>JAEQBH010004044.1:0-402849 GCA_016808115.1 Tetrastigma voinierianum | reverse complement strand
GAGTTTATAGTGTGTAAATTGGAACAAAAAGAAAAATATAAAATGAAATAAATTTTAATCAATTTATTTGGTTTAGAGGATAATAAAATAAAATTTTAATAAATTTTAAGGCTGAAATACTAGTTTAGTGTTGGATCATGAGATTTGAGGAAATTTTGGACAAAATGTCCAAAATTAAATGAAAAAAAAAAATGGTGAAGAAAATTATTTTCTAAGGTTTTACAGTTTGTAAAACTGAAGAAAATCAATTAAAATAAATTTTTATAAATTTATTTGAGTGTTTTGGAAAATGGAAAAAAAAAAAAAATATATATATATATATATATATATATATATATATATATATATATATATATATATATATATATATATATATATATAGTATATATATATATATATATTGTATTTTCTAGTAGTCGTAGGAAATTAATGTGTGAAATTTTTTTAATTAAATAAAATAAAATAAAATAAAATCAAATAAACTGAGAGAAAAAAAATGAAATTATCCAAAATAAAATTTTTGTTGATAAATATGATTTGATATATTGAATAAATTGTCTTGCATTACCTATAAATGCAAGGACATATAGGTAAGTAAAATGTTTTTCGTGTGTGAATGGTGTCTCGACCAGATTACAATTCTCGATATACGCCATTGTCGTTGCATGTTTTTGATCGCTATGATTTTGTGTTCCAAATTGCGTGAAAGAACATATACACGGTGTGATGGATATGGGAATTATGATTTGCTGCTGTTGCGCGCAGAAATTATATAACGTTTTTACTGCCAGAATGCGTATAGGAAAAAGGGTAAATGCTAAGGTTAGGAACCATGACCTTAGGGATTGGATGATGAAATGAATAGAAAGCTTAGAAATTTATCAAATAAATGAATTGAGTGGTCGAAGTTACTACCACTTAGAAATGAACAGGTTTGGCTTCATGCATCGCCAAGTCTATTAGTAATTGGGTACGCATTGCTGGGCTGGGGACGAAATGAAAAATTAAATGAATCTTGTCGCCATTTGACATAAGTAGATGGCTAGTCGAGGGCTGGTGACGTAGGAGTCGGCCCATAATCGAAATCTGGTACGCACTACCAGTTGTTCACCAAAGCAGTTTTCGCCGAGGCTGGTGAGGTACTGGTGGGTAAACATTGAGCTGCATTTCAACGCAAAGCAAAGAGTCAAGGAGGTCCCAGCAACCCCAGTGAGGTTTAGCACACTCATCCTCCGACATTCATGTAGAGATTCGATGGCAGGCGCGCACCACTGGTTTCATGCAGTCGAGAAGGTGTTAGAGGCTACGAGATTACCGACACGACTGTGATTAGACTAGCTGGTGTTCCGGGCCAGAGGGTGAGGCCCAAGTATGGTGGAAATGGGCAAGAACCTCTAGAGACATAGAGGCAATGACATGGGCAGAGTTCCAGGAGATGTTCATGGGTAAGTATTTTCCAAATACTGCGAGGCATGCGAAGGCTCAGGAGTTCCTGTAGAAATGGCTAGGACAATGAATGTGATGAGCAAGTGGCTAGATTCAATTTAGCCAGTCTGCTTTGGCCGATGACTACGTGGGCTACGTGACATGGAAAAGTTTAGAGATTCGAGAATGGCCAAAGTTGTCCATTCGGGCGTGATCGAGACTTCAAGCATGGACATGGACTCCATGGTCGGGACGACCCCGCCATGTAGAGACGCTGATGTCTAGAGCACTGATATGGGCAAAGGTAGCAAGAGGGAGGATCAACCTTCTAGTTCAGTGGAAGAGGCGTAAGACTTCGCTTCACACGAGTTTCGTGACTGTACTGTGATCGGGTGATCTAGTTAACCAGGATAGAGGATATGTTACTTCATCCGACAGCCTGGGCATGTGAGACTCGGATCGCCTCAGAGATGTGGGATCCCAGGCACTATGTCCAACAACAGGTCAGCGATATCCCGACTGCGGTGGGTGTAAGAGACTGGGAGATATCCACTGCGGTGGGTGTAAGAGACCTGTGGAGGTATCCCGACTTCGTGGTGGGTGTAAGAGACCCGGAGGTATCCCGAATTTATGTGTGGGTGTAAGAGACTCGGGAGGTATCCCAAATTTCTGTGTGGGTGTAAGAGACCTGTGGAGAAATCCGAAATTTCTGTGTGGGTGTAAGAGACCCGTGGAGAAATTTGAAATTTCTGTGTGGGTGTAAGAGACCCGTGGAGATATCCGAAATTTCTGTGTGAATGTAAGAGGCTCGCAGTGTAAGTCGAAAAGTTATGTTGCCTAAAGAAGACACATATAATGGTAAAGTATCACGCGTAATTAGATAGTTGAGTGTTAGATAGGAGCCGAGTGACTGAGAGAGAGATGAAACACACTACTGCTATCGCATAGACTTGGGGAGTTGAGGATGAGTCGAGTGACTTGAGATGAAACACATGGTCGTTATCACGTGATCAGAGTTGGAGTGATAGGAGTCGGAGTGACTCAAGATTGGATACCTTTGGAAATTGCATTAGGTGTTGTCGAGCTAGCAAGTGTCATGTAAATGGATGTCATTCATGACATGGACTAGATTGACACCCACGATCATTGTCAATGATCGCGCTCCCTTGGGAAGGCTCGCTGTTTACACACCACAAGGGCTGTAGGGATACGTGTTGTATGGATTATATACAGTGTTAGGGGGACATGTCATGAAAGACAAATTCCAGGATCATAAGGGTAGCTGAGAGAGCATTTGTCTCTTAGTTGAATTTCACAACAATGTTATTATCTGGGGTGAGTATACAAACAAAATCACATGAGGTAATGTGATGGAGGCCATGTAGATTACCATTATGTTGGATCGAGGTGGGAGATAGCTCCATCACGGGTCCTGATCTGGTTAGAGACACCTCCGAGAAGGTGAGCTTGATATGACAACATCTTTTCATGGCTCAGAGCCGGCAGAAGAGTTATGCAGATGCACGACGTCGACCCTTAGAGTTCGAGGTTGGAGATCACGTCTTCTCAAGGTGATACCTAAGAGAGGCGGTCGCCTGGCAAGCGAGAAGCTGGCCTTTGGTGTCATCGGGCCTTCAGATACCAGAGGATAGGCTTATAGCGTGGCCGCTGGCTTCTTACCTTCACCAAATACGTCGAGTCCCAGGTATTTGCATTCCACATGCTCCTAAGTATACACCGCATCCAACTTATGCAGCCGGATCAGGGACAAATAGAGGCTGACACCCATGGGGACCTTCGAGAGGAATTCAATATGCATTTTGATAGTCTGATTGCAGTTTTGGGACGCAAGACCGTGAGGTTAGTGAGAGAGAAAAGCATGGCAAGACGGCGGATGGAGGAGTCAACGTGAGAGCGTGGATGACAGATATGGCCACATAATCTTCTTGTTTGTGGACAATGTAAAGGATTAATCGCTGCTTAATAATTAAATGACGAAGGTTTATACATGTAGAGTACGTTGCATATGGATGTAGAGTGTGATTGTCCGTAATTTCGGAGATCAAATTCTTTTAAGGAGTGAGATTGAAGACCGAGAAATCGCAATTTTCAACAAGGCAAAATTCAGATTTCAATAAAAAACTGAAATTTATCTTCTAGATTTGATATGAAACGGATTTCACTGCTGGAATCTTCTCAATAAATCTAGCTAGCACGCTTCAATTTGGCCAATTCCTCGGTAGATACCGACCGCACGTCGGTGCACTTGGAAGATCAAGTTTTGAAATGATCTTGATGTAACAAAGTCAAGATATAATATGTACTATGTTACAAAAGTTGTATATAGAGTGATGATCTAAACGGATTTACTTAGATATGCCAAATGTCAAAATCTAGGAATATGACATAATGGGCATTATTTGAAAGTTGAATGAAACAAGACAAACAATGAAATAAACATTGTCTTCCTTTGAAGACCAAATTGGGCAGAAGAAGTAGAGCAAGAACCGGGTTTTTTCACAGCCAGTATAAAGTGGAGAGAACATCCTACTTTCTCTGATTTGTATAACTTCACCGCGAAATTGGCCGGACAAGAAGGAAAAAGCCGTTTCCATGCACGAGGCTTGACGCTGAATTCTAGTTTCTGTGTATTTTATGCAACCTTATGGTGGATTATCCTACTTGTGTTTGCATAATTTTTATTTAAGTGTTTTGGTGATGTCGGAGTTGGTTTCGAGGCCGTAGAGGGGTTTTGATCGTCCAAATTCTTGGAACCGAGTTGTTGTAAATTTTTGAAACCAAATGGATAAGTCAAAGGTGGACCGTTGGGGCTGCTATGGTGTCTATAAATAAATTGTGTTTTGTGTGTATGAGGCGGAATGGCGGAAATTGGACTCCACCAGAGAATCGATGAGTACTGCCCCTGGATGTTTCTTACTTTATTTTTCTTTGGGTCAAATGGGCCCCCAATAGGCGAAATGACCATAAATGTCCATGCTTGCATTGGAATTTTCTATATTTGAGCTGATTACTGGAAGAAATATTAATAGTTAATACTGATGTTAATATGAGCGCTGTAATTATATAGAATATAATTTCGTGGGTGTGGGGCCAACGGAAACGAATAAAAGCTTAGCCTGAAGATAAATTTTTGGTGATGGTTGATATTGTTGAATTGATACAAGTGCACTGTGAATCTGATGATATATGCAAAATGATAATTGTATATATTGTGTAAGATGACGCAATCTGTATATAATCAAAGTCTAGAAATTAGTGAGTACATACAAAATTGAAAGAAAACCAAAATCGCTGAAATCTGAATTTCCAAGATGAATTTTCTGAGAATGCTGGGAGACTACCCAATGTATCATTTCGACGAGGACCATGACTGCTTCTAAGGTTCCTTTAACGAGATTCGCCTCGGAGGGTAATGTCCTATATTTATCGATACTTCGCTTAGTATAGTTTCGGAACAACAAAGAATTGTTTTGAAAAAGATGTTTTCTCATACATGGCTTAGGTATGCAGGGAGCCTATGAGGACCTTCTTATTACGGGTTGGTTACTTGCATTCAAGTAGGATCACGAATTTGGGTTTGAATAAAAGTTTACTGGAGCATTGCATACATGCACTTAGGTGGTAGTGGCTCACTTAAAGTGACTCACTTACTGGGCAGCCATTTTTACCTGCCGAGATGAGTTGTTTATTTTCAGGTACATGGAGCCACGAGTAATTCGTTCATCATGCAGAGGCCACCTTGTAGAAGAAAGCCCAGCTTCATATTTCTATTCTATTTATGTATTATTGAATGTATTAGAATCTAGAATTGATATATACCAGATAAGAGCAATCATCAACTCAACCATGAAGTAATCGGTTAGAAGGTTGAAGGTTGATGACACGATGATATGCAAAGCCCGCGCCATTATTTACTCTCATTCAGAACTATGTCGTTGATGTTGGGGGACAAAGGCGCCGGGGCGGTATTCCCCACGTGCAAAGACTCGCCCATTTTCTGATGCCAGGCCACCCCACATTCAATATGGGCAAGCCAACACGGCATCAACGACCCCCAGATCAGCCGCCAATGCCACTCGATAGCATCTCACAAGATCACAAATAACAAGAACCAAGATGATTCTTTTGATCTATGGTGAACAAGAAGCAGCCAGTTATGGGCAAGTGTTTATAACACCGATGCATGTTTTCGGGCAGGACTTAGATGATTTTAGATCTAACCGGGTTTTCGTGCCTAGGCTGTCAGAGGTGCCGTGAGTTTAGTGAAATTTCCAAAGCAAAGACACCAGTTAGTCGATTCTACCAGAGGCTGAGCACATAGCCGCCGATGTCAAGGAGGGGTTTGGATCAAAAGTTCGCTTAGACTAGGTGTTGTTTAGCATTACAAAACCCAGCGGACGCCTATCGTAGATAATATGGGCATTGTCAAGCCAAGAGCCGCATCACATCCGATCCAAAACACATACTCAAGCGCTTCCACCTCATTCTGGTGGAGATCATTGAGAGGAGACGCTGGTATTATAAGAGTTCACTGGGGAATGACAATGTTGCTGATCCTTTACAAACTCTTCCACAATACATAAAGCATGATAATCATACTAGATCGATAGGGTGATTCTATCATGCCTCTCATTGGGCTGAAAAAGTGGGAGATTGTTAGTGATATGTCGTCAAACCCAATTATATTGGTTAAGATATGTTTGATAAGGCATGAGGCGATTTTATATCATTTTTAATCTTGTTATTTAAACGCAGGGTTTAACCCGATAAATCAGATCCTCAATAGTCATTTTGTTTACGCCATCAAGGCGTGCACTGATAGTAAAACCTTCAAGCTATAAGAACACTATTCTAAATAGTCCATAGTCGACTGTTACGTGGTATCAATAATGAAGCAGACTATTATATTTTATGAGAAAAGACCACGCTGTCATTAAGAACATGGGATGTTACCTCCAAACATGGAAATACATGTTAAGTCTCATGTTATCGATTGACCTACTATGGTAAATACTACATGGATTATGTCATCGCGACTCATTGCAAAGAGGGATTTGAGCCCTTCAACCCGACCACCAGCGCGGATTCCACATGAGGAACTTCAAAGGGTTTGACTAGATCAATGGGACGCTTTAACAGATGGTACACAAGCCATACGCATGCAAGAAATCATGGAGCAGAAACACATATGGCTGAACTTGTCCTGCTCAATTGAGGATGTCTCTTTTCCTTAATAAGTGAGACTGAGAAATGCATGGTTATGTTATTTCGAACAGAGATTGATAGGTCACAATATAATTTGTTTAGTGAGTCTACTATAATCAAGAAACTATTAGTTGTGAGCAAAGATGATTTCATCCAGCTTTTATGCTTAATCAGAGGCATCTTGGTGACAAAGGACTAATATCATATTGCTATGGAAAGTGTTTTTTCTGTCACTCGAATTCACTTGATTTGGGTAGTTATAATGTTCAAGCAGAGATCTCAATTATAACTTGTAAATAGAAATAAGATCAAACGTCATAATAATATGAACCTATAAAGGTCACACATAAGAATGAGCTATAATGGGATGTTAGAAAGGCTCTCTCTTTAGCCAATGATTAAGACCAAGCCCAAGCCCAAGCCCATTAATAGTTAATAGAATTTGGTTTAAATTCATTTTAATAAAAGGGTTTAGGAGTCTTGATATAAATATGGGGTTTATAATCTAAAAGAAGGTGGTTTGTTTGAAGTGGACATTTTTGAGAGAGAATTCTTTTAGAGTTTTGAAGACAATTAAGGTGCCTTGGTTTTGTGGGACAAAGACTCCTATCATAAGGTGCTACATCCATCCTATCCAATAGCCTCATGTGGATAATACCTTTAGAGGGCATTTTGGCCACTCGTGACGTCTCGGCGTTGCTATCGGATCGCTTCTGCATGAGCCCCGCTTTGTGTTTTAACGTGTGTGTGAACAAGCAAATCTACACTAGTTGAAAAGGATCCACCAGAAAGATCTTGATTTCCCTTGATTCATTGTTTAGTTTTATCAAACCGCTTGATCCCGGCGTCAAGATTAATTTTTTTTATTTCACGTGGTTTTCTTATCGATTCCAATGAACTACCAAGACACTTAAAGTACGCTTTCTTAGAACCAGAAAAAGCTAAACTTGTGATTACATCAACTGCATTGAATGAGATTGAAGAATAGAAACTGCTAGAGATTCTCAGAGAGTACAAAGGAGCAATTCCTTGGTCAATAAAAGATTTGAAAGAAATAAATCATTCTATTTGCATGCATAAAATCCACTTGGAGGAAAATGAAAAGAAGTCCATTGAACATCACAAAGAAGATTTAACCAAAGAATAAAAGGAAGCTAATGTAAAAAGAAGTAATCGAAATAGTTGAATGCATGCTTATAGATACTATCCTGCATGTGTACTCTTGGGTAAGCCTAGTTCATGTGGTTCCCAAGAAGGGTTGATCTACAAAGGACTGCATGGTAAGAATGAATCGATTCCTCATAAGAACTATGATAGGATGGAGGGGTGCATCAATAGCAGAAAAATTCAACACTACAAACTACTAAAGGATCACTATCCTTTACCCTTTATCGATCAAATACAAATAGGTTAGCAAGACCACCTCTACATTCTTTCTGATGGATATTCGATATAATCGATTTCCACATCCCGAGGACTAGGAGAAAACTACATTTACATGTCCTTATGGAACTTTTGCTTTAAAGGATTCCATTTGGTTATGTATCGCTCTGCCACCTATCAAAGGTGTATTAGATGTTTATGTTCTCAGATATGTGGAAGAGGCTATGGACAATCTTCTATGGACACTTCTCAAGATATGGATCCAGTTTTGAGAAATGTTTACAAAATTTGGAAACGGTACTTTAGAGGTGTCAAGACAAGAATCTTGCTCTGAATTAGGAAAAATGTCATTTCATGGTAACAAAGGGGATTTTCTAGCACAAGATTTCTACAATAAGAAGTGGACCAAGTTAAAGGTTTATGTCACAAAACTCTCGCCATACAATAGTTAAAGGATAAGAAGTTTCTGTAGACATGCTAGATTTTATAGGAGATTTATAAGGGACTTCTAAAAGTCTCTAGACTGCTATATGCATTGTTAAAAGATGCAAAATTTGATTTTGATGAATCATGTAGATCTGCATTTGAAGAAATTAAGTCCAGATTGGTTACATCTCCCATAATGGCAACACCTGACTGGAACAAAGAGCTTGAAATCATGTGTGATGCTAGTGAGTATGCGATGGGAGCAGTGAACTAAAAAGATATTTAAGGCTATATACTATGCCAGAAAAACCTTCAATGAGGCATAAGAAAACTACTTACCATAAAAAGGAAATGTCAAAACATGTTTACGAAAATTAAGGCCTTATATTAGCTGTCTCATGTTATCATACACACAGACAAAAGTTAAGAACAATATTCAATAAAGAAAGATGTCCAAGACTGGATCGATGGGCATTGGTCGCGAAATCAAAGACAATAAGGGTAGTGATGAATGATAAATTAACAATGTCTAGGATTAGAAAGGCCTATCAAGATGAAAAGTGGAAATGAAATAGCAAATTTTTTTCCCGATGAGCAAATTTTTCGGGGCTATCGGCTCAAGGCAATCTCTAGTACTGGATATTGCAAATTATTGCTGGGGCTTGTGGATTTATGCCACCAGGGGAGAGCAGCTACCAGCAGTAGTGCGCTGTTGAGAAGTGATAGCAGACGAGTATAGATATAGATGACCCACTACTTTCAAGAGAATCAAAGCCTTTGATAATTGTAGAGAGATATAATTAATAGAATATGTAAAATTTTTGATAAATGTCATGCATCATATGGAGGACACTTTATAGGAGATAGAACAAACCATAAAATTCTCCAATCGTGTTTTTATCGCTCCAATATTCAAAGACCTGCTTTGAACGGGCAATACTGATAAATACGAGAATGGGCAATGGTTAAGAAATAAGATGCCTCTACAAGGAATCGGTGGTGCGATTATGTATGGGGGATACTTCATGACCTTCCCAAAATTTCATTTGGAAATTTATACGCCTCCTAAATTGTGGATTATGTATCTAAATGGTATACTTGTCCCATAAATGATGTTAGCACAGTGGTGGGGTTCATCCAAAGAAATCTTTTTGTAGATTTGGAGAACCCAGAATAATCATTAGTGATGAGTGAAGCCCTTTTTCAAACAAAGTGTTTGCAATATGGAATCAGACATGTAATGAGATTGGCTTATCACCCTCAGTCAAATGGGTAAGCTGAGATTTCCAATATGGAGATCAAGAAGATTCTAGAAAAAACAGTGAACCTAGGCAAAAAAGACTGGTATATAAAGCTAGATGATGCATTGTGGGCTTATAGAACTGCTTACAAAACTCCTATTGGAATGTCCTTATTCAGGATTGTATTTGGGAAGCCTTGTCATCTCCCTCTTGAACTATAATATAAATTTATGTGGGCCATTAAGAAGTTGAACTGGCAGGATTTATGTCATAAAGAAAATAGACTACTCCAAATGAATGAATCGAAGAGTTACGAGAATGAAGCTTTATGATAATGCTAGAATCTATACAGATAAGATAAACGAAAGGGCATGATCAGAAAATAAGGAGAGAGTTCAAAGTAGGAGAGCTAGTCCTCGCAGATAATTCAACCCTGCCGCTTTCTAGGAAAACCGTAAATAAGATGGAGTGGTCCCCCCACACAAGAGCTGCAAGTACACCCTTTGGAGCAATAAGATTGAAACCCACTCTAGAAATGAGCTTCTAAAGTGAATGGTCAGAGATTCAAGAATTCATATTTTTAAGGGAAAATACAAATGTGAAGACAACTCTTATTAAGAGATGGAAGAATTTTTTGAAGAAAAGTGATTTTGGCAAAGAAATGTCTAGAATAAAGACACAAAACATGAGCAGCTACTTTTTGAGGCAAACTGGTTATATTATTTGGAATTGATTTATAGTTTTGATTTTTCTTAATTCAATGTGTTTTAATTAGCTGATAATTAGTATAATAGCATTTTGAATTTCCATTTTGAATTTAAATTACTTAAGTTTTATTTTACACTCTTTATGACAAATGAAGGAAATTGAGATGATTTTTGAATTTAGAAGTATTTCGATCTCAAACCTATTATACAAAGTGCTACAAGGGGAGTATTTTTGTCTCAACTTGTTCTTAAGAATAATACATACTGAAGTTTGGGGAGTGTATTTCTTATGAGAAATGAAAAGTAGTTTTATCAGGTCTATTCTTGAATATCTTGATTACCATCATGATTGAATTAGTTGAATGGATGGGAAATGAGATGTACTGCTCATTGAATTGAGATTTTATTGGTTTCGACATGTCTTCACACAAGCATGGATTTAGTGGTTTAATGCACTGTATACTACTTTTGTTAATTGATCATAAAAGTCAAATCACACTCAGTTAGGGACTCACCCGTATGTCATGACATCGCCTCTTGCTGCACAAAGCTTATTCTAGCCTTGATTCTTTGCAAGTAGAAGTACAATGAAGATTATTTTTCTTTATCGACAAGGATTGGCTCCTAGCCTGCTATATTAATTGAAAACCATGTCGACACTTTATGTCACATTTTATCAGCAATTCAGAAAGAGCAATTATGTCAAGACATTATTTCTCTATGGTCATATTAGGCCTCAAAAGAAAAATTAAAACTCTGCTTAGTGTTTGGTCGCGAATCGATTCGCTCGTGAGGGTATTAATCAACAAAATTTATAACTTACTACTCATACTAGCGTAGCATATCTAGGATCGCCCAATGTAGACGGGGTTTTCTTCGTGGGAATGACTCCAGAGCAGCAGGGCTTATACCGTGATTTAATTTGATATTGGGGCTGTGATGAAAGGAGTTATTTTAATGGTTAAAATTTGAAATGAATGAATTAAGATATGGAAAGAACTTCCTTGAAGGGACAGTCACCAGCTTAGGTTCCTTAGGCAAATGAGGGGTTTTTCTGTGTCTTTTCCTCGTGATCGGGAGGATAACATTTAGAATATCACTGAATTAGTTCTTCATTTAGCTATAAAATCACCTCAATAAATATCCTCTCAGTAATAAAGATCACTCTCAGTAATGTGGTCTCAATCAATAAAACATGTCTTCTGACTAAACTTCTAATAGTTCATAAGTGATAATTAGCTAACATCATCGATCTAGCATTAAGTATCCAAGAACCCAGCCATTGTAAATATCAACTATCTAAGGTGACTTGAAGGGATTGAAACCTAGAGTTGAAGGAAAGAACATTAATGACAGTGAATACCTGCTTTAACAACATGAAAACCCTTGGTTTGCCACGGGTTCCTTTGCCCAGTGCCCCTTTACTTCAAGGAGGGAGGAGTTTTAGCCACTAATCATCAGAGGGTGTTTGGCTAGTGAGAAAAAAATAAAGGAAAATGAGAGAAAATGAAAGAAACAAGAGCTTCTTGAACAAGCTTCCCAAAACTATTTTTTGAATAATTCAATCATTGAATATTTCATTACAAAGTCTTCTTTGGGTATTACATACCACCAAAGTCAATACAATTTACCAAAAGATACAAAATAAAACACTATTACATAAGGAAGGGAAAACACAAAAAGCTCAAAATTAAAATGTGGCGCATTTTCATTGTGGGTTGCGTAAAAATCTCGCAACTTTGCGACTTGAAGCTACTGTGTTCATATTCTTTACTTATGCTTTCGCCTTCTTCTATGCTTTTCAACTTTGAATTGTAATTGGGTTCTTCATGCTTGAGCTGAATCCTCTATCTTCAAGAAATATAGCCTTTGAAAACAGCAAAACTTGCACAAAAATTGATTACTAGCCTTGCTAGGTCCTTAACATGTCAATCAATAATTAGGTCAGACACACACAAAAAGTGCTCAAAACATGGAGTGTTAAAGGTGTGAATCAGCACTACTTGGGTAATCATTCCCCCTGTCCAACACATCGTTAAGGTCCCTTTAGCAATGAAGGAAGAATAAAGCAATCAAAAGCAAGATGAGCTATATATATCAAACAAAAAATGGTTTTCCAAAAGCAAATGACGTGATAAGACCCAACCTTAAAACAAAAGTCATCAAAAATCCCCGCCCAATGACTATCTTAAGAGGAGACAAAGTATGCAAAACTGGCATCAAAAGAATTTCAACTCCTAAAGAACCAACCTGAAACCTTCCACAAAAACCTAAGTGTTAACTTGATTAGTTTTTAAAAATAGTTGGCCAAACTGTCCTCTCCCCCTAACCTGTCTCTTTTCTACACCTAGCAGACTAACCAACCTCAATAGACCGGGAGCCTCATTTATTTCAAACCTTTTTTTTCGTTGTAGGGGTGCAATGCTGAGGGTATCGAATTCACAATTGTCCATGTAATGGGGGTCCATCGATGACTCCTAACCAATCAAGGTTTAGGGCATCAAGTCATAAGGATCTTTAAACCACGTAATCTTTCAAATTTTTACCCTAGACTTAATACAAGTTTGATAATTCAAAGATCTATAAATTGCTAAACTCACATATTCACCCATGTAACGAAAGCAAGCAACAAAGCCAGTGACTTAACCACTGGCTTAGGGGCATTGGGCTTTAAAGACTTTCGTCATATACCATTCGGATCGTGCTTTGGTTTCAAGGTAAGTGTCAAAAATTTTTTTTTTTGAGACACATTGGTCTTTTTTCTTTATTTTTTTTTCTTGAGACTCATTGGTCTTTTTAGGGATTCCAACCTATTAAAGGTGGTCAAAAGCACTAGGCCAGATTTTTGTAAGGCTTAGGAGGCAAGGCAGTTTTTCAGCTTATAATTAAAAAAAAAAGGTGTATAGTGTGTGGTTAGTTCAAAGTGGAAGAAGTAAGGTTGAAGACAAGAAGAGTATCAACAATTCATCAAATTTTATAAGCATAACACCACTTTAAAATCAAAATTATTAAGACAAGGCTTCAATTTCTTTTACTGCAAGTTGAGAATTACAAGAAAATTTTGATGGGAAAATGAGAAACTAAAAACATATTGATAAACTAAAAACATGAACTAAAGATATGTACTAGAAATTAAAAACATGTACTATACTTGTTCAAAAACTATAAGCCATTCAACTACAAAACAAACTGGCTCAAAATATAAAGTGCACTTCCTTCTATAATTCTCCCTTCAACCAAATGTTGCATTGTCTCCTCAATGTATCATGGAGGGAAACTTAAAGGAGGAAGTTATACCTCCTCGGCAAATGGCAGGGTAAGGGAATGTCATCCTCATTCGGTGGATCGTGGTAGGAGCCGAAGGATGATCACCGTAAAGCGCTTTTGCCGGGCCGGTGGACCGTTGAGATGTTATGAAGCTGAGAGATGCATGCATTGAGAGATGAAGAAAAACTACAGCACGGGGTCACCCTCCAAGTATGCATATTTCAATTCGAAAGGTCACGAGATCAAAGCCGGGGCTCTTCCTTTCGTTTACTTTCATTGTCTTCCTCACCAATAAGGAGAATTTCTTCTTCTTTCTCTCTAAGGGACAAAAAGTAGTACATAAATATGAGGGTTCATTCAATTTTTCAGGAAGCTCTGCCAATTCCTTTATTAATTCTGCCTATAGTTGTTGCTGCTTACACTGTTCTTCCATAATGGTGTCAATCAAACACAACTCTTCTGGACCTTCTTCCTCTGGGTGAATATGCTTTTTGTTTAAATGAAAGATGTTGAACTCATTGTCATGTTGCCGAAGGTGAGTTGCATGACCCCATTCCTTACAATTTGACAGATCGCATTTGATGTAGCCTCTGTGGAGACAACTGGTCTCCTCGAGCATGACAAAGTACATAATTAGCTCTCAGATCCACCGGCCTCAAGACGAACAATGAAGTCCCTCGGATAGTAGAACTTATCCACATTCACCAAAACATCTTCAACTTTGATTTCAGGAATTTTCATGGATTTATCTGCCAAAGATAAGGTAATGGTGGTGGGCTTCAACTCTCCCAATCCTAATTGCTTATAGACTGAGTAAGGTAACAACTTTACACTGGCTCTCAAATCCAACAATGCTTTTTCTATACAAGTTCCCCCAATGTTCATTGATACTATGGTAGGATTAATTTCTGATCTTTAGCTTCACTGAGTCTTGCACTATATGATGGCACTCACCTGCTTTGTCAAAAAGGATTTCTTATCGACATTCAATCCTCTCTTTACAATGCACAAGTCTTTTAGAAATTTGGCATATGTTGGGACTTGCTTGATCATATCTAAAAGAGGAATATTGACTTCCACTTGCCTCAACACTTCAAAAATCTTGGATGAGTTGTTCAATTTCTTTACCCTGAGTACTGAGGAAGTTTGCGGAGGCATACTCTTTTCATCATGTCTTCTTTAATCACTATCATCTCCTACTCCTCATCTTCCCTTCTTGTTTCATCAAGAGGCTCTTATAGGCATCATCGCTCGACTTTCCTACCACTTCTCAAGGTGATAATCGCTTTCACCTCATCAAGATTAGGAGTAGGTTCACAAATTAGCTATTCGTTAGACCTTAGGATTCTATGGTTTGTGAGGAAATCTCCTTTTTCTTTCACTGCGCTGATTGGTGAGCCTTGAGATGGAGTACTGCAGATTCTCTATTTTCTAAGCACGTCATTTGGAGCCCATCTATTCTTGTTCAGAAAGTGCTCCACAATATCACCCTCTTATTCAACTAAGAAGAGGACTCCTTTATGCTCTTCCATAAAGTTACCTACCACATTACTAAGTTTCAAGATTGCTTGTTGACTTGAGAAGTTAACTGTGGTTATGGTGGCTAAGATGTTGAAGCATACTGTGGAGGAGCAGGTGGTGTATACTGTGGGGGTTTTAGCTTCCATTAGAGATTAGGGTGATTTCTCCAACTAGTATGTATGTAGTTAATATACAAGGCATTAGTCGATGGTTTGAAATCTGACCAACAACATTTGCTTGCACCACAAACATCTCCTCATTACTGAATAGCTGATATTGTTGTCCCGGATGTTATCAAGGACGAAGAAGAAGAGGATCCATGAGATAGAGACTCACTACAACGGTGAGATTTTCTCATTTCCAATTCTTCCAAATATCCCACAAGGTTGAAACTTTAGCCTTTATGTCCATGTCTTCTAGAAGAGAATACATGCCACCCCTTATACTAGATTGAGGCCTCATTCTTTCCATCTCCCTTAGGTTAGGCTCATCCCAACCTTTTGATGCTTCAGCTACATAACTCAGAAATCCAAAGCCTTTTCGACTTTCTTGCTCATGAAGTCTCCTCCACATTATTAATTCTAGCAGCTGTTTCAGAGCAGCGAAGAAATACTCATCATAAAAATAGTTATTCAATAGCCATGTGTCAAACCTATGTAGAGATACATTGAGTAAGCCCCATATATCTCTCCCATCATGCATAGAATTTTTCATTTTCATTGGCTGAGAAGTTGGAAATCTGCCTCTTCAAGTTGTTTGTTTTGTGTGGGGGAGAATTTCTTCAAAAATTCAGCCCGCATGTGAGTCCAGTTTCAAATGCTCCTCGGGCCTCCAAGTGAGTTGAGCGCCAAAATCTTGCTTTATCCTTCAATGAAAGGAAAAAAGCTTTTAAGATTACAAACCATAGTGGCAATCTCCTCCCTTGAAGGTGTTACGTACCTCTTCAAACTCCCTTATGTGTGAATAAGGGTTCTCACTCTCCATGCCATGAAAAGTGGGAAGGAGTGGCACAATGTAAGGCCTAATCATCATTTGCTCAGTTGGAGGCACTATACAGGAGGGTGCACTCATCCAAGGAGGGAGTATGTAGTCCCTCATGGATCTAAATGCGTTGGGATTCCTTTCCACTCACTACTGACTCTGATGTTATTCAGGTGGAGGTTCCATTGGGTTTAAATTCAGGCTCAATTCAGAATTTTATTCCTATGGAATACTAACTTTAATTAATCTGCCTTCTGAATTTCTAATCCACTAGAACATAAACTCCTATATGAAAAACAAGACAACACCAAAGAGAAAAAAAAAATTCTACCAAAAGGATTGATGTTAGCTAAAAAATACAT
Source organism: Tetrastigma voinierianum (assembly GCA_016808115.1). Lineage (NCBI taxonomy): Eukaryota > Viridiplantae > Streptophyta > Magnoliopsida > Vitales > Vitaceae > Tetrastigma > Tetrastigma voinierianum. The sequence goes on along the minus strand of JAEQBH010004044.1, from coordinate 386,310 downwards.
AAACAATAAAATGAAATTAAGCAAACTAACAATAAACTGCTAGAAAGAATGATAAGAGAAAAACAAAAAATTTCACCAGAGCTTGTGATTAGGATCACAAGTGTTCAGTACATTATCATTTGCACTAAGGCACCATCCCTGGTAGCGGCGCCATTTGTTTCGTCACCCGTAGGGTATTAATCAACAAAATTTATAACCTAATAATTATACTAGCGAGTATAGCTACTATAGTAAAGGTTCTAGGAACGCCCATGAGATGGGTTTTCTTCGTGGAAATGGACCGAAGAAAGGAGGCTTAAGTACCGGGTGATTTCATTTTTTATATTGGGGTTGTGATAAAAAGAGTTGGTTTTAATGGCAAAACTGAAAATAAAATGGATTAAGATATAAGTGAAGTCCGAAGTATCGTGTCATCAGCTTAGGTTCCTTAGGCAAATGAGGGGTTTTTCGGGTCTTTTCCTCTCATTGGGAAGGATAACATAGTTATCTCCTGAATCGGTTCTTCATTTAGCTATAAAACTTACCCTCAATAATGATCTTCTGATAATAGTATCACTTCTCATTAATGGTCTCAATCAAGAAAAACATACGTTCTCGACTAAACTTCCAATAATTCATAAGTAATAACTAACAAACATTACTGGATCTAGCATTAAATATCCAATGAGCCTTGAAAGTTTACCAAATATCAACCATTCAAGGTGACTCGAAGGGATCGAAACCTAGAGTTGAAAGAAAGAACATTAACGATAGTGAATATTTGATTTAAATTCATGAAAAGCCTTGGTTTTACCATAGGTTCCTTTGCCCAATGCCCCTTTACTTCAAAGAGGGAGGAGTTTTAGCCACTCATCCTCTAAGAAATCATCCTCAGAGGATGTTTGGCTAGTGAGAAAAAGAGAAAGGAAAATAAGAGAAAATGAAAGAAACGTGAGCCTTCTTGAACAAGCTTCCCAAAACTATTTTATTTTAATAATTCAATCATTGGATAATTCATTACAAAGTCTTCTTTGGGTATTACATACCACCAAAGTCAATACAATTTACCAAAAGATACAAAATATGAAAGGGGGAAACACAAAAAGCTCAAGTCACCAGAAAGATTTTTGCAAGGGTTGAGAAACCCTTGTGAAATGCCAACCCTCGCACTTGGTAAGGCTGTTTCTACCGGTGTTCTACTTCTCTCGCTTTTGCTGCTTCTTCTATGCTTTTTAGCTCTTGAACTGCACCAGGGTGATTAAAGGCCCAAAAAGTGCTATTTTGAACCCTATTCAAGAGCAGAAGTTTTTGGTGCTGCGCACTAATCATATCAATTGCCAATCGACAGTGTAGGTCCACTTAGTACCACCGATTCCATTTCAGAGTTTGTTTTGTAATTTGGTGTCTCTGCGTACTCAGCCATTTAGTTCAAATCTGATGTTAAGATACGTGTCGAACACCTAAGATTCACACGATGTCTTCATCCATTAAAAAATGAGGGAATGTGGAAGTGGAATTTGAAGGAAAGTGGGATGCAATGAGCAAGAGAGGGATGCAAAGGAGCAAAAAGGTAGTGCGTAGAGCAATCCTGTGGATTTTCCTATGATTACGGTATTTGTCAGATTAAGTAAAATTTCGCAATCTATATAGCCGGTAAAATTTCGCAATCCGTATTAAATTAGACTCTCGCTAGGCTATTAAAATTTCGCTTAGCTAGCTTAAATTTATCAGGCCCAGCTAAATTTTCCAATTCGCTATCTCACAAAAATTTGCTTTCAAACAGCTAAAATTTCGCTAGCTAGTGAAATTATCATGGATAGCGAAATTTCACTCGCTATCTCCAGAGAATTTCGCTAGGCTATTTAAATTGGCTAGGCTAGCGCTAAATTTTCGCTATGCTAGCGAAATCCCCTCGCAGATAGCGGTAAATTGTCGCCCCGTGTTTCTTGGTATACTTGATCCAAACGACTACATTTTGGGTGTATTACCATTTTGGCCCTTATGTAAACTAACATTTTAGGCAATTTTTGTATTACACTTTGGGTTGTAATTATATAAACCCCACAAACTTGTAACCCTAAGCAACTTTTCATTTTATAATGCTTCCTACGCCTTTCATTTTATGGTTTTTATTTGGCTCTTCTCTCTCCTCTTTCATTTTCTAGCCGACAAACACACACCTTGGAGGATGACAACTCAAGGGATGCTTGGCTGGAGCTTCATAGCCTTGAAGAGGGTGGCTAGCTTGGTTTTGGGGTTGTTACAGGTTGTCCTCATGATTTAAAATGTTATGTAATCGTATTTATAGTTCCATACTTTCCAAACTAGGTTTAATGCCATTTAATGTCTTTCCTTGGTCAATACTTGCCATGCTTTTTAGGGTTCAAAGGTATGCTTAATGGTAGATGCAATCATATTCTTTTAGATGGTATTTACGAGCCATTGAAATGAGGTTAAATGCTAGGGTTTCAAACTCGAATGGGACTTCTTTGAATGCAGTATTTGGGTTTGACTCAAATGGGAGTTGGTTCTAGGTTAGGTTTTATACTAAACAAAGATCCTGCTTTGGCTTTTGACTATATGTCATTTGCCTTAATGCGAGATATAACCCGAGGACACTTTAATAGCCCCAGGTATGTTATCAAGCCAGACCAGTGCAAGCCTTCAAGGTTACTATATTTCATACTTCACTTTAATATTATGGCTTAGTCATGAACAAACAACCTCCACCGCTTTTAACAAAACTACAAATCCAAACAAAAGCCTCACTCATTTTCCAAACACTGATGCAGGGAAATCATTCATGGGATGAAAACCCATCCCCGTGTTCGACCTAGACTTCTATATACATCGCAAAGAGTTTGACTAATAAAGTAGAGAGAGGAGGAAATGCTAGGAAACAAATATTGTTGATTCCGCTCACCCTACCGTGGCACGAATCACTAGGTTCTTCATGCTTGAGCTGAATCCCTATCTTCAAGAAATATATCCTTTGAAAACAACAAAACTTGCACAAAAATTGATTAGTAGCCTTGCTAGGTCCTTAACATGTCAATTCTTCAACACTAGGCTGATTAATACACAAAAAGTGCTCAAACATGAAGTGTTGGCGATGTAAATCAACACTTTTTGGGAGTAATCAACGATAATTAAAAGACACAACAACCGCGCTGTCTCTATAAATACAAGATTTGAGACTCAGTAGGGCCACCTTTCATAAACCATCAAACCCCTTCAGCCACCTTCTCACCAAATTTCTCTCTCACAGTTATTCGAAAACCCTAAATCCCCAAAACCAACCTCTAGTCATGTTTGAGCCGTCTCATCTTGTTCCAATCCTGAATGAGATAATGGAAGATTATGCAGAGAATGCTGAAGAAGCCATTCAAGAGGTTCAGTAAGGGGCAGAGCAAGAAACTGAAGGGATAAGGAAAATAAAGAAGGGAGTTGAGGAAGTAGGAACTAAGAAGAGGGAGGAAAAAGTAAGTGATTTTGTTTCAGAGCGCATTTATTCTTACTGAGAGACTGGGTTTAGTGTTAATCTCACCCTTCGAGAAACGATTGTGAAGAAAAAGATGGCACTTATTTTGTGATCACAAGGCTCTGGTTTTTGTGGATGTTGTTAAGGAATTTTACTTAACATGGCTGGATCGAGAGAAAAGACTTGCTTTGTCAAAGGATGCTGATTTCTTTCAGCAAGGAGAAAATAAATGAGACTTTCAATCTGATAGAGAGAAAAAATGGGTCAAAGTTTAAGAAACTGGTGAAAGAGTCAGATTTCTAGAAGATAGTTGATATGTTGACATATGGGAAGGGAAGGGGAAATGGAACTCTACAAGGAAGAATCCCCATGAGTCTATTGCAAGAGGCTCATTGACTGAAAAGGCTAAGTTTTGGTTATATTTTATTTACTCAGTCCTTTTACCATCTAAACACCTCAGTACAGTAAGAGAGAAGGAAGTTGTACTCTTATATGCTATCTTAAAAGGATACAAATTTAGTGTGATGAAGATAATAGAGAACTCTATTTTGAGCTACTTCCGAAACAACTTTAGAGGATTAGTCCCCTATCCAACAACAATCAATTTCGACTTCAGATCCTAAGAGGTGTGAATGAGATCGGGAAGAAGAAAAATCTTCTCCTGGGTTTCTCCTTTGACATTAACTAGAGTGACCAAAGGTCTAAAGAATAGAGAACAAAAGAAAGAAGTGGAAACAAAAGAAGAAGAAGGGACAGAGAAGAGCAAGTATAGTTAGGGAAGCCCAAATTCTCAAGAGCAAGTAAAGAGAGGCAGAGAGAGTTCAGCCCCATCCCTGAATATATCTCCAGGTGCAAGAAAAACCCATCATGAGCGCCAGCTGAGAGCTCAAGACAAATATATAGTAGTACGCAGAGTGATGGAGAGAGATAATTAGAGTGGATGAGGGAAGAAATGCAGGAGATGGACAAACAGCTAAAGATCCAACTTCAACTGAGAGATGAGTACATGGATGCTAAGTTGAGAAAAAGATATCAAAATTTGGAGAATGCACTTAAGAGATGAGAGTGGAGGGATAAGATAGACAGAAGAGAAAAAGAATTGAAGGAAGAACTTAAGACAAGGGAAACGACATTCATTTCAGACTAGCTGAAGAGAGATAAAGATCTATTAGAGATAATGAATGAGATAGAGGACTTAGTACCCGAGCAAAATATGTCAAGGAAAAGTGCAGATGCCCTCTCAATACTTATTAAAGGAACATCAGAAGGAAATTAGGCTCTTTATAGAAAAGAGGGATAAGGAAGTGGAAGCAACCCTCAACTACAGGGAAAAATTATGGATAGAGAGCTTAGACATGGTAAATAATAATTTGATCAAATGTACTTACCTAGGTGGAATTTGCTGAGCCCACTCCATTGGGCAGAGACAAGATGATCTTATTAAGCAATTGTAGCACCCTTCTTGGTCATATTCGATCACGGCTCAATGGACCGATGCTCATACTAATTATATCACTTTATCAAAATCATTTATCAAAAACATGAAGCTGCTATATTTCAGCTTGGTATAAGTTTTTCAAATATGCCGAAGGCGAAGGGTAGCCCATTAACATTGGCATTTATACAAAAGTACAAGCATTATAAAGGCATATCAAAACCTTTTTCAAAATGATTTATAAATAGATGTTTAGAGTTCAAATTGTTTTTACAAAATATCCATGTTAAAAAAAAATTGGAGTGAATGTAGCAGGCCTGAGCATTACTTCGCCTAATATTTCTCTATGACTCCGACGCTCCTCGATCTCGCTGCTTTTCATTCCCTGCTCAATCTGATTCGTGCATATACACCAGCATTACCAAGAATTTCGGGCGCTTAGTGGTTCTATACAATTCCATTCTTCTGTTTCAGTTTAAGTCAAATCATGAAATTTTACTAAACAAAACTTTGAAATCTTTTTGGATGATCAATGTCAATACAATACATATACTTATTTCATATACAATCATTTATGGTTCATTGATCATTCAAAATATACACTTTCATATGCAATAAATCATTTATAACCAAATCATGCATTTCAATTACATGCTCTTTTATTTCAATTTGAAATCATGCTTTTCAAATACCAATATGTCAACAATCTCAAAATCAATTCAGTTATGCCCTTACAACGAATTTAACCTATGTTTCGTGATACAGAGCCTAATCACCGCATGGTCTCTACCGGGTTGCGCCGATGTAAAACGCTGGTTTTATAACACCGCGAATCTCGGCTGGGCTGCTTACCGCTATTAAAAATCAATTCATGAACACGATACCGCCCCACCGGGCTGCCGATCGGAGTGACACATCAATACGCCTGCTCGAAGTATTGATCATTCACCCTTATCGTATACCAATCTATCCTTTATGTGAATTAAATTGTTAACATTATATTAAAGGCGTTCAAATCCTTTATAGAAAAATATAGTACAATCTGTACATTTGTATAAATAGTTCAATTCCAATACTCATACAATTTTCATATGCAAACAATTCACAATCAATTGCCTCAAATCAATTAAAACAAATCAATATGCTTTTCTTATACATTTAGAACAAACATTTCAAATCTTGAAACGAGAATATGAGAAGGTAGAAAAAACCAATCTATCTCTTTCTTTTGCCTTGCCTTCAATCTCGGTCCTAGGTTAGGTGATACTCACCGGCCCCTAGCAAATCACACACATCCCATTTAGTAAACTAGCACAACTCACACTTAATGAATATCGCTTCGTCGAGGTAGCGAGGTACAATACGTTTTTCGTTTAGTTTTATCCTTATTTGAACCCCCATTAATAATTTCTTAGGGTCCTTAAACTATCGGTGTACGAATACGAGGTGTTCGGGAACAAAAATCCAAAATTTTGCTTGCTTTGAGCAGTAGCTACGCCGCGGTGTAGTAATGCTTCGCCGTGGCGTACCTGAGGGGGTGCTATTTTGGCACCTCGGCCTCGTCGCGACGAGGGTATTTGACAGGCTGAAAGTGAGTGGGTAAAAGTTAACAAAAAGGTAGACCCATGCGCGCAAGTATACGCATCAAGCTCATGTAGCGTAGTGGCTAGCCAAGTGTCGTTCCCGCGAAGAGAAGCGTGCTAAGTACTGATTTAGTGACCTAGACAATATTCGATTCAGTCTTATACTTCCGAATTGCGAAATAAATTAATCAGAATTAAAGAAAGCCTAATACTAAAATTCTTGATTTGGCGTAATGATGAGATTATCTAGGGTTTTTCCCTTCACCTACCACACCGACATGGATTAACCCAGATAGTAGCGCATTATTTAATATAGATATCATATGATTTATACATGTGGGTTGATCGTTCACAATATATCTTCGAGATATAACTCCGCCTATCTGGCTACTAGTGTATGCATCCCGTCTGCACCCCTTGACTCCGAGATGCATGAATGTGCAAACCCTATCACATACTTTGAACGCCGAGAGACATTCCTACGCCCCCGATTGACCAAGTGTTACTTTATCCATAACCCTAAGAGTCATCATCTCGATATCGACTCATAACATTAGCATGCCACAATTGGCCAAAGAATGACATGTGATTAAATTCAGAGTAAACAAACTTATAGAAATTCATATCGAGATATTAAATAAACCACACTAAAGTATTAACCATAAGATGGTTAGGTTGACAAAACCTAGAGAGAAAAGTTAAATTATATTGATATTTATTGGCAGATCGAAAAATTTTCGGTAATCAAACGACTAGAGAAAGAAATAATATTAAGAAGCCGTCTTTATGATCTCCGAATTCACCCTCACCGGGCCTCTCTATTCATTTCCTCCTTGCCTTTAGTCTCACAGCCTCCGATCCCCAGAATAGAACATTTTTTCCTCAAAATCGCTTCCTTTTTATACCTCTGAATCTGATACCATCAATGGCCCAGAAAATTAGAATCAACTTTAGAGCTCCATGACATTTTACAAATATACAATTTCAAAATCTAAATATGTGTTGTTCAATTACATATCCATCTCATACAAAAAGTTTTACATCATAGGTCATAAATCGCCCACCTATATAGACAACAAAATGATGACGTCCTATCGTCCGCAATAGCACCCAATGGAATATAAATAGCTCCAAAATGAACAAACACAACTTGGAAGGCAACGAAAATATATATCACATACACTAACATGACAATTTATCATTTGTTTTATGATTTCTTTCAAAAACCCCTATGTATATCCTTTAATTATTTTAACCATCACGGGCGATTTAAAACTAACTCCAATGCGAAGCTTACTAAGTCATCTCAACCACTACGTTATGGAATTTATTGCATTGCATGTAGGGTGCTAAAGCTTATCACTGAGCAACTACAATACGGAATTTACTGCATCGCAATTGTAGTGCTAAAACTCTAGGCAACTACGAGCGAATTTACTGCATCCCCACATAGTGCCAACCATACAAAATAGCCAACCACGCGGCGAATTGTCTGCATCGCAACGTAGCGCTTATACTTTCTATGAAACCGGAGCAACCGCTTTCACGGAATTTTCTGCATCGCCGCGAGTGCTAACTTTCTTTTCTTTATTGGTGAGCCGTACTGTTGGACGGAATTTTATTGCATCGTCACATAACGCTTAAATCATTATATCTTAAGGAATATACATGGTTTGAAAACTATAGCATTTACTTAGTGTCAAAAGCACAAATATAACTCGTTTTGAAACTTCTAAAACTCTCTTTTCAAATATTTTCTTTTTAAATTACTTAACTACCATATTCATTACCAACATCAACCATTTACATGAAACTGGGAAAAGATCTTAAGTGGCGAACCACTTACCTTGAAGTCGCGTCACTCCCCGTCAAGCGTCTCTACAAGGCTCGTGAACGCCGTTCCTGCGGCCCGTCACCCACACATTCCTCATCACAATAAAGTGACAAAAATTTCCCTCAACTATAAGGTCAAGAATCTCAATTAAGACCATTTTTCTCTATATATCCTCCTAACTTGTTTCTACTCAACCGAGACTCTCTAATCCCGATTTTTATGTAAAAGTTTTAGTTTTTGACCCTTAGGGATCACCCCACGTGGTCCTTTTAATTTCTGAAGGCTTGGAACAAAAAATTATATTTTTACTCAAAACGATTGAAATTCTACAACAGAGCGTGGTAGTACGTCGGTCTCCGTTTTCTTTGTTCTTCTTCCAATGGCTCACTTATATCATACCTTCTAGTCATGAAATTGCCTTTTGTTTCTTCACTCATTTGAAGCTTATGGTTCTAAGGTTTCTTTCTCCAATTGGAATCACCAACTTGATCACCAAAACTCAAGTTATCAGATTATACCTAGGATTACTCAAATTGTCGGTCGTAACTGCATATTATCCACTTGGTACATGCTTCTGGGCACTCAAAGTTAAAATTTGCTTGAACTTCCTTCAGATAACTTATCCCCTAGAAGTCTATTTTATCCAGAATTTTGAATCAATTAATCCATTTGTTAAACTCCACTTGCGACCAAAACACTACACACCATACCCAAAACAGAGCAAAATCAGTGAGCTACACGAAGTTCACCTTCAAATTCATATTTAGAGCCTTAGAGCTACAATGTGCTCTCGTCCCTTCTATAAATTTGTAGACCCATTCCTATGGTTCTTTACCAATTAGAATCAATTCATTTGACACCTCTAACTTAATTTATAGCCAAACAAAACAGTGGGTTTTACGGTAAATATTTTACAAGAATTCCTTTAAGAACCCAAAGACATTCTCCTTTTGTTTTTTTTTTTTTTTACAACCAATTCTCAAAACCGTAGTACCTCAATAACTCACACATGAAAGTCATTCAAAACTAATTATTGAATATTCTGTATTGGTGGTTTGGAACTCCATACAACAAACCCTAGTAAAATCTTATGAATTCAACCAAAGGTCCACCACCTCTTTTAAAACCCATATATAAATATGATGATTCCATGTTTATTTTCCACAAATCGGGGTTTTACTCTCATAACCCCAACAATTCAAAGGTTTATGGATCTTTCCACAAAAACCTGACCAAAGGAGCAACTAATTCTCCATACTAAACCTTAATAATCCAATTACCCATGATTCTAAGTATAAACACATACCCTAATTTTTTTTGACTTCTTCTCCTTCTCCTTCTTCTTCCTCCTCCTCTTCCTTGCTCTTTTCTCTCCCTCTCCAAAACGTGAGCCCTAGCCTTCTCGAGACTGTAAAATGAGTCTTTGGGCTTCTTGTTTTTCCCATTTTTATATTCCTAATATTTCTTTGACCTCCATCAAGTCCTTCATCCTTTTAATTTCTTCAAATCAGTTTTTTTGTTATTTATATGATGGCCCATCTCTACCTCATAATTTTAATGGTTTTCATATCCTTTTATGAATTACAATTTGAACCTTGTTCATACTACAATCTCGTGTTCTAGAATTTATAATTTCACTCATTTCCTGCATATTCAATGTAACATCATAGGTGTCTGAGCGCTCTCCCTACAAAGATCATGTAATTCAGATAATTCTCCGGGATCAGGCGCTACAACTAATTTAGCTCGTCAACCTTAAATTGATAATTCTAACGCCATGAGATTCACCAATCTAACAGAGATTTATTTTACCTCTCTAATCCATCTTTAACACTAAGAGGTTATAGATTCAAACTAAGGGTTTGATGTGCGCCTGACCTTGAAAGGCGATTGGAGGAACTTCCGCATTCATCGAGGTCACTGAAACAAAAGCATTGGGAAATGTCCCATATCCACAGCCGGATGGTGAAGTTGGAAGAACGCATTGAGGTGTGGAAACCACGTTCGAGATGAACGAGCGGTTGAATAAACACTATGATAGATCTCGCTCACTTCCAGAATGAACCGATGTGGATCTTCAAGGGGGTGGTAAGATGGGCCTCACAGGCGGAGCCGTATCGCTATTGTTTGGTTGGGGTTGACTTCCCGGGAGCCATGGAGGTCGATCTAGGGGCGTAAATCTGCAAAAATAACAACAAAAAAACAGTAGGGAAATAATAAAAAAAGGTGCAAGCACGCCAGCGAGAAACGCCAAGAACGTCGCGCATTGGTATCGAACAGAAATATCGCCCGCGTCAAGATGTCTCCATAACACATTCTTCATATCGTGCCATCCTTCCAGCGTATGAGAAAGATCGAGTTACGCACCACTTCACATCGGCTAGAGATCTTTCGATCATCGTTGAACCAAGGCCACGAGCATCCGCGGTTATTTCGCTTCTTCAGCACGAAACGGCGAGATTTCGCCCGATCGACCGTAAAGTATGGATGGGCTGTTTTTTTAGTTTCTAAACACGAATTTCGCACACTCCGGACCCGGTCCGACTGAATGAAGTGGATCCAACTCAATCTCGTGGCGCCAGATCTTATGACATCGGATTCTTTACTCATTTTTTTCTCAGTCGAACTTGCACTCGTGGTATACAAACAATTTATGTAATAACAAAATCATTTACATATACAAAAGAACTACCACCGGAGTGCGTCCATCGCACCCATACACATGCATCGAGTCCCATTTACATATACAAAAACCCGGTGACTTTACATTTACAAATCGAGCGGGACAGTATTGTGATGAACCCCTACTAAAGCAGGCCGCCCAACTATATGCGGTAAAGATCGCAGATGTCCTCCTCCTCGCATCACTATCACTTGAAAACCCGTACAATAGACTTATGGGAAACATATTTTATAACTATATCGTACACATGCATTTATAATGTACGAATCATAATAAACATATACAATAATGTATATCGAATCTTCATGAACTCATACAACATATTTACATATATAATTATCCTTGTAACCAACTTAGTTATTCAGATCTCTCGTGATAATGCCTGCATTCGAATCCTATACTTTTATAGCAATCTTATACTTACTCCTCTAACTTATACTTATGCAGCAGACTTATTATTATTCCGACTCCGAGGACACATATTTATACTTATCCAGTAGACACATTACTCTATCTCTAGTAGGACACATACTTATGCTTCATCTCCGCCTGACATATACTTCCTCTATGCTTATCTCTCAAGGACACATAATTTATTCGAGATTTCAAAGGACAGTATATATCGACTTATACTTATATACTTGTCTGCATTTGATCTTATAATTTGTATTACGTATATATACTTGTATATCGAATCTTATAATTGTATTACGGAGTTTATTCCCTTTATTGTATTTCATATATCTTATACTTTTTTTTATTACTGAACTTATTCTTGTATTATCTATACTTGTATCTTAACTTATTCTTGTATTTCAGATCTTATAATTTGTATTCAACTTAATTTTATATTTCATAGATCTTATACTTGTATTCCGGAACTTATTCTCTGTATTTCCCTTGATCTTGTAGTTGTATTACGAACTTATTCTTGTATTTCAAAATCATACTTGTAGTACAGAGATATACTTGTATTTCTCGGATTCTACTATTACGAAACTTGATTTTGTCTTATGATCTTATACTTGCTCAAATACTCTTCTCGAATCATCTTCTTTCCTTTTTTTTCGCGTTTCATTTTGTGATTTCACATATGACTATAGAAGTCGACATTCACGGCGCATTTAGTTGGTGAATCCCCTGGTCCCGTTTGTCATTCAAGAGCAATGTGATCTCATATCTGTATTGCAATCTCATACATTATAGAATGTAAATTCACTTACGATTCGCCTGTTGAATCCCATTCCGTTTTTGTCATTCAAAGAGCAACGTGATCTCACATCCAAGACGCACTTCACATATTAATATAGAAGTCGACATTCACGACATGCACCGGGCTGTTGAATCCTCAGCCCGCTTATTAAGTAGCAAATGTGATTTTGCATGAACAGATCAGAACGCACCGCCCCACGCATTGTGAAGTGCCGTAGCACCAGCGTGAGTGCCAAAGCACCGGTCAACATGCACTCATTCATTCATTTATATCATTCGCTATCTTTTCGATTATATGTGATAATAATCATATAAATGTCATTCTTTAACCACATTATGTGTTCATGAAGATACGCTTTCGCGTTCATAAGTGTTTAAAGCTCGCTTTCTTATTTCATCATATTCGCGTTTCTGCGAACACATCTATACATATTGCATCTATACTTTTCTTGTTTCCATGTCTATTACATATGGCATTTCATATACTTGTACAGTATGATGCCTATGTATTCACACAGACATCATTCATGTATTCTTGTCTTCTAAAGTGAATTTACTTACTTAGAAATTGAATTATCTCACTGAATCATCCAAACTAAAGTTATGGCATTTCATGCCAAACTAGCTTCGCTTACCGATATTACACTAGGGACACTCAGGCTACTCATTTTCAGGATCTATAACTTCATTTGACAATGGTTAGTTTGTACTCCCTGAAGCTAAGGTTCCCATGGTTCTTCTCCAACTGAATCACCTAAATCGGAGTACCGAACTCAAGATATGTCTCAAACAACCCTGACTACCTTCAATGTAGATCAAAATCAAATAAATCGTCAACATAACCTCAATTTGAGTGAATTTTAGGCCATGAGAAGTCCGTATTTGAAGGTACTCTATTTTAGGGTGTTTTTTGGTTATCCTTGAAGTCTAGTTTAAATCCAAAACTTGAATCATCAAAATCTGATAAGAATGGCCAAGTTATGGCCAAAATACGAACACTGTCCAAAATAGAGCAATGGGTACGGTACCTAGACTGATACTACTGGATACAAAACACTTATGGTACCGATACTACCCCCTCTAAACTTCCGTAAAAGGTGGTTTTTCTCCAATTCTTTCCATATATTTTGCTACCCAAATAAACTCCAATAATCAATATACACACATCAAAACCACCCATATATTCATCCTTATAACTCATTCAACTCAAATCATCTTTCAATACTTATCTTACAATTGCCAAAAACTTATCATGAATTCCTCCCAAAATCTATAATGGGTATTAACCCACATAAACCAAATATAAAGTTTTAGTTAGGGCTCAGTTCCTAAACCTCAACCTATCATAATTAAACACAGAATCCAACCTCGTGAGGATTCCACATTCTTCTTGTACCATTTGTGGTTTTACCAATTCTATTTTCAAGAAATCTAGGGTTAAGTGATGAAATCCTAACAAAACCTCAGGTCTGTGGACAAGCTACTAATCCATCCAATAGTGAATGGAAACCTTACACAAACTTTAGAATCTTACACTCTAATGTTAGAATCCATACACTCCATACCTTTGATCTTTCGAACTCCTTTTTTTCCTTCTTCTTCTCTTCTTCTTCTCTTCCCTTCTTCTTCTTCCTTCTTCTCTTCTCTTCCTTCCTTATCCGTTTTCTCTCCTCAATGAGAGACCAAATGAGATATTTTTGAGCTCTCATATTAAGGCCATAAGGTTGGCTGCCAAATAAAACCCATTGGTTTTAAGTCTCTCTAATTGCCTTAGTCCTCCTCATTCACACTGCACTATACTTTATGTTATTTCCACTTTGGCCTCTCATCTTATCAACTTATGACTTTTATGCTCTTTGACAAATTACAATTTTATCCTTATGTCTTGTACACTCTCCAGTTTCACTCTGCTGTTTCGCATTTAAATTACGAAAAATTCAATTTATGTGCCTACAAAATACCTAAATATTGAAAAAGAATAGGTATATTTCCGGCATAAATTTGACCCTCTCAAGGCTCCAGAATGAACACATGTAAATCCCTTAGTGACTGGTAAGCCATACGCCCTTGGTATTCCTAAAAAGCTCACAAACTCATTAAAAACAAACAAAAGTAGGAAGTCTAAAACGAAAATTATACCGAAAAGCAATTAAAAAGAACGAAAATAATGCTAGTTCAAAGGAGAAGGGGATCTCACAGCATTTGCCGTTTCCTGTTTATGTTGATCGCTGTTAGGCTCGAAATTCTCAGAACGCATATACATTTAGATGCGGAAAATAATCGAACTCATTGCGACCTCTCGCACCTTTACTGTCCTGCTCCAGGTGTGCTCAGGATGGTGGCTTGTCTTCTTACATGGAATTCTCTCCAAAATACCATTTCAATCTGGGCATTGACTTTGAACCATTCTCTTTAGATGCCTTATCTCAACACCTCCATAGGTAAAGATTCGAATCATGAGAAATCGACCCTACCATTTTGATCAATCAGGCTGTGGAAGAGTTTCACTTAGAATTGAACAAATGTATAGACTTCACTGACCCGGCTTAAACTCTTTCCTTACAATATGCTTGTCATGCCAAGATTTCGTCTTCTTATATATTTGAGCATTCTCATAGCCTCCTCCTTACCGTAATTCTCTTAATTCACCAACAGAAGATCCACTTCTCTAAATACCTTATTATCCATAAGAACGCTGTAAGCCTATGCCTAGTATGCTTTATGTTTTAATTCACTAGAAATGGAAGTGCTTTCTCCTAGACTAGGTCGAATGGCAAATACATACCAATGGGGTTTAAATGTTAGTCCTCGATGCCCAAAGTGCATCATCAATCTTCTTTAACTAAATTCTTCCCTTAGTCTATTAATTTTTTTTTTTTCTCATAGAATGGACTTTATCTCCATTTGACACCTCTGCTTGTCCATTTTCCTCAAGTGTGCCAGGTCTGGAGTGCTACACCATATATTTTTAGTGACCTATCAACCAAATGCATAGAAGTGAGTGCCACCATCCGCAGATCAATGCTTCATGATCGGAACAAATATAAAGGCATAGAACTTGATCTGTATACATCGCATCAATCGCGGTGTACTGCATTGTCTACCTATATTTGGAAATGTGAGGTCTACAGCCAGCAGAGAATATATGTTATCGACGAAAGGTGAATGGACCATGAAGTCCAATCCCATAAGTCAAATAACTAACCTTAGAATGTTTATTAATGTCTATATCCCGTTTGAAATGCCGCCATTCTTAACACTTATCAGTAGATACAAATTGGTGCGATCCTTGAACAAGAGGCCGAGAACCTGATTATAATATTCTGTTATTGTCCCTGGGTCAAAAGTGTCCCATACATGATGGTAGCAAAAAGAAAAGAATACTACCCATTCATAGCATCTTCCTGACACCGCCATCACTGATCCCATACCGTTTCAGGCAAAGAAGCCTTCCCCAAAGAATAGTGTTTTAAGTGCGTAGTAAACTTCTCCAATGTAGCAAAATCGCGGGATAAACTTCGCTACTAGGTAATTCACAAGGACGGCAAAACCGCCGAACGTCCCTTGTGTCTCTAATCATAAAAGCCATCATATGGGAAATCACATTAACTCTACACTGCCTATAGGCCCTTCCAACTGGATGTATGGTTTGAAAACTAGGTCTTTGTTCCTCATTCTTAATTTCTATCAAATTCTCAAGAATAGATGCACCAATTTATAGTCTTGGTTTTGAATCCTTTTTACCATTAGGTACTTAATGGTCAGAAAGGGTTAGGTGTGCACTATTATCGTGTAATGAACAAGTAAACAAATTTATCAAAGGCAAAAACAATGGCTAGTAGCTCCTTTTCAATGGTGGCATAGTTCGATGGGCATCATTCAAAGTATGGCTAGCAGTAATCACCTGAAATATCCAGATTCTTTCCTCGCCCAAAGACTCCTCCGATCGCATAATCATTGGTGTCGCACATTAACTCAAACGGGAGGTCCAAATCTGATGCTACCACTATGGGGGTCGATACTAATTTATCTTTAGGGATTAAAAAGATTGCAATACAATTCTATATCAAATCAGCATGGTGTCCTAACTAGCAAACTAGATAAGGGCTTTGCAATTCGAGAGAAATCTTTTATGAATCACCTATAGAACCCTAAGTGTCCTAAAAAGATTCTTATGCCCTTTATTGATGATGGTGGGGGTAGTTTCTCTATTGCCTCAATCTTTAGCTTTATCGACTTCATTCCTCGCAAACTGCCCAAGTACTATGCCTTTCTGTAACATAAAGTGGCACTTCTCAATTCAACACAAGATTGGTCTCTTCACATCTATCAAGATCGACTCAGTTTTCCTGCATAATTGTCAAAGGAGTTCCCCCTATCGAAAAGCTCATGAACACCTCAATTGTCTTTTCAACCATATATGAGAATATGACCATCATACAACGCTGAAATGTGCCTAGTGCATTGCACAGCCCAAAGGGCATTCGCCAAAATGCAAATGTACCATAAGGGCAAGTGAAGGTCGTCTTCTCTTGATCCTTTGAGGCTTTAGCGATCTGATTGTATTCTGAATACCCATCTAAGAAACAAGAATATCTGCGTCCGCCAGCCTATCTAACACATCCGATCTATAAAGATAAAGGAAAATGGTATTTCTGGGTAGCCTTATTCACTTCCTAAGAGTCAATGCAAATTTACAACCTCGTGACTGCTCTTACAGCGATATTATTCTTTGTCTTTATCACTGTTGTTCCTCCCTTTTGGCACAACCTATACCGGACTTACCCATGCACTATCAGAAATAAGATAAATTACCCTGGCATTTAGCCACTTGTACTCGCGTCTACTTTTCATTGTTGATCTGGGCCTCTCTGCGGCTTCCACCGGCTTACGACTCATCTTTCTAGCAGGATGCGATGCATACACATAAAGGGTGAATCCTCTTAAATCAGCCAAATCAACCAAGCACATCCTTATTATCCCTGCACTCCTAATAACTTATCTTCTTCTCACACAGTGGAGGTCAAATAATCAATGGTAATGTGGAGGCTTCTATGATAAGCATACCTCAAATGGTCGCAATAGCTTATATTTCATCTCTGCAGGTCAGTTTCAAATGATGGCAATCGATGCTCAGAAATTTCCAAGGGTTCGCATTTCTTCTATTAGGCTGGAAGGAGTCCATCCATTTCACATACTCTTTGACCTCTTCTCCCAATTCTTTTGATTCGCTCTGTACTAGGCTAGTCTCCAAAGGGTCAGTGGGACCACTATGGCTAGACACTATAGCCTCCACGGTCTCTATCATGAAGCATGTGTCACTCTCTGCCGGGTGTCTCACAACCTCAAAGACATTGAACTTGACCTTGTCATCCTATACCCTCAATTTCAACTCTCCCCGCTGCACATCAATCATTGTTTTGCCAAGAGGCAAGAAAGGGACTACTAATATTATGGGCATTTTTATTCTTCCGTGTCTAGAACGATGAAATTAGCCGGGAAGATAAACTTGTCTATCTTTACCAAAATCGCTCCCTTATCACCCCCCGGGATGTTTCAAGATCTTCACTCACTAACTGGAGGACCTAGATGGACAAGCTTCACCTAATCTTAGTCGTCGGAATATGGATAATGACATGAGGTTTATACTAGCTCCCAAGTCACACAAGGCCCTCTCAAAGATGGAGTTCCTAATGATATAAGGAATAGTAAAACTACCTGGGTCTTTCAACTTCTATATCAAGGATAGCAACATTACATTACTCTCTAGATTCACCATTCAAAATCCATGAATGTTCTTTTCTTTAATAAGATATCCTCCATGAATTTACATAATCGTATCTGGTCACGCCAGCAATGTGTGTAAGAATGTTAATATGCAATTCTGAACACATCCAACAAACTTGTGAATTACTTGTCCAATTTATTCTTCTTTGGCCGTTGAGTGAATGAATTAACATTGTTCTGCTGTGGTTGGTCACGATCTTTAGCCTCGTGTTTTTTCTTATAAAACCTTTCTCAATGGGTCCCTTTCATCTTGTCATTTTAAAGCCTACATTTCTCAGTTTCTACCTTCCTATCACTAGTATGCTCTGCATCGCTAATTCCTTGCCACTTCTCATAATGTGATGTTTTTAACATGTTCATTGGCATTCTCGTTGTCTCACTACGAGTTTCTAAAATTATATCATGGCGCCTGGTCAACAATGTGGCCATATTTGGCATATTTTCACTCTGTGTTTCGAGTTGGGCCCTTGATTTATATGAAATGATGGATTATTCTATGAACCGGGCCGAGCCTAATTTTGGAATGTGGTCTTCATCTCATTCATAAATGTGCTATGGGAAGTCATCATGTGAGCTAAGGCTTCTTCCGAATCCACTTTCTTCTCAAGTGGCTGCTTGCTTGCTTGAAGTGGTGGCATACTATTCTGGTTGTTTCTCCAGCTAAAATTCCTCGTCAGCTCTAATTATTCGTTACCTCTTCAACCCCGCCCTACTCACATTCGACTCTAAAGACTACGCGGAGTGTGGCTACCTCCATATTGTCCCTACTATTGTTGATTATGCTGATTCACATACCGCGCTTGCTCTACTGTCATTCGCCCAACCGACAATCCACCACCAGTAAAGTATCGTGTTATCCTCCATAAGACGCGGTATCTCCTGGTTGGTTATTCTCAATCGCATTCATTGTACTCGCCGCTTCGTGAGTCGTGATTGTTTAGTTAATCGTGGTATACTGCCACGCATACAAATATTATAACTTAAAATCGCCGCCAAAGTATGGGGCTTCTCAGGTGCTGATCTATCTCGGCGCCACCGATTAGGAATTAGTGGTTGTATTTTCTAATATAATATCTCTGGCAAGTCGACCAGAGTTTTTTTCATCAAGGCACCTCCTATTGAGGCATTGATGATTGTCCTAGCTAAATCGCTTAGACGGTTATAAAATGTGTGCACCAGATCCACTCTACGTTCCTGGTGGTGTGGGTACCCTTAGTGGCCTGGCGAAATTCTCCCCAGCCCCCTACGTAAGTTCTCCTGAATTGTTTGGAATGCTAATTTCTTTACACTAGCTGCGCGCATTCTCGTGTGAAAAATTTGTCATAAATTTCTGCATCTGGTTGTATTCGGTGAGGGGCCGGAACTTCGTGGTTGCCAGTCACCAATGCTTAGCGTCGGCCGCTAAGTGATGCCGCGGGAATATATGCAACTGGTATTTCTTCAATTGCATTATACTGGACAGGTCGCCGCATCAATAAACTAACGATGTGCATTCGGATTCCCACCAGCAACCCATGAAACTATATATGGTGGAGCATATGTAGAGTTATCTCTTCAGCCCGTTGTTCGCTTGAACGGGTGGTCTTTGTATAGCTTGATCGGAACAACCTGTGGCGGTAAGGCTTAACTCTCAAGTAGCATATGTGGATTATCAGTCAGATAAAATGATCGTGGCCTGACTTATAATTTCGCCCATTCGATCCACCGCGGTCATTTCTTCTTGAACCGTCTTCATCCTCTTTGATTCGCATGATTTCGTAAATTTCCGGCAGCGGTAGCTTTGATCGCGCGTAGTCGAGCTAAAAATCAACAAAATTTATATACCTGTTTCTCCTACCGCCGTAGTCAAGCTAACAAAGATAGTGGTCTAGGGTCGAACACTGAGATGGGTTTTCATCCTAAAATGGTTTGTGACCAGTGCATGAAGGTAAGGCTTTATTTGGACTCTTTGGATTTGTGTTTCAAAAAACAAAGGGAATGGTTTGAAAACTCCAGAATCAGAAAAACTGAAGGAAGGCAGAAAGTTAACTCAGATTAAATCAACTTGGAAGTTAAAACAAGTGTCCTCTGGTTTGATCTTATGACATGCAACCTATAACCAAGGCATAATCCCATCTATGTTTGTCTAGCAAACCTCACTCCCTTGAAATCAACTCCTATTCTTGAGCTCAACACAAGTATCATGCACTTCATGGCCTCTTACCGCTTGAAACCCTAGCATTTAAATATCATCATTTCGTAGGCTCAGAAGACCATCTAAAAGAACCAAGAAAGTGCATCTGTATTATAGGTGCATCAGATCTCAAAGTATGAGATAGCCAAACAGAAGAAGATTCAGGCATGATCAAACCTCTAATTGAGAAGACTGGGGTCATAAATTACAAGATCTTGGCGGTTTTTAATACAAGAGGATAACCTGCATATGCCCCACCACTAAGCTAGCTTCCTTCCTCTTCACAAAGAAAAGGAGGCTTAGCCAAGCATCCGTTGGAGTTGTCATCCTCAAGAGGTGTGTCACCCAAGGAAAAGTAAGAGAAAGAGAGAGAGAGGCTATATGAAAGCAAAACTAATTAAAAATACGAGACTTTTAATACAAAAATGAAACTTACAAATTCTTCCTTCCAATTGTTCTCCTCAAATTTCTTATATTTATTGGTAAAAAGAGAGGGTTTCATATAGGCCACCTCAATATATAGTTACCTAAACCTCCTAACTTGGCTGCTGGAAGGACAAGAGAGCAATACACCAAGTCTGGGAGTCGGTTAGCATTAAATACAAAAACATGACGAGGCGCATTTCGCTTGGTCAAGAATTTCGCTAGGTAGCGAATCACAAAGGCCCAGCGAAAATGGGAAATTTTCAGCCGTACTCATGAGCACTTAAATTCGCTAGCCTTAGCGAAATTCGTGAGTAGCTTAAAATAGTATTTTCGCTAAAATGGTGCCTAAATAAACCAAAGTTGTCTGGATAATCAGATATAAAGAGAGCGCAAATTTTGAGGCTATAATTTTTCGTAATAATCCGGTG
Organism: Tetrastigma voinierianum; assembly: GCA_016808115.1. Classification (NCBI taxonomy): domain Eukaryota; kingdom Viridiplantae; phylum Streptophyta; class Magnoliopsida; order Vitales; family Vitaceae; genus Tetrastigma; species Tetrastigma voinierianum. Next base: position 365,289 of record JAEQBH010004044.1, on the reverse strand, counting down.
CAAATTTTTTAATCTAATCTAAAAATTCCGCTTTGTTGATCTTCACTCCTGGTTTCTACCATCCAATTTTCTTCACTTTGCCTTGGTTCTCTAATATTTAGGTCAGGGTCGATGACTAACATTGGAATCAAAATCTCATGATTCATCATTTGACTAAACGAACTCCAAGAGGCAAACAATTGAAAATAATCCAAAATACTTAATGCATAAGTGGTACTAAGAAGACTAACACTTCAATTGGCATAAATGACATGATTAGTGCACAAAAAGCACTCAAAACCTATCTAATATAGGTCAAAATTCTAACTTTTGGGCACTAATCACACCCCCAACTAAACGCGCTGCTAGTCCCTTAGCAATGCAAAACAAACGGAGATACATGTGTGGATTTGCAAAAAGTTTATGATTCAAAAGGTATATGCACATATAAACATCGTTTAAACCGAAAAATTGACATCACAATTGTAAACTGGATATGAAAGAACTAAATCCATGCAAGAAATAAATTTCGAAGTCAACCTGGGTCTCAACGGATTTTCAACTGAATCACCAAGTCGAATGGCTTTATACAATCCATGATGGCTTGTGTTAAATTGTAAATTGTCTCCCCCAACCTAGCACTGACATGGCCTTAAGCTATTGAACAACCTAGATAAGGATAGTTACGCACTTCTTTCTTTATTCAACTACATTGTAGGAAGCAATGCTTAAAACTGACTTCACTCAAAGTCCTGGGGAATGGGGGTCCACCGATGACTTCAACCAATTAAGGTTTCAGGCATCAAGCCAAAAGGATCACTCTGACCACAAACTCTACAAAGCTTTACCCCTGGACCCGTATGATTTCTAAAATCAAGCAATCGCAGTTAAAATCTGCGTTATAGGACTCTACCTATCCACCCATGTAACAAATAATTAAATTGTAAGGACTTTAACCAATGGTATGTTTAGGGCATCGTCAAAGGCTTTTTGCAGAGACTTGATCAGTTTCGTTTCAAGCGTAAAACTTCACGACTTTATTTTTCTTTTCTTCTTTCTTCTTTTCGCTTTTCTTTTCTTTTTTCTTTCGGCACAACATTGGTCTTCAAGATGGCAACACAACCTATCCAGGTGCTGCCAACATGCTTAAGGCCGGCTATGCAAAGCTTTCGGGGAAGGAAGCGAACAAATTCACAAATTTATTGGAAATAACTCGAGGCAAAGGTGTGAATTAAAGATACAAGAAATTCTGGCGTCGAGTACATTTGAACTGTAGTTTACCAAAATCGCTTCTAAGCATGGAATTTGTTCTAACATAGAGGTGACAAACAGTGCTTCAATTTCCCAACATAAAGCAATTCAATTGTCCAATTGTAGCAATTCAATTGTTCAATTGAAAAGAAAAACATTTACACATGGTAAAGGCACAAAACATGATATGTACAAAAAGTTGTATATATATAAACCCATAATGATATAGCCAAAGTGGCGAATACATGAATACTCGCTAAACATACAAAGTATCACCGCCTACTATGGCTATTACATAAATATCCTAATCAAGACCAGAGGCAGCTGATAAAGCCGATACTATACAAAATCATAAAGAGACCCAACCACCTCACCGCTACGGTGGTGGTGGTGGTGGCCCAGAATACGGTCACGCAAATTAACATCCAAAGAAGCCGGCTACCGTGGGTGGGGTCCTTTCTCCTGAACAAGAACATGAGGAAGACCCGGTGGGCCAGTAATCCGTGGCCGCATGGAATGGCACTAGGGCTAACTCCGATCCCGGGCCGCCCTCAGAAATGCTTAGCAGAGTGATATATCCATCACACCAATTTATCTTCTCTCGAAATGTCGATACGATCAGATCCCGCGAACGGTGTGTCAATAGGATGGGCCAGAGTATCGCGAAACACTGATGGGGTCTGTGGAGGAGGGATGGAGGTGACATCCCGTGGAACCGACCAGATCTCGGCCCAAAGGTATGACATCTCAGATGGCACCCTACTCCACCCATGAGACTCCCTCCTCATCCCTGGTCGTAAGTAAAGATACGGCATGGGGCCATCACCCGCTCCACCGACATGACCAGGGCATCGAACCATCTCAACTCGGCTCCTCCGGAATCCCATATGCTCGCAGAGTCATGGCGCGCAGGAGTCCTGCATAAGTAGTGGGATGCTCTCCGCCGCACAGTCCTTCCCATGGACCTTCTCCTTAACCGCAACAGAGGCCATCACCAAACACCGCGTAGGGCTGAACCAAATCTCCCCGAGATCCCAGAAGCGCCCAAGACGGCTCCTCCTCTCGCACATACGCCAGCAGAGGGAATAAGCTCGTACGGAATAGGTGGTCTATCACAAAGATTCGAGCGGAGCCGCTCCGTAAAATACCATCAAAGAAGTGGTGTCTCTCCAGCCGCTCGAACTCATCTCCCGTGGAGGTGGGTGTGTCTAATCTTCAGAATCTCAAAGATTGGCCGCGATAAGGGCGTAGGCCAAGAGTCACAATATCGCCGCCTGAGTACTCCGCGACGATCGCCGATATCGAATCGAAGCTCGCGACCACTCTGATCCCCGAGATGTCATGCGGACCGGGAGCAGAACTACAATACCACTGGGGTAGTAATCGCCCCTGAGGCCGAAGCTGACAATAGTGAATACCCTCGATCAACATCATGGACTTCAGATCTGTGATCAGCCTCAGCGCGGGACGTCAGAGATTTAACATGGAACGGTTCGCTGATGGAGTCGCAGACATTCCCCTAATAGGTTCCTCATTTAACAACGGCCTCCGAATCCTCGGTATAAGCGACATGTACTGTGGTGATGAAGTCGCCTCCGGCAGCTAGACAGGATCGTGACGGCCGCGTCGAGGATGATGACTCGCTCAAGCCCGGCGTGCGGCCCGCTGAGGCTTCGGGCTCGAACTCCGAGGTACCGGGTGATGGAGCACTGTCCCATCCGTACTGACAAATGTCAATCCCGAGGCTCGCCGTGCACTGACCGGCAGGATGGTACCGAGTCGATCGAGTCGGGCCTCTCTGGGTGTGTATCGACCTCACCAAGGTCATGGCGGGACTCCACCGAGTACCAACCATACCGACATGTAAACTAAAAATATCGGAAGGGCTCGACTCATTGAAAATGCGTACCGATGCAATCGAGAACTAAATCGAGGCTCGGAAGCTAACAACCACTAAAATAGCAAACGAATCAGGCTCATCGTCGCATCGTAAATCGGGCCTCAAATAGCCAAATAAGGCTCGATAAATGATCGTACCGCCAATGCAGACCAAATGGAACTAAAGCACCAGTTGATGGTTCAGCAGGGGCAATGAACGATGTGGCTCAGGCGCTGCGGTGGAGGCTCACTAAAGGCTCGGTCGTGGCAATGCAGATCATGGCCAGTGCATAGTGCAATAATCGGGTGTAACAAAGGAACTACTGGCCGAGGCCGGGGTGCGTGCAAGGAGGCTCCTGGCCATCGCCTCGATGCAGATCGCCGACTCGTCACGCTGGCAGCAATGTGGAGACTCAGTGGAACGGCGGGCGGCGGCAGAGGCTTGAGTCTGTGGCTTCACGGGAGGGGGAAGAATGAAGGACACTACAACCTCCCGTAGATACATAGGAGCCAAAACGAAAGCAACCAAAAAAGTCTCCTTCATTTTTGCTATTATTTTTAGCTGACCACTGGGCTCCCCGCAGCCTTCCGCAATCCAAAAAAAAAAAAAATTTACATTAAATATTACTACTATAAAAAATTATTGCTATAAAATTTACTATATGAACTATAAATAAAATTTAACACAACATTATATCGATAAACAAATTACTAATTATCAAAAACTACTAAATTAAAAATTTTCTAAAAATAATTGAAATTAACTCAAATTTACTAGCTTAAGACAAAAGTAAAAATTGTGAACCGCACGGGTTTATGAAACACCAATCGGGCCCAATATCTCAACATTACCTCAAGGTGGGTCAAGGAGAATGATCTCCTCAACCCCGCAGCTTGCCCGGGCCGACCCAGCGTTGTCAGCCGCCCAAATGTTGATCCGCTTCTCACCGATGGCTCAATTCGGAGCAATTGGCTTGCAATTGGTGCTGATGGCAAGACCAATATCTCCTCATCTCCATGGCTCTATTACTCCTTGCATTCCTCGCACATCCGTTTTCCCCGCACACCGATCAATTGAAACAACTTCATCGTAAATTCATTTTCGGCCGTAAATAAATTCTCGTTTGTTGTTCAAAATGGAAGATGTTCAACTCCAAAGTCATGTTACCAAAGGTAAGCTGCATGACTCCATTCCGGCAACACCGACATTATTGCATTGGCTGTGGGCCGAATGGTCTTCCTAAGATGATTGGTACATGATCGGGTTCATTTGCAATTGGTTTCGCTAAGAGTCAAGCACCACAAAATCTACCGGGCAGCAGAATTTGTCTATTTTCACTAAGACATCCTCAACTATCCCCTTAGGATTTTCTGCATCAGACCATCAGATCAATGATAGTGAGGCCAGGTTTAAGTTCACTCTAAACCCAGATGCTTGTATACAGAATACGGCATTAGGTTAACACTGGCTCCTAAATCAAGTAATGACTTGTCTATGCAATTCCTACCACCAATATTGATCAAACGCCAGGGAGATCCCTGGATCCTTGTATTTGACAGGGTATTTGCTTGATTATGGCACCGACTCTGTTCAGAAGAAATGCTTTCTCAATGCCTAATCCTCTTGATTGTGCAAAGATCTTTCAAAATTTTTGCATAAGCAGGAACTTGTTTGATTATGTCCAAAAGAGGTATGTTAACCTTCACTTGCCTTAAGACCTCTAAAATGCCCGCTGATTGAGATGCCTTCTTCTTACCCTAAGTGCCAGGGAAATGGAGGTGGTAAGGCACGGTATTTCATTGAATCTTCCTTGGTATCATGCCCATCGCAATTCTTCTCCTTGCATGGATTCACTGTGTTTCGCATAAATGATCAACCTCTTTTCCACTTCTCAGTAATTATAGCCTAACCTCATCCATTCCTGAATTGTCGGGATGACCTTTACTTCATGAATTCCCAGGATTTGGAAGTGTTTGAGAGGGAAACTCCTCTTTCTTTTGTACCTCTAGCAACTTGTTGATCTTCGTGACTGAATAATCGTGAGGGTCAAGCCAATTTTCTCAAGCTGAGATTGCTCAAGCCCATCTATTCTCTTATTCGTACTTCTTCTATAGTATCAATCCTTTGTGCCGCTGCACATTAATTCCTTTGTTCCGAAATGTGTTGCCCACCACCTTACTCAAATTCATGTTTGTTCTACCTGAGAAGAGGATGATGGTCATTGTGGATCGGTGAGGGGGAACCCAAACTGAGGTCTGCACTGGGGCACATATACAGGGGGTTGGGTCTCCATGTTGAGGTTAGGTGATTCCTCCAATTGGAATTGTAGGCATACCATATATGGAGTATTGATTGTTGTGGCTTGTATTGTCTTGCAAGCATTCAGGTACATTCGACATCAAATCCTTCACCGCAAATTAAGTAGGACAAGGATTCTATCAAGTGCAAAGTGGACTGGAAAATTAGCAAGGATTGGACTCCGTGGCAGCCTACCACCGCATGCACCTCCTCGAGCCGTTTGCTTTCAAGCTCCTCCACTTTCCTTGCCAGGGCTGAAACCTAGCTCCCATCTCTATTTCTTCCGCGCGCATATCCCACCCCTTAGGGTTAACTGGGTGGTCTCATCCTATCCATTTCTATGGTTAGGCTCATCCCAACCTTGTAGTTTCAGAATAATGAATTTAAAAACTCATGGCTTCATCAGGATGTTTACTTGAAGTCTCCCACACATAGTTTCCAAAGCTGCCTCTTGTATGGCAGTGAGACATGTTACCACCATATGGTTCACCAACATCCATCAACCCATATGACAGGCAATCAGAACATACTTGGCAATCTTTCCCAACACTCAAATCTCTCACCATCCCGAGCTGCAAAGGTATAAATTTGTCTCTTTCAAATTATTGGTCTTATGAGCAATCGAAGAACTTCTTCAGAATTCGCCCCTCGCTGTACTGCCCTAATTCCTAATGGTCTCAGCCTCAATGAGTTGAGCCATACATTCGCCTGGTCTCTTGTGAGTCACGGAAATGCTTTAGCCTTGTGCAAACGATGTCCATCATACCTTCCTTGGAAGGTAGTGCAGTCCTCAAAATCCTGGCCATAGAGTGTATGGATTTCATTTTCCACATACCATGATATGTGGGGAGCAAAGTACTAAATACGGCCTCACCGCTACATCTCTGCCAGGAGGAAATTACTGCGCATCGTGGCACCGAACTCTGGTGAGGGTGGATGTGATCCCTCATGGCTCTATAGGCATTCGATTCATGGGGGTTCGGTTGACTCGTTGTTCCCGTATGGGATCCATGGTGATCGCCTACACTAACTCATCATTAGCCGGGTCAAGTTGTGCACTTATCCTATGCAGTCTACCCGATGTGTCTATCCCAACAAGGTATAAACACCTGTTACAAATTTAGAGACAACAAAGAGCAACCAGCGTAAGATTGCAAAAAAGATTAATTAATTCAAAAAATAAAGCCAAAAAAAATTAATCGAATGAACCGCGCGCGCATCAAGGCGTCGAAATCAAGGGCCTCGAACCGAAAGGTAGGAAAAAGAGGTAAAAGGTTACCTCTCACTGTGATGTGGATCACAAGTACACTTAACTTACCATTAGTAGTTTGGCACCATCCCCGCAACGGCAATTTGATTCGCGCTACGAGGCTGAGCTAAAATCAACAAAATTTATATACCGAGTTCTCCATCGCCGTAGTCAAGCCATCGCGCTGGTTCAGGTCAATACCGGGATGGGGTTTTCATCCTAAAATGGTCGCATCAGTGCAAGGCCAGAAGGCTTTTATTTGGACTTTTCGATTTGTGTTTCAAAACAAAGGGAATGGTTTGAAAATCGAGAATTGTAAAATCAGTTAAAGGTGAGAAAGTTAACTTTGAAGATTTAGGTCACTAACTTGGTGTTAGGGCAACAAGTGTCCTCGGGTTTTATCTCGCAAAGCACATATGCAAACTATAGTCCAAGGCATAACCGGATCTATGTTTAGCAACCTCACCCTTGAAATCAACTCCTATTTGAGTCAACACAAGTATCATGCATCGATGTCTTTATCGCTTGAAACCCTAGCATAAATATCATTTCAGAGGCTCAGAAAGACCATCTAAAGAACTAATAAAGGCATTTCTGTAGCATTAAGTATGCACTGATCCTAAAGCATGGGAGAGTATTGGCCAAATTAATAACATTCAATGCTATTCAACCCTAATCTGAGAAGATGGGGGTCAGTAAACACGACTATGGCTTTTAATACTACAAGAGGGACAACCTCGCATATGCCCCACCTCACTCAAGCTAGCTTCTCCTTCCTTTCAAAGAAAGGGAGGCTTTGAATGCCAAGCATCTCAGTTGTCATCCAAGAGGTGTTTGGCAGCCAAGAAAGTAAGAGAAAGAGGAGAGAGAAGGGAGAAAAGCAAAACCTAATTAAAATACGAGACTTTATTTACAAAATGAAAACTTACAAATTTTTCTTGATCCTTCCAATTACTCTCAAAATTCTCTATATTTATTTAATATAAAAAAAGAGAGGGTTTATATAGGCCACCTCAATACATGAAAAATACTAAAAAACTTCCAACTCAGTTAAGCAAAGGACAAGAGGAGTACACCAAGTTTGGAGCTCAAGAGTTACTTAAATACAAAAACATGACGAGGCAAGGCATTAGGTCGGGCACCCTCGCTTAGGTAGCGAATCACAAGGCCTAGCTAAAAAAATGGAAATTCTCACAGTGCCGACTCGCTTAGTTACTTAAATTTCAACAGCTGAGCGAAATTCTTCGCGAGCAGCTTAAAATAGTATTTCGCCAAAAAAAAAAATGGTGCTCAATAAATCATGGTCTAGCGAAATTCGAGATTTCGCTTGTTATGTACTGGCTAAGGTTGCAAAATTCGCAATCCTATAAAATTTTCGCAACTCAGCGAAAATTCCCGCTGTTGATCTTCACTCCCTGCCTCTATCAGATCAATTTTTCTTCACTTTGCCTTGGTTTTCAATGATCTCAGCCGGGTTGGATGATCGAATATTGGAATCAATCTTCTTCATGATTCATCATTTGACTCAAATTGAACTCCAAGAGGCAAAACACCTGCAAACAACCAAAATACCCTCTAATGGCAGCATATGGTACTAAGAAGACTTGAACACTTCAATTGGAGATAATGACATGATTAGCACACAAAAAGCACTCAAAACCTATCTAATATAAAGGTTCAAAATTGCACTGGGCACTAATCATGCTTCTCCAAGCAGAATCGATGTAATGTCCATTCGCTCCAGGATCGAATGGAAGTACCCCGCGATCTTGTTCTTGTGATTTAAGGCCACTATGATTTCCGTAATCAGCGCGGTTGAGACCAAGTCACAACACAGATGAAATAAGGCACAATACCTAAAATGAAGGATAATAAAAAAAAAAAGTAAAAAGAACTAAATAAAATAAAATTGATCCAAAGTACAATCTATGGCACGGTTGTCAATATAAACACTAAGCTTCTCCCAGACAACGGTGCCAAAAACTTGATGGGCTGAAAGAGAGTGTGTAAAAGTTGGTAAAAAAAGCTGGTAATCTACGCGCACGTAAGATAAAGGGCCGAGCTCACAAAGTGTAAGAGTTAGTCAAGGTCGCTCCCACGAAGAGAAGCATGCTAAGATCGATTTAGTGACCTAGACAATATTAGATCCAAATTTTATAGCGACTATGAATAAATTAACCTAATTAAAAGAAAGCCTAATATTAAAATTTCGGTTTAAGGTAATGATGAGACCACCTAGGGTTTTTGGCCTTCACCCACCACACCTCGATGGATTTTAACTCCTGATAAGGCATTTATTTAATAAGTACCATATGATTTATGTTAACGGGTTGATCGTGGTTCATAAGATATTCTTCTCGAGATATATAACTCGCTCATTCGCTAGTGTGGCCATCTCTCGCCGGCTTGACTCCGAGATGCATGAATGTGCAACCCTAGTGCTACACTCGAACGCGGATATCTCTCGCCCCAATGACCAAGTGTTGCTTTACCCATGTCCCTATATGTCATCATCTCTCGATATCAGACTCCTAGCATTTGCATGCCACAATTGGCCAAAGAATGACATGTGATTAAATTCAGGAGTAAAACAACCATAGAAATTCATATCGATATTAAATAAACCATAATTAAAGTATTAATCCATAACGATGTAGTTAGGGTTAACAAAACCCTAGAGAGAAAAGTTAGTTCATTGTGATTTTCATTACAGACTGAAAGATTTTTGGCATCAAACGAATTAGATAAAGAAATACAGAAGAAGCCATCTTTGCGATCTCGAACTGGTCTTCACTCGCCCTCTATCACCCTCCTTGCCTCGGGCCCACAAATCCCCTTTTGCTCTAAATCGCTTCCTTTTGTTACCTTAATCTGGTCCTGCTAAATGGCCTAGAAAATTAGAACTTTAGAGCCCTGCTTTTAGAATGGAGATCTTGTTACGCCGGCTACCGGCGGAGCTTCGCTAAGGCGTACCGAGGCAATCGACTCGTTCAGTTCGCCGCGCAATGCGGACTCTTCACGGCCGGCGAGGCTACACCGCGAAGGCGGTCGCTCACGCCGCGCACTGCAGGCAATTCACCGATTCGTGCCACGTAGGGTGAGCTAATCAACAAAATTTGTTTCCTATGTTCCTCCTCTACCGCTGTAGTCAAGCTACTACATCATAGCGCCTGTAGGTCAACACGGGGACGGGTTTTCATCCTATGAATGACTCGTATAAGTGTTTGAAAATTGTGAGGCTTTTTGTTTGGATTTGTGGATTTGTTTCAAAACAGTGGGAGTTGCTTGGTTACTCACTAACCGTGAATGTGATCAAAGTCAGAAGTGTGAAATGGTAACTTTGAAGGTTTGGGTCACTAGCTTGATGACATGGGGGTAACAAGTATCCTCGGGTCATATCCTCGTATTATGGCAAGTAACATATAGTTAAAGCCATAACTGGATCTTTGTTTAACTATAAAACCTAACCCTATAACCACTCCTATTTGAGTCAACACCAGCATTATGCATCAAAAGTCCCATTCAGCTTAAAACCCTAGCATTCAACCTCCTCATTGGCTCGTGAATGACATCTAAAGGATATCGCTAAGATTCAGCTGCATGAACGACTCAAACCCAAAGATGACAAGTGCATTGACCAAGGGTAGGACATTAAATGGCATTAAACCCTAGTTTGGAAAGTTGGAGAACCATAAATGCAAGACTGAACATTTACAAAGATGGAGGACAACCTCACAAAGAGCTCCCTAAAACTAAGCTAGCCACCCTCCTCAGTTACGAGGCTTAACAAGCATCGCTTGAGTCACATCCTCAAGGGGGTACCAGCCTAGAAAATGAAAAAGAAAGAGGAGAGAGGAAGAGCAAACAAACCTAAACAGAAAGTCATGTAAATGTATTGAAATGCAAAAGCTGCTTAGGTTACAAAATGACGGGGGTTTATATAGTCCACCTGTGAAAATACAAGAAAGCCTAAAATATTGGCTCATACAAGGGACAAGGTGGTAATACACCATAATGGGTCGCTTGGGGGATCAATTACACCAAATTCACAAGGCAAGCAATTTCGCTATGCAGGAGAATTTCGCTTAGCATAGTGAAAAATCTTCGCTAGTTTCAGCTAAATTCCCGCTACCCCAGCGAAATTACAGATAGCGAAATTGGAAAATTTATCAAAGGAATTCGCTTAGCTAGCGAAATTTCTCGGGCTTAGCCTAGCGAAATTATGTGAGATAGCGAAATTGGTTAATTTCGCTTGGCACAGTGAATTTCGGGCCACAGCGTAATTTCTCTTATCATGGTAGGGATTGCGAAATTTTCGCAATCCTAAATAAATTTTCAGATCCCAAATAAATTTTAATCATAGCGGTACTCCCGAATTGCTCGCTTCACTACTTACACTGCATCCTCCACTCCACTCTTCATCACATTGCCTTCAATTCCAAGACCTGAAATGAATATTTTGATGTTTGAAAACACTGGTTTCTCAAAGATTCTACATATATATTGTCATCAACTTAAACACACAAAGGGTCGAGGTACGCAAAAATCTACAAAATCACCAAAAACAAGCTCAAAATGGTATTAGTGGAACTAAATGTGGACCTGCACACATCAATTGTCTTAATTGATATGATTAGTGCGCAAAAAGGCACCCAAACCTATCCCTAATAGTGGTTCAAAATTTCGTACTTTCGGGGCACTAATCAATCAATCACAAAGGCACTTCTTTGTCAGTTTCTTTGGTTCTTTCTTCTATTGTTAGCTTCCTTTTTTATCCCGATATCGACATGTCCTAGAAAACATTATAGTATGGGTGATTAGCGCAATATTAGTGAATATGAATGTGAATCATGCAAGTTGAGCTATAAAAACGCATAGAAATTGTATTGGAATGCATGCATGATTCACTCCGATCAATATCCCACACCATGGCGTAGGTCTATTCCATGGCGTGGGTTCCCTACGCTGTGGCGTAGGAGCCCAATAATGCCCAGATTTTCCAATTTTTGCACATTTGCGATTTTTCTTCTAAATCACCCAAAAATCCCAAATAAAACATGAACGACTCAGGCCAACATCCTAATATCATCCTAAACCAACTAGGAGCAAAACCTATGGATGGATTATTATTAGGTTTTTCTAAACTCCAAATATCAAATACAACTTTCTGTGGCTTTCTAAGTTCATACCTTTGTAAATCTCTTGAACTCACCCTAGCTTCCTTCTTCTCCTTATGATCATCAAACTAAATGGGACATTCTCCCACCAAAACCTTGATTTCTCTCAACCCTAGCTCTTTCTTTCTCTTGTCTCCAAAAAACATTTTGCCCAAAAATGAGCCCTTCTTAGACTACATCATCTTAATTCTATTTCCACATTAAGCCTTGTTTGGCTTGCTGCATTAAACCCATTTTCCATTTTTCTCATTTAAAGTTTACTAGTCTCCTTATCGGTACATTCACTTATCATTTATTTCACATTAGCATTTAAGCTTATCATTTGACCCTTAGGTCCTCATTTTACAAATTCCTAAATTTGTCTCTTTTCCTCAAGTTACCGTTCACTATTTAATCACTGTATATAACATTTAATAATATGCTCATATATTCATTTCACATTTCACAATTTATCAGTTTTCCTGGAAAAACCCAAGTTTGGCTCAATTCATACCCAGAATATATAATAAAATTATTATAAAAATTCTAGGGTATTTTTGGGGCATTACAAATTGGCTCTCTCAATGGAATGGTCTGCCTTTAACAAAGAGGAAGGTAGTAAGGCTAGACGACCACCAGTCCAGTTCCTTGAGTTCTCTCCCTCCTCTACTGGTTATAGGTTTAAACCAGTAAATAAGAACCTTTCACCTAAGTATGATAGAAAAAGGAAATGACTTGCCCTGTTTTCTTTCAATTTTTCTATCTTTGTAATTGAATTCCCTGTACAAGCAAACATAAACGAAAAATCAGTTGCAAACATTTGTGTACATCTTTCTTTTGTATTTTTATTGTGTGTATTTTCTTTTTCATGTCTTGATCTTCAATTAATAAAGATGATGATTTTTTTTTTTATTTGTACAGCTTTGCTGAATAATGGAGAAACCAGTTTTCCTGGGTTTATTTGTTGAGAAATAGAATTGTTCGTGAAATTCGAACGATGAGGAACTGAAGCCATTGGTATATAAGATAAATTTTTTTCTGAATTGAATGACTTGATTAATTGAAGCTTTTGAGTTGTGAAGTAGCATAGCAACATATCCAAAAAACCAAACAAGAAATTGATAGATGAAATTGGGGTAAGACGAGATGTATTGAATGAGGAAGTTGTTATGTTATTAATGAATAAGTTCAACTTCATGACTAATGAAGATTTAAACAAATGATGGAACAAATAGAACTTATAATTATGTTTTGTAAACAGTTTAGTTTCTACGAATCTTGAAAAACAATGCACATGGTCAAAAGTACCTCTGAAACAAATTGTGCTAAGATTAGGGACATCTTATGAGATCCTTCACAGTTTAATCTCCCCAAGTCCTAGAACTTGTTAGATTATTAGTCAAGACAAAATCCTAGGCAATACAACTAACAAGAAATGTTATAGGCCCTTCTTGAAAGTTTGAGCCTTTCAAAGCTTATCCCTATAATATGCATATGCATATACCTTAGTTCCTTATTTGAGCCAAAAGTTAATTTCATCATCAACCAACAAATGAAAAGCCTAACTTTCCTTTTTCTTAAACTTAATCTTTAAGAGGTAAAAGAACTCCTTTGCTTATACCTAGATTTCATGACAAGTACACAAATAGTATAAAAGGACAAGTATGGGGGAGCATTATTTTCAATTGTAAAGGAGGACAAGAGAATAAAGGATGGGAAAGGAAAACCAATTGAGATGAGAAAAGAAAAAAAAAAGAATGAAGAAAAGAAGCTTTTAAATACACGGTATCAAGGTGGAATGAGTTTTGTATTGTAGCCTTCCTCCCTTGAACAATTAAGTTTTTAGGGGTGTTTCAACACCAAGTACCCTAATGCAAACTAGTATGGGAGGTTATAACCCAAAGTTCTCTAAGGATGGTAGAAATCTTAAAAAGACAAAAAATTGCATTGTTCCATAAGCCTTGATAGAAACTGAAAAGTAAAAAGGATTCTAATTTGAGGAACCGAATTTACAGTCTAAAGGCCGTCAAGAAAAACACCATAATAGGGAGTATGCAGAAAGATGCACCAAATCAAGTTTGGGTATGTTTGAAAGTTGACATCAGCAGAAAAATCAGGGATGTGGGATGAAAGAAAATAGGTTGAGTGGTTAGTGGAAACTGGGTAAACTTGAGCCTAAATTATCCATTTATCTACCCAATTACCTAAGCCACACATTACAAGCCAAAGTACTCAATTGATCTTGAAGGTTGTATTAGTCTATATTAGTGGAGATTAATATGACAAACAAGCATATGATACTTAGAAGAAATAAGGAGAAGTTTATTATCTGAGTAGTATCTCAGAAGATTAACTAATCTATCAAGATAAAAAAAATAGAAGATCGACTCACACTCAAAATTAAGGTTGAAAATTGAACTGTTTATAGTATATAAATTATTTGCCTGTTTATTGAACTTACCTGAAAATATTCCTTGTTCTCGATGGGAAACTTGTTAAAACATAATTTTACAACTAGCCTATTTTGCTAGCTAAATTGTGGATTCAAGAGAAAAGTTGTAAAGTATAGAACAGAAAAATGTCCTTAAAAATAAAAGTTGATTTGTTTGGGGACAAACAAGATTTTCTTTTCTTTGCTTGGGGACAAGCAAAACTTTAAGTTTGGGGGAATTTGATGAGTCATAAACTCATATATTTTTAGTCCATTTTTCTTGCATTTTTTTTTTACAGTTTATGATTCATTTTAATGCAAAATTATGGAATAATGACCAACTTTGTGTTTTACAAGTTTTGAATGAAAAAGATAAAAATCCAGCAAGAAAAGTAGAAAAATTAGCTATGGCATAAATGTCGTGATATAATTTTAGAATGTTGCGCATAATATCAGAATGTCGTAAAAGGAATGATATGTCGCAACAAGACAAAGCTGAGCTCAAGTTGGAAGTAAAGATTGTCGTGACATTTCACAACTTTGTTGCAACATAATATAAGAAGGAATGAATGATAAATGTTACAACAAAGAAAATTATGTTGCAACATAATGAAGATAAGAAGACAGACTTATGTCGCAACAATGGATTGTTGTGTCACGACATTGTCTAAGAATTTCCTAAAGAAGTATGTCACGACATAAATTTGCTCTGTCGCGACATTGATAAAAGCAAATGACAGTACTATTATGTTGCAACACAAAAAAACTATGTCGTGACATAAAATTTCAGACTAAAGAGACAAGTCAAGGTAAGTTGGTTGTGACAAAGGTTTTTATGTTGCGAAAAATATTTTAAAGAATGACAAGATCAAGACAGGAAATATGTCGCGACATAAAATTCAGAAGTCATAATAGCAAGGTAAGAAGGCTATGTTGTGACAGAGAAGTTTTGTGTTGCGACAACCACAACAAAATGTCACGACAACCACAAAAAAATGCTGAGGGAACTCTATCACAACATAGAATTTTCTTGTCATGACAAAGATTGAGAAGAAATAAAGAAATTTATATCGCGACATGATGTCGAAAGTTGTGTCTCGACATTAATTGAAGAGAAGCACCTAGAAGAGAAATGCAAAATGTCGCAACATTTCGGAGAATGTCGTGACAGAGTTAGAGCAAAAGAGTTAATTTATGTTGCGACATTCCAAATTTATGTTGCGACATAATCAAGAGCAGAAAGAAGGAAACTTTATCATGACAAAGCTTTTTTTTATGTCGCGACATACCATTTGAGTATTAAGACTGCAAGGCACTAAAGAAATGTCGCGATAAAGTTGTTTATGTTGCGACAATCACAAGATGAATTCAATTGAGCTTTATCTCACAATTTCAAACTATGTCACGATATAATTCCAGAAAAAGGCATAGAAGACTGTCGTGACATAACACTACAAGCCATGTCAAAAAGCTGGAGGACAAACAAAACAATGTCGTGACATAATTTTCTATGTCGTGACAAAGATGCCACTTGGGCCAGGTTTTGGGGATCCACAATTTCAGTCTAAATGTGTGGCCCATCATTTGAAAATCTATAAATATAAGCAAATAGGGCATTGTGCACAGCTTCTGTCGAACCAGGAACATCTAGGTAGCTGGAGTCTCTTTTGTATATTATTTCCCTTTTACTTCTTTTTTGTAGATTTAGTTTCAGCTTACATTTTAGCTGAAAAGCTTTTTGGATTTAGTAGTGATCCGGCTGAGTTTCGAAAGGTTCATTATCAAAATTTAGATTTCATTAATGTCTGAATTCAATGGAACCTGGAATTTTTCTGGAGTTCATTGATTTCGGGGCTTATTTCGTAATTTCAATGAATTTTCTGATCATCTAGTCATCAAGTGTTAGTAATCCATAGCTTTTGAGTTGATTAAGTTCTCTCTCGGGAAAGAACTAACGTTATTGTCATTTTTCGCTCAACTTAGAAAGAATGTCATTGTTAGAACCTTGAATTTTCCTATTTAATTGGTGTTGTTCTTAGAATTAATCTGCTCAATATTAGTAGCTTATACCTTAAAATGACTGTATTCTTCTTTGATTCTAGGAGGCTCTAGTGATTGCGCAGAGGAGATTCCTAAGTATATAGAGTATACTGGGGGTATGTTGTGGACTCACGTGGAACTAATGAACTCCGAACATTTTAAAAGATCACTAATTTACCTGCCGCGAGGTGATTAGTTGGGGATGATGTATCGCTTTAATTAATTAGAGGTTTCATTCATGGAATGATCTTGATCTCAGGTCGTGATAGATTGGGCTAACAACAACAACGGTCATCAATCGTCCGGCAGGTGGAGGCAGGTAATCAAAGGAGATAGAGTTTGGATAAGATTCGGGGGGATGAGATACCAATTAGATTGGAGAAGACTTGCATTGTCCTGTCTATAGGGGAAAGAAATCTTTAGTCCTAGGAATAGGGTGTGAAGTACTGGAAAGGAAAAATACCCAGTTCTTAGAAACAAGATTATATTCTACAAGTAACTGATTAGACCCATGTGTTTGGAAAGAATATGGTTCTCTAATTAGTGAAATGCATAGTGTATGGAGGAATCCAAATTATACTACTCAGATTCAGTACAAGTTCGATTTCTAAACTAATGGTCAACTATGTTATAAAATGATGGAAAATTTTATAATTATACATTGATCTATTTCCTAGTGTTAACTTTACTCAATGAACTCTCCAATCCAATTCATTTTGGTTTTTTTTTGTTATAGTTATAAAATTTTAATTAATCATTCTTTCTTCAGTTTAAACAAATCAATTTTATACTTATGAGTTCAAATAGTAAGGATCTTAAGTAGTTGGGGTAATTGATCTTTAGATTTCTCAACAATCCTCGTGGGAATGATACTTGGACTTATTTTTAATCAATTTTATTATTTGTATGACCTGTGAACTTGCAGAAAATTTTATTTAGACTAAAAACTGCGAAATTTTATATAGAGAAAAGATTTATACATTTAAAAGAATAGTGACAGTAGTATTTTGGTTTATATAGAAAAATGTTAGAAATCAACAAGTTTTTGGTGCATTTGCAGGGGATTCTAAACTACTTTCCAATAGTAGTGTCAAAAGCAAATCAATTGGTTTCAACCTATTTATACAAGTTTTTGGTGTTGTTGTCGGGGACTGACGAGTCTTTGGTAGCCGTGTTAGAAATTTGACATACAAGTTTTTGGTGCTGTTGCCGGGGATTATGAAAGTAGTCTTTGGTAACAGTGTTTCAAATTTTGGTATATTAGTTATGGTCCTTACAAGTTTTGGGCATCGTTGCCGGGGATTGAAAGAAGAATTTAAATGTCAATATTCCAACCAAAGAGAGAATTTCTAATTTGGACATTTTTCTCTATTTTATAAAAAATTTTAGAAAATTTACAAAAATAGTTTTAACTGTAGTAGCTGAGAAAGCTACTGAAAATGTTTTATGAGCTTATAGTGATATTGTTGTTTTTCACTGATTTCATTTGATCTTAGTGTGTTTCCATTTTAGGAAGATCGTACATGCATAGAAAACCAAAAGTAGAATTGCTGCCTTTGGAAACATAATTAGATAAGTGTAATGCCCCAAAAATACCCTAGAATTTTTATAATAATTTTATTATATATTCTGGGTATGAATTGAGCAAAACTTGGGTTTTTCCGGGAAAAGATTGAACCCGGAAATAAACCCAAGTGAAAAAGGAAAAGAAATTTTGTAAAATCAGACCTAAGGGTCAAATGATGTTTAAATCTAATGTGAATTAAATGATAAATGAAAAGTGACATGAAGACCAAAAAAATGAGAAAATGAGAAATGGAAATTTGTGTGTGTAAGCCAACATGGCCTTACACTAAAATAAAGCAAGACCAAATATGGCTTTAGAATGCCTATTTTACAAAAGTGCTTCAGACGAGAGTAGGGAGAAGCCAGTGGCAAGGTGAAGATTAAGATTGTTGGTGTGATTTTCTTCCCATTTCTTGCTTCTAAGTGATCAAGCATCTAGGGCTTCAAAGGACAAGAGATTTCAAGGTAAGAACCAAACCCTAGATTTCAATGATGTTCAAGAAACCCCAATCCATCCACACGGGAAGGTTTCATGCACAGGTTGGCTTGGTGATGACTTTAGAATGTTATCGGGAGTGATTCCCATGATTTGTTTGAGATTTTGAGTGATTTTGGAAAATCATAAAAAGGAGAAATTGGAAAATCTGGCATTGAATTCTACGTCAAGCAACATAGGGAACCCACGCCACGGTGTGAGCCCTAAGCCAAGAAGCAGGGGATGCCCTCGTCGCAATGAAGACCTGGTGCAAAAACGGCACCCTCGGTGATGCTGAAGAGGTTACGTCGCATGAGAGCAGCAATCAGAGCGAGTAGTGCTATGCCGTATGAGCTATAGAGGGCAAATTTCGTATTTTGCTCAACACCGTATTCGTAGGACCGAGATTTACGGCAAGGCAAAAAGAAATAGATAGATAGGTTGGTTCTATCTTCTCCTATTCTCGTTTCAAGATTTGAAATGTTTGTTCTAAATGTATAAGAAAAGCATATTGATTTGTTTGACTTGATTTGAGGCAATTGATTTAGAAATGTTTGTATATGAAAATTGCATGAGTATTGAAAATGAATCATGGCATAAATGTACATATATCAGACGATTTTTGATGTAAAGGATTCAAAATAATCTTTAATAGAATGTTAACTATTTAATTCAGACAAGGAGGAGATTGTTATACTAATAAGGGTCAAAATTAGCAAAGATTGAGAACAGTTTATTGATGTGTCACTTCTCGATCCAGATGCGGGACAAAGATCGATAGTGTCCGCAAATTGATTTAATAACTTAAATAACAACCCATTTAATTACATCGTTATAAACAAAATGTTTTTATACCGGTCTGTAGCCCAACGAGATCGTGCCAGTGATTCCGATATCCTGTATACCGAAAACATAGGTTAAATTCGTTAAAGGCATAACTGAATTGATTTTGAGATTGTTGACATATTGGAATTGAAAAGCATGATTGCTAATTGAAATGTAATGAGCATTGTGAAATGCATGATTTGGTTATAAATGATTTATAACATATGAAAGTGTATATTTGGGATTATCAATGAACCATAAATGATTGTATATGAAATAAGTATATGTATAGTATTGACATTGATCATCCAAAAAGATTTGAAAGTTTTGTTTAGTAAACCTGCATGATTTGACTTAAATCAAACCAAGAATTAGAGAGAACTAATTAAGCATGAAAAATGCTTAGCCGTATTGTTTTGATAATGCGTAGGTACCGAAAGTGATAGATAAGATCAAAGAGACAAGGTCAAGGAGCTCAGAGTCATTCAGAAAGTTCACGGAGTATGCTTCACAGACATGCATCCTCCTATTTTGAGCAGGTTACGCCGACATCTTTGCAAACAACTGTCGGTTCAACTCTGAAATTATTTTGTACCTATATTTGACTATGATTTTGGATATTATGTTGTAAACGACATAAAATGCCACTTTTGGTTAATAATTTTTTTATAAAGGAATTGCATTGAATTTGTAAATGTTTATGGGCTTGCCCCAAATTGAAAACGCTTCCGCAAAGATTTGAGAACGAAAACGCTTATATTAATGAAATGTATTTGATAAATGGCTTCAACTGGGCCTCCTTGGGTTTTGGTTCGGATCCGCCAACCGGGTCGGGTTGGGTCGGGCTTGGGGGTCGCTACAAGAAGACACTGAGAAATATGAAGAAATTTTGAAGTGCTGAATCAGGAGCTATGGTAGAGCAAAGAGACATGCAACATAACACTAAGGTAGAAACAACAGTAGAGAGGCCTTAGAGGCAAAGGACTATGGAGGATTTTTGGAGGCCAGTCATTAGAGATGAATACTCTGCAATGAGACAACCTACTATAGAGATCAACGACTTTGAGTTAAAGCCAGCTTTGATCACAATGATAGAGTGATTCGTGTCATAGTAGGGTGATCCGGAATCAATAATATTTATATCCTAAATTTCCTCCTACTGCCGTAGTCAAGCTACTACAGTATAGCGGCTCTAGGGTCGAACTCAGGGATGGGTTTTCGCATTGTAAATGGTTTGCAAGTGAGTTCAAACTCGGTGAATTAAATTTTGGATTTCAAGGATTGGTAAAACAAGGAGTTGGATGGTCGCATGTCAAAATAAAATAAGAAAATAAAATAGAACTCCCTTTGAAGTGCCGGGCCACCGGTCAGGGTTTTAAGGCAACCAAGTCCCCGGGGTATTTTTCCTCGCTGGGGAGGATGACATATAGTCATTTCGAACAGATCTTCTTATTTAGCTTTAAAACTAAACCTATGATTCTCTCAGAAATATAGCATTTAAATGGGCATAAATGTCCCTAACAAAGGAAAACACATCTCAAAACACTACTCCTACGACACCATGAGAGAGATATCTAACTGGCCCCAGTGGATCAGTGAAAGATTCACCGAACCTAAAAAGCTTGCCAAATACACATTAAAGAGAGCATGCTAAGAGATTTTAACCTATGGTAGAAAAGGTAGAACGTGAACAACCATAAATGCATAAAAACAGGGAACTGTGATACCTCCACACCCTAGTTACAGCCCTCCTCTCTCTTCTGCGGAGGAAGAGGTCTAGCCTAACATCCTCGCAGGAGTGTTTGGCAGCCGAGAAAGTGGAAAAAATGAAGAAAGTGGAAGAAAGGAGGAGCAGTGAGGCGCGCACGCCCTGTCTGTGTGCCGACGTGAAGTGAGTTGAGTTGATTTGCCACAAGTTGAGACTTATATATGCTCAGTCGAGGAAATTACAAAAGCAGCCAAAATCATAAGGTATTTCAAAGGGTTAAAATAGGAAAAAACCAAAATTGTAACAAAAAGGCGAGGCGTCAAGCGGGGAATAGGCTCTTGGAGAGCAGTGCTCACGGGATGCACGAGTGGCAATGGAAAGAAAGCACTCTGCCGGTGCTCGTTTTTCTTCGCATTTCTTGTTCTTTCCTTCGATCTTTGATTTGCAATCTTTGAAGATTTGACTTGAATTCTTCGGTGGCAGGATCGACTCAACAATTTTGGCATAATTAGCTTCATAAAAACTGCAAAATTTGCCATAAAATCACGATCATTAGAATAGTAGGG
Organism: Tetrastigma voinierianum; assembly: GCA_016808115.1. NCBI lineage: Eukaryota > Viridiplantae > Streptophyta > Magnoliopsida > Vitales > Vitaceae > Tetrastigma > Tetrastigma voinierianum. Next base: position 343,866 of record JAEQBH010004044.1, on the reverse strand, counting down.
ACCTTGATGTGCATCGGGTTAATTAGAATGATTAGTACACAAAAGCACTCAAAAACCTATAATAAAAATGAGACAAATAGCACTTTTGGGCACTAATCATAAGCCGGGGATCAAATATCACGTAATCTATTAAAGACATCATTGAGCTTATGGGGATATTTTTGAGGATGACAAATACAATAAAGTACATTGGAATCAGCCCGATAAGAAAGCGTGAGAAATAAAAAAATTTAATCTTAATTTGCATTAGGATGACGGTTTGATGAAACTAAATAATGAATCAAGGAAATCCAGATCTTACCTCTTGTAGACCGAATCTTTTTCGACTAGTGCAGATTTTCTTCATCACACACACATTGAAACACAAACAGAACTCCTTAAGGCGATCAGTAACAACGGCGAAGGCGATACGGTATGCAGCACCCTCTAAAGTATCACACAGAAACGACAAATGGATGGGATGGATGTGTTAGCACCTTATGATAGATCTTTGTCCCACAAAACCAAAGACACCTTAGTGTCTTCCAAAACTCTAAAAAGAATTATCTCTCAAAACACCCACTTCAAATGAACCACCTTCTTTTAGGTAAGTAAACCATATTTATATAAGCCTCAAACCTTTATTAAAACAAATTTAAACAAAATTCCAATAACTATTAATAGGCTTAGGCTTGGGCTTAATGTGGAGTTAAAGAGAGCTAACTCTAACATCCATTATAAGCTCATTCTTATGTGTGAACCTATAGAGTTCACTGATATTGATGCGGGCCAGGATCATATTCTAAGCCTGAAGTTATAATTGGTCTCTAGCAAGACATTATAACTACCCAAATCAAGTGAATTCGATGACTCGAAAAACCTTACCATAGTATGTCATACTCCTTTGTCACCACGATGTCTACGATTAGAAAGCCTGAGCATGGATGAAGTCATCTTTATACAGCAATCGTTTCTTAATTCTCAGTAGACTAACTAAACAAATGATAATGATAACTCACGTAATCTCATTCGGTACGTCATCCATTTCTCAGTCTCAACATCAAGAGACGATAGACATCTCACTTTCAAATTAAGAAGCGGGGATAATTCCTTCACTATCACTCATATTCCTCCACAAGATTTACTACGTGCCCAACCATAGCCTGTATTACCATATTTGTTAAAGGCGTCGTTGAACTAAATCAGTGCAAGTTCCTCATGTAGAATCATGGTGAATTTAGGTCGAAGGACTCAAGGACTCAATAATACTACTGCAATGAGAATTACTGATGACATAATCCATGTAGTATTTCTCATAGCAGGTCAGCCCAATAACATGAACTTAACATGTATTTATGTTCTCAGTAACATCTTATGTTCATGACCAGCAAAACGTGGTCATTTCTCATAAAACATAAGAGTCTTACTTCATTATTATTCCCACAATAGTGATCGACTATGAATATTTATAATAGTGTTCTTATGCCTTAAGGTTTTACTCTCAAGTCACATACTTGATGACATAAAGCGGAGCCAACTATTCAAGGATTTGATTTTATCAGGTTAAACCACAATTTAAATAACAAGATAAATGATAAATGCCTCATGTATATAAACATATAATGACAATATATATGCCACTAGGCTATAACATATCACTAACAATCTCCCACTTGCCCTAAGCCCAATCAGGCATAAACGAATGTCTATCGATCTAGTATGACTATCATGCTTTGACTGTGGAAGAGGTTTAGTCAAAGGATCAACAACATTGTCATCAGTATAAACTCTACTTATCTTAACATGTCCTCTCTCAATGATCTCAATGAAGAGGTGGAAAACGCCGAGTATGTGTTCTCTGGATCACGACATGATATGAGCCTCGGCTTTAAGTAATAATAGCCCCATTATTATCGCTTTCATAATGTATTTATCCACTCGGGTTTGTAATGTCGGAACAACAATTCCGCCTAAAACAAAAATTTGATCCAACTACCTCCCAATGCAGATCCGAGGCGCCTATGTACTCCACTCTCTAGTAGAATCACACTTGTCTCGCTTGGAACCCTCTCACTACAAAGACCTCCATTTAAACAAAACACAAAACCAGACAGCATATAAAGTCATCTAAGTCGACCGAAAACCAAAGATCTGTATAACCACTTATAACTAGCTCGCCTTGTCCACCATAAATCAAAAAATATCCTAGCCTTCTCAAGTGCATTTTGAGTTATTATTCTCGATCGCTATCCAGTTGACATTCACCTCGATTCGACCGAATCTACTTGTCATGCTTAAGGCATGAGACATCGTGCTCGGGTGCAAAGCATGGCATACATGATAGAACCAATAGCCGAAGCATGTGGGATTTTATCCATGCACTCTCTCTGTCCTTCGGTCGATATCGACTTTCTAAGCTTAATTCCATGCAGACATCGCAAGAAACCTCTCTTGGAATCTTCGTGATGCTAAACCTCTTAGCACTTTTCTATGTACCCACTTCACTCAGTCGAGTAACCGGCTGAGGTCTATCTCTATAAATCTTTATGCTCTATGATGTAGGTGGCTTTTCTAAGTCTTATCAAAAAACATTTCCGCAACCAAGACTTGACACTCGCATAGTGGATGTCATTTCCAATGAGTAAGATGTTGTCCCATGATACAACACTAAAAAGACAATTGCACTTAATTAACCTTCTTGTATACACAAGGCTCATCTTCATTTTCATAAAGTCAAACCTTTACCAAGCCTTATCAAAAACGAAGATCACTTTCAGGAATTCTCGCTTTAATCCATAAATAGATTTTGAAGTTTACACACCCTACTAGGATACTTAGGATCGACAAAACCCTCAGGTTGTGTCATGTACACATCCTCGAGTAAGTTTCCATTAAGAAACACTATTTTGACATCCATTTGCCAAATCTCGTAATCATAGAGTGATAGCAAGAAGAATCCTAATAGACTTAAGCATAACGACAGATGAAAAGGTCTCATCATAGTCAATGCCATGAATTTGTTTGAAACCTTTTGCAATAAGTCGAGACTTGAAGGTCATATCATGTTTGATCTTTGAACCCATTTACAACCAATGACCTTTTAGCACCCCTGTGTGGATCAACTTAGTTATCGTATTACTGATTGCATCTCAAACTTCATAGCTTGAAGCCATTTTTTAGAATCTCTGCTTATCATCGCTTTCTGGCGATAGGTTTATGGGCTCATCTGATCCACAAGTTTCATGGTTTTGTCACAAGATGCAGAAATCCATATCTCGGGCTCATGATGAACTTGGTCGGACCTTCAGGTCCTCAGATAGAAGATGCTTCAAATCTCAACAACCGGGTTGTGAGTCTTGTAGAATTTCCAAGGAAGGCCTTGCAACTCGTGGTTCTCAACTTGTTCAAGAGATGTCTTACTCCCACTAACTCTTTTGGAAATGAACCCTCTTTCCAAAAAGACTCCATTACGAGCAACAAACACTTTGTTCTCAGATGGGATGTAAAAGTAGTACCCATTTGTTTCCTTTGGATACCCCATAAATAAGCACTTTTCAGATTTAGATGCTAGCTTATCAGAAGCCTGACGCTTTACATAAGCTTCACAACCCCAAATCTTGAGAAAAGACAAACCAGGACGCTTTCTTGTCCACAACTCATATGGTATTTTCTCAATCGCTTTCGATGGAATTCTTTTCAATAAGAATGCATAGCTTCCTAATGCATATCCCCGTAAGGGGATATCAAGATCTGCTCGACTCATCATGGGGACGAACCATATCTAATACAAAAGTTTGATTTCTCCTTTCGTGATACACCATTCCATCAGTTGGTGGTTCCAGGTGGAGTGAGTCGTGAGACTATCCCATAATCCTTACGATCATTGAAATTTCTGCCTTAAAATATTCACCACAATTCTTTATTAGATCGAAATGTTTTGATATTCTTCCAAGATGATTCAGTATTTCATTCTCAATAATCTTAACTTTCAAATGATTCAAACTTATGCCTCATTAAGTAGATGTAACCATATCTTACTAAAGTCACCGGGTAAAAGTAATGAAGTAATCGAGTAACCTCCTCCAGCAATCGAGTTTATCGTCCACAAACATCCGTGATGTATAAGGCCCAATAAGTCACTAAATTTCCCCACCCGTGTCCAGCTGAAAGGAGCCTCGTCATTTCCCTCGCTTCTAGTAAACAAGATTCACATGTTTCAAATGACTAAGTCAAATGAATGTATTAGCCCCATCTTGATGGAGCTTCAAGATTGGTTGCCTACTGGATACGGAACAAACGACAATGCCAAAGTAGGTCGGATTCGTCATCGGATCAACCTCTAGTATCGATGTTATAGATGGGCTTAGGTTGTTCCAAGTTTAGAACGTAGAGACCATTAGATAAATGAGCATTCCCATAAAAAAATGTCTGCATTATAGATGGAGAAAATATTATTCTTAATAATAAAGTGAAATCTATTCACGTCTAAACAAGAAACTGAAATAATGTTTCGTCACAAGTAGCATTACACAACAATTTTTAATTGGAAAACAAGTTCACTAAGTAAAAGCCAAATCATAACCAGCAACCATCGCAAAGAATCCTTGCTCCATTCCCCACTCTCGTAGTTCACTTGCCTTTAGCAATGATCTATCAAGCCAGCAGCCCTCGCACATTGACACAAATGTGAGATCCACATATAGTATCTAATACTCATGAAGTAGAAGTAGATAGATTGACTTCTATAACATAAATATCTGAAGTGGTAGCCTCACTACTCTTCTTTTTCTTCAAATCTTCCAAGTAGAGCTCACAATTCCTCTTCCAATGACCTTGTTCATTACAGAAGAATCAAACTCCCTCTCCTCGCTGGGCAGAGTCTTCGCCCAGCTTGGGGACTGCCCTTCGCCTTTCGCCTTATCGCTTTCGCTACTCTTTCCTTTTCTTTTCATGCCTTCCTCAACCATAAGCATCGGGATTTGTTTTTGAATGTCTGCCCCAACACTTTAACATTCCATGTACTCAAGAATAGATTTCCCTCCATATGGTGTATATCAGAATTAAGTAAAAATCGATCATAAGATTCATGTAATGAACCTAATCATATCGCAGCCAACTCATGACTAATGTGAGCACTCAAGCTTATCGTCGAATGGGATGAGACCCTTCATCTTTAGCATGTGCACTTCACCGGGCGCCGAGTCACCCGCATGCATTCAATGCTTCGTGGTTGTAAACCTTCTCGACGTGCTTCGCTCGAACATTCTCGAGATGCACCATCATATCAAATGCCTCCATTTCCTCAAATTGCTTCAAGCTCGTGAGTTCATGAGACAAAGCATAAGACAGGTTACATCCACAGAGTCATTCAAATGCTTACTATAGTTAATCCCTTTCAAATTGTGGGGCATCATAGTGTGGAGGTTCATTACGATCATTATCAAGAATACAGCACTTCCTTTCATATGACAATCCTCAATTTTTGAGACTAATCGAGGAAGTTTATCTCATTAAGTTTTTCCTTTTCAAGGACAGATATTAGAGTAAATGTTGATGTGTTGTTTGATGCCATTAGTCTACATACAAAAAATATGCAAAGCTTTTAATAAATGAGGTCTTTAATACTCCCAGCTAAAATTAATAACTATTTAATTAACATGAAACAATCTTATAGTTTCTTAGTGGGTGAAAATCAACGTCGATCTAATCAAGCTAATGGTATACACTTTAAACTAAAGCCAACTAGGTAGAAAAATCTTTCCTTTATGCCCCAGTTCAAACCGCTATGATGTACCTCAATTAAGTCTAACCATATTCAATCTTATGGATATCACCATTATCCATCTTGTCTTCCTAAGATGGCCCAATACACCCTGCTTTAGCAGAAACTATATTAAGACAATCGAAGTATTGACAAGTGTTAAATTATGGAAGGTATTTTATGACTTAATATTTTATGTGATGAAATTATCAAGTTGTTAGGCAAACTTTATAAACATATACATGCATCACATACAAGCGTATTTATAAGCATAAATGTAAACGTGACATGTCATGACCCATTTCCTAATGTGATCTCCATAAGCCAATATGGAGACGCCAGGATTACCTTTACCAATACTTGGCTTTACGGGCTTGTCTCCAAGAAACGAATCTGCCTCCATTCTTCAAGTCCTTTTCAAGACAAGCACACTGTATGCTATTTTATGCTAAAATAATAAAAAGAGACACACATGTCAAAATAATAAAAAACAATAGCAATACGTGCTCGATGTCAATATAATTAAAAAGAAAACACACATGTTGTGTCAATAAAAATTAACGACACGCAGCCGTATTTAAAAATCATAAACCCATAATTAATAACACTCGCCAATCACATTGAAATACAGCTGCGGGAGCATGCACCCATTGAAATTGGAATATAAACACATTAAGCACATAATCGATTATGAATTTGGTCTTTCAACTGGCAAAAGAGATTAATGGTATAAACAAATTTTAAGGCTAGCATGAGGAGTTACCCCCTGAAATTTCTCCCTGACCATTAATCACATCTAATACCGCCATTCACCAATGCCGACATTTCCATCTAATACCATCATTAATTTGGAACAATCCTACTTAATGTGTAATAATCTTAATACCAATCTCAATGTTCAACATTGAATGTGTAACAAATTCTACTGGACATGAATAATTTGTAATAAAGACATTCTTAATGTCTAACATTAATGTGTAACAATCTTACCGATTAACAAGAATCAGAATAACCATACTTAATATGTAACACCCTACTAATTAATAAGAATCAGAACCATACTTATGTAATACTCCCTTAATAACCATACTTAATATAAATAAATTAATGTTAATTAATAAGAATCGTAATGTACCATACTTAATATGTAACAATCCTACTAATAAATATTAAGCCGTAACAGTTCTAATCAGATTAGAACACAAGAATTACAAACTCATAATTTGATTTTGATCATCAATAGTCCTAATCCTATTAGAGCTTTTCTAAACCGAATCATTTTTCAATTTCTGATATGATCTTACAAACTTCACACAGAAAAAAACATGACTCAAATTATACTGATTATAAAACGGATGAACTAATGGATCAAGGCATATCACATATGGAAAAACAAATACACTAACCAAATCACGTTATATCACATATAAAAATCAGTTTCACCAAACAAAGAAGTAGCCGATACCACCGTTGGAATTCGCCGATAAGAAAACGCAATGGAAATATAAAAATTTAATGCCGAATCGCATCGTAGATCCAAGCCGCTGATGAAACTAAACAATGAACTGGCGTGAAATCCAGACATCTTACCTCAGAAATCGAATCCTTTTCAACTAGTGCAGATTTGCTTCATCACACACACTTTGAAACACAAACAGAACTCCTTCTGGAAACGATTCAGCAGCAACGTGTAAAACCCGAGAAAATTCTAATTTTCTGTAGAAGAGTAAAACGGTAATTTCGGTCAAAAATTCGGAATTTTTCTAGATCTCGTATGATGAAACGAACTTCATCGTTGGAATCATCTCGTGAAATATAGCTACCACGTCGAATTTCATCGAATTCCTAGACAGTCGAAATTTCATGTTTTTCGAGGCACCAAGAGTAGCACGACACCATGCATCGGGAGCGGCTCAACATGACACGCCGGGCTTCGGAGAACTTAGCCTAAACAAATAGTCAAGTGGGACCTCGTATGAGACATGTGGCAACGCATGATTCGAGGGAAATCCAAGGCAGATGGATATGACAGTATAATCCAGCTGAGCCACTTAGAATCGATAAGTGGCAAGTGAGAGGACATCTCACTGACTTATCTTCTCCTAACAGCTCGGGAGAGAGGAAAAGGAGAGAGAAAGACAAACCACCTGAGAGGAAGATAGAGAGAGAGGCCTCACTTTCTCTCTAGATTTTCCAATGATCGACTACATCTGGCTTCAATATTACAAGAGGGAAAGTCTTTCCGTGACAAAAGTCGGCAAGCAGACCGGACCTGGGGAATTTCAACAAACTCTAAGAGGTAGCCCTCGCTACTTTGCTATTTTCACCCCAAGGGGTTGGGGTGGGTGGCTGTTTCGCCTTAAGTGGAACAAGTCGCATTTGAACCATGGAAGTCGCCACATTGTGGTAAGACACATTAACCTGACTTTAGAACTTGTTTTTGGGTGGGAAAGAAAGGAAATTGTAGTGAGTCCTCTCGGTAAACTTTATCCACACGCTGAACTTGATGTTAGCTAATCTCTCAATCTGACCACACCTGCCATGGTCCTTTTACCATGAATAGTCTAATCGGCGAGAGGTTAGCCTGTAGAGGTAAGGTCAGAGGAGGTAAGTAATGTAGAGGCTGGCCTGCTCGAGGTCACTTTGGGCCGCAGGTCAGCCCAGTTTGCAGGTCGCCTACCGGGTTGGATCATGTGCTAGCCTCCCAACACGAAAGGTCATAACTTCTTCGTTCGAACTCTGTTTCGGGTGTTATTGGACTCTATGGAAAGCCCATTGAGTCAAGATTCCAGCTATGTACTTGTGGAGGGCAGTATGTGAGCTCAGCCAGGTCAGGTCATCTCGTCTAGGTCAGGTCAGCTTGGCCAAGTCAGGTTAGCTCGACTGGGTTGGACTACGTGTGACCTCAAACTTCGGAAGGTCATAACTTCTTCGTCCAAACTCTGTTTCGGGTGTTCTTAGACTCTATGGAAAGTCCATTGAGTCACGATTCCATCTATGTGCCTACGTGGGGTCACTGGCTAGCCTTATCCAAGCCACCGCTGACAGTCAGATGTACCAAGTCGTGTCAAGTATACTGGTTCGACTTCACGTGTGACCTCTAACTAAAGGTCATAACTTCGTCCAACTCCATTAGGTGTTCTGACTCTATGGAAGTACATTGAGTCAAGATTCCAGATATGTTCCCGGAGGGCAAGAGGTGAGCTCAACCAGGCTGGGGCTTAGCTCGACAGTCAGGACAATTTCTGCCAAGTCAGGTCGGGCCTGGCACTACGTGTGACCTCCAACTTCGGAAGGTCATAACTTCCTCGTCCGAACTCTGTTTTGGGTGTTCTTGGACTCTATGGAAAGCCCATTGAGTCAAGATTCCAGATATGTGCCTATGGAGGGCAGTATGTGAGCTCAGCCAGGTCAGGCCTCAGCCCGGCCAAAGTTAGCCTCGCCTTGGCCAAGCCGGTTAGCTCCCATGTTGGACTACGCAGACCCCAACTCGAGCGTCATAACTTCTTTGTCCAACTCCTGCTTCACGCGGCTCTTAGACTCTATAGAAGTTTCAGGAGTCAAGATTCAAGATATGTGCCTGTGGAGGGTAGTAGGTCATATCATCTTAGCCATGTTAGGTCATCTCGGCCAAGTCAGGTCGGCTCGGCTGGGTTTGACTACGTGTGACCTCCAACTTCGGAAGGTCATAACTTCTTCGTCCGATCTCCGTTTCAGGTGTTCTTAGACTCTATGGAAAGCCCATGGAGTCATGATTCCAACTATGTGCCTGTGGAGGGTAGTAGGGGAGCTCAACTAGGCCATCCTTCACTCGGCCGCCTCGATCAATCTAGGTTGGGTTTGATTACGCAGGACTTCCAACTAAGGTCATAACTTCTTCGGGTCCGAATCCATGTTTCGGTGTTCTCGGGCTCTATGGAAAGCCCATCGAAGTCAATATTCCAAATCTCTCGCGCCTATGGAGGGCAGGGTGATAGGCATTTTTGTGATGTGTATATAAAATTATGCGTAAAAATATAAAAAGAGCGCTAATTCCGCAAGTAAGTATACTTGTCATAATAAAGTGTACCTGGCACGGACACGATCCACATGGAAATGGGGATCTAAGTGCCAAAATTATAATACTTCTCTTAATATCCAAACTAACAATCAAGGATAGTAAAACAAAAATTTAAACTAAACTAATGAAATTTCTAAATCTAACTAATGAAGTTCGCAATCAAGTGGATACCAAGAGATGAGAAATTCCTCGGGTATTTGGTGCACCTGACAATCCTCTGGGGATCTAAGTCAAAATTTACTCTATCAAGCTTTATGAAAATGCTTTCAAAGCAATCCTTATGGTCTAATTTATCTATAAGCCTCTCGAGGGCCGAATAACCTACCAACTAACATCAGGTCTTTTGCTTCTATTGAACCCCAAGCATTAGAGATGCTTAAGATCTAAAAGTCTCATCGCTCCTAATTACCGATAATTTCTACACTACCAAAGTTAATTAGTTGATTCATCTATGTCTGGGCTTCTTATTCCCTTCTCAGTTCTCGCAAAGAACCACTCACCACATTGATATTAGCTAGAAATCAACATGTAAACAAAACCAAGTATGAATCAATAAAGGTGCATTCATAAGAAGCAATAGAGAAAACAGAATGATTAACAAATAGATATAAAACCCATGTTCAATATACAACCAAACCCTAGATCTATGAATTTAAAGCATGATAAGAGGTTCGACATATCATAAACTTGGGGATAAAAACATGAGAAAAGAGGGAGAAGAAACTATAATGATCAAATGATGGTGAGTCTCTGATTTTCTTCCACAAATTCCCATTATCTTCTCCCAAATCTTCAAAAAACAAATCCCAACCTCCTCCCTCGTCCCAAAGTGGACAAAGTCCCCTTCTCCCGAGCCCCTAGCCTCCTCCTTTCATCGCCCTTTCTCAAGCCTGAGCTAAAAACCTCCATTACGGGCCCAAATGAGCTAAAAATCCACCCAAAACCGACCTCGAACGCCGCAACGTCGCGCGGTGCAATGCCGCGACGCTTGATGCCTCGCTTCTAACGCTGTGACCTTGGTTCTCAACGCCACGACGCTGGCCGGGCAGCCTCATATTCGGCCCAACTCGTGAAGGCCATAACTCTGTCATACGAACTCGATTCAGGTGTTCTCGGTAATCGCTTGGAAAGCTTCTTGAAGTGCAGCATCCATCCATATATGGTTTGGATGGCCAGAAGCTCATATGCTGTCTGGAAACGTAAAATACAAGAGCTCTTCTGGGTCAAGGTGGTGCAATGTTTACGATTTTCTTCAAGTTTCGAACTTGCTTAACTTCTTTATTCGAACTCCAATTTCGATGTTCTCGTATCCCCGAAAGATCTCAAGTGTAGAACGATCCAGATATATGGTTTGATGCAATATAATCTCATATGATGTATGAAAAACATCAAAATCTAAGAGCCTCTCCCCGCCGTCAGGCGCTTTTCCACCAATTTTAATAATTCCTACTAAATGGATGACTCGATCATAAATGTGAACTTTGAGCATTAGGCAATTCTATTTAACATAAAAATACTAGAAAAACTAACTGAAGATAGGGATAAAATGAGTATTTAAGATACTCACGCAGCTAGCTCGGGCCCGTGTCACCAAATGACATGTCGTGATAGTTCTGACAAGTCAGTCATCTAGGGTCAGGGGTTTGACTACGCAGGACTCCAACTCTAAGGTCATAACTTCCTCGTACGAACTCCGTTTCGGGTGTTCTTGGACTCTATGGAAAGTCCATTGAGTCAAGATTCCAGCTATGTTTTTGTGGAGGGTAGTAGGTGAGCTCAACTAGGTCAACTCAGCTCAGACATGTCAAGACAAACACTTCAAGTCGTCACTTCGCCAGTTTGACCACGGTGACTCCTGTTCTAAGGTCATAACTTCTTCGTCCGAACTCCGTTTCGGGTGTTCTTAGACTCTATGGAAATCCCATTGAGTCCAAATTCTATCCATTTTCCCTTGGAGGGCAGTGGATACTGGAGCTGGTTGGAAAGGGCAGGTCAGGTAGGCTAGCTTGGAAGGGCTGGCTACTTATGTGAGACCTCCAACTTAGGAAGGTCATAACTTCTTCGTTCGAACTTCATTTTGGTTGTTCTTGGACTCTATGGAAATCCCATTGAGTCAAGATTTCAGCCATGTTCCTATGGAGGACATTTAGTGACCATAACCTTGCTGAAACTATGTTTTTGTACCAAGTGTGCAGGTTGCATGGTTGTGTCGAGGCGAATAGACGGGATATGACATGACCATTGCATGGCATGTTGTAGGCTATTGTATTGGGTATGGTATGGATGTCTATGGGGGGCCATGAGAGGTCATATGGTTTAGTTCCAAAAACTTAGGATTGAAGGATAGAGGATTTCTATGACCAGTTTCACACAGTCCAAGACTGTGGTGGGTTGGGGTTTGAACTGGAAACTAAAAGTTTCTAGGTTTTATGGTTGTTTAATGTTGTATGGATGATTGGAACCAAACCGGTTCATGATTGTGAAGGGTGGTGAGGTACCCTGTTGGATGGGTCCAGGATTTTGACCTTGTTGTGTGTTATTGCTTGTATGAATAACATGCAGTGTGAATATGACATGTTAATGTATGATGTGTGATGTATTAACATGGGTTATATATGAATGTTAATTATATGTATCAATTTTAATTATCCATGGTATGTAAATGTTCATGTACCACTCATATATACATGACCATAAAGGAAAATGCATTGGCATAATTGCATTGCACGTGCATGAAAACATCGCATGACATGGGTGTGAGTGCATGGTCGAGGATCGACTTCCAGATGGGTGTTCACTTGAGCGAACGGGTACATCGGTTGTGGATCAACACTGCGTATGGTGTTGATTATTGGGCTCGGTTAATGGGATAAAGTCCAAATGAGTCGTAACGGTTAAGAAAATGGTAAAGGATAATTATGTGCCTGCACAAGAAGTTGGGATAGACCCCCCAATCCCGATCCGTGCCACGTAGGTGATCTGAAATCAACAATATTTATATCCTAAATTTCTCCTATTGCCGTAACAAAGCTACTATAGTATAGTGGCTCTAAGGTTGAACATAGGGATGGGTTTTCTTCGCACAAATGATTTACAGTAAGGTTAAAAAATGGTGAATTTCCTCGTTTGATTTCTGTGGTTTTGTAAACACTGGGAGTTTGATGGTTGTGTCGATAATAAAATGAAGAAAAATGTAAAAATAGAACCCTTGAAGTGTTAGGTCATCAGTTGATTCCTAGGGTAACAAGGGCTCTGTGGTCCATTCCTTCGTGATTGTGGGAGGATGACCTATAGTCATCTCCAGTCCCATCTTCATTTAGCTATAAACCTAACCCCTTAATAATTATTCTTGAAAATGGTACTCACCGAGCATCATATTCGACAAGGAAAACGACATTCTCCCTGACTCACCTTACAAATGATTAATAGAGGGTAACTAATGAATCTTAGTGGATCTAGCAATAAGCATCCATTGAACCCTAAAAGATTACCAAATACAAGTCATTCAAGGTGAATCTAGGGGATTTAAACCTAGAGTTTAAATAAACACAAACCCGCCGCTGCGCACCGCATGAGAAAAACATGAAACCTCCAGTAGCCTTCAGATCATGTACCCAGCAACTTTCTACTTCAAGGAGGAAAGGGTTTTAGCCGCTCATCCTCCAAGTTGTCATCCTTGGAGGGTGTTTGGCAACCAAGAAAGGGAGAGAAAATGAAAGAAAATGGGAGAAAAGGAAAAGCAGCGGGAAAACCCCTGCTCATCGTCTCTGTATTGCCGAAAGTCTCTCCTTTACAATGTCTGGTTAGGGGGCTTTTATAGCCAACCCATAGTACAATTTACCAAAAACTACAAAAATAAACACTATTACAAGGACAAAGTAGGAAGAAAACCAAAAAGAGAACAAAAACAAAACGGGCAAGAGGGGAAGGAATAAAAATATGGGATGAACAAGTGGCAAGAGTCAGGAATGTGCACGTAGGATGAACAAGGTCACAGGAACCAAATTTCATAGGTTCCATTTTCTTTGTATTTTCTGCTATTATTTCCTTCTGGTCTCTGATCTGCAATGTTGAGTTTGACTCGAATTCTTCGTTCTTGGATCGACTCAACAATTTCGGCATAAATAGCTTGCAAAAACTACAAAATTAGCCACAAAATGCGATCAGTAGAATAGTAGGGACCTTAATTTGCAAATCGGGTTAATTAGAATGATTAGTACATAAAAAGCACTCAAAACCTATAATAAATAGGGTTAAAAATAGAACTTTTTGGGCACTAATCAACTGACTTCCCTGCGTGAAAGCACCCATCCATTATGGTCATAATTCTAATGCAAAGGCCGTAAAAGTGTCTAGGTTTATGGAGCCCGTTGGTGCGACACTAGAAATCCATTACCCACAAAAGGCGCATGGTTGTAAATGAAAATGTTAAAAGATTAAGAACAATCTTTGGTTGTCATAGAAAAATGACAATAGTTCACACTTGGCATAGGCAGGTGTGAGGGAGCTCTGGTGGAGGACTCGGATATGAGATGATGACATTTCATGCATGACATATGACATTCAAGGGTGACATTTTACTTGAATGTCCTGCTTGTTGTTGATCATTGCATGAGCACTTAGCGGGAGTAACCTTTGTAGGAGACTATCATCACGTTTTCTCACCTCGTCGTGGGACCCCTTTCTCAGTACATGAGAAGACGGCGCCTTCGAGGTTGTGGAGTAATGGCAAAGGCCCGTCATGGGCCTTGAGAAGTAGTTTTCTAAAAATATATTAGAACAATCTAGTTTCTATATATTTTTGTATATAAAAGTGTAAAAGAGTTGTACATCAAAATCTTGTAAAATATTATAAGAAATTAGTTATTTGTAAGAAAAATACACATAAATGGATCTCGATATATGAGACATGTGAGCGTGATATCGGAGCACCCGATATTCACAGGTTTTCGCTGGTTGACGGGTTGTCAACGGGACCCCCGGGATAGGGGCGTCACACAACAAGCCAAGACGATGCAGTGTGCAAACGCCCCCTAAAGGTATCTACACGAACGGCTAATGGACGGGATGGACGTGCTAGCACCTTATGATGTGCTCCGCTCTACAAACCAAAGACACCTCAGTGGTCTTCCAAAACCTAAAGAATTATCTCAAACGCCCACTTCAAATGAACCACCTTCTTTAGATGATAAATATTTATATCAAGCCTCCCAAACCCTTTTATTAAAACGAATTTAAACCAAATTCCATTAACTATTAATGGGCTTGGGCTTAGGCTTAATCATGGGCTAAAGAAAGAGCCTTTCTAACATCCCATTATAGCTCATTCTTATGTGTGACCCTATAGGTTCACTCAATGTTGGCAGCGAGCCCAAATCATATTCTAAGCCCACAAGTTATAATTGGCCTCTAGCAAGACATTATAACTACCCAAATCAAGTGAATTCAATGACTAAAACCTTACCATAAGATGATATTAGTCCTTTTGTCAGCAATGATGTCTCGATTAAGCACAAAGCATGGATGAAGTCATCTTTATACAACTTAATCGCTTCTGATTCTCAAGTAGATCGACTAAACAAATGATATTGATAACTCCTATCAATCTCATTCGGTTAACGACCATGCATTTCGCCTCACTTCTATCAAGAGGCCAATAGATTCAATTAAGAGCGGGACAAATTCCTTCACTATCACTCACATTCCTCCACATGATTTACTGCATGCCCAACCATAACCTGTATTACCATCTTGTTAAAGACGTCATTGAGCTACGTCAAGACCCGAAGTTCCTCATTTAGAAATCCATGGTGAATTAAGGTCGAAGGACTTAAATACCACTATTGCAATGAGAATTACTGATGACATAGTCCATGTAGTATTTCTCATAGCGGGTCAATCCAATAACATGAACTTAACATGTATTTATGTTTTGAGTAACATCTTATGTTCATGACCAACAAAACGTGGTCTTTTCTCATAAAACATAATAGTCTTACTTCGTTATTATTCCCACAATAATGATCGACTATGGACTATTTAGAATAGTGTTCTTATGCCTTAAGGTTTTACTATCAAGTCACATACTTGATGACATAAAGCGGAGCCAACTATTCAAGGATATAATTTTATCAAGTTAAACCACAATTTAAATAACAAGATAAAATGATAAATGCCTCATGTATATAAACATATAATGACAATGTATATGCCACTAGGCTAGAGCATATCACTAACATAGACCTGAGGTGATCAAGCTGCAACTCTTTCCTTTTTCACTGAGAGATGTGACAACCACTTGGTTTGAATAACTGCCTTATGGATTAGTGAACAATCGGGAGTATAAGTGAGTTACATGAGCAATTCTTCCTCCTGCAATCTCTCACTTTAAAAAGGAGAGGGGAAATCATAGTGTTTAAACAAGGAGAGGATGAAAGTCTCTACAATGCATGGGAGAGATATAAGAGATTACTAAAAAGATGCCCAATGCATGGAATAGATTTGACTTCCCATTTGGACATATTTTACCACTTTATGAACTACACCCGCCGTATAATCACGCAGCACTACGGGAGCATTCGTTAAAAGAGGTAAGAGGCAAAGACAATTTGATTGAAGATCTAGCAGAAAGCAACTACAGAGCTCTATTTGAGACTTTAGGGAGTTAGAATGCATTGAAATGAAGTGGGTGATAGGGATCCTAAACAGGATGATCGCCATAAAGCGGTGCCACGTATCTCATGAACTGGTTTAGAAACTAAGAAAGAAGAATGCATTCAGCACATGAATTTTCAACAACAGTATGCTCCACATGGGTTATAAGGACACCAACAGCAAGGGAGTCAGAGAGAAGAAAATCAGGGACAAAAGAGATCTCAATCCTTTGAAGATCAAGTGCTGACATTCATGGGAGAGAAAAAGAGGCTACTGAGTATTCATGAGTAGGAATTTACTGAGCTAGCAACATTTTAGGTAAACAAAAATGTGTTTCAAGCAAACACAAATGTGTTTCAGGCCAACACTAATGTGTTTCAGGCCAACACTAATGTGTTTCAGACTAACACTAATGTGTTTAGACCAACACTAATGTGTTTCAGGCCAATACTAATGCCTCTAAAAATCAGAGATACAAGGTATAATGGTCTCAGCAACGCAAGTAACCACCAAGGATGCCTTCTGATGAGTCTTAAACTCATCTATTTTTAATCCATTTTTTTGTCTTATTTTTAATATATTCATATATGTTTTAATGCCAAATTATGGAATATTGACAAACTTGGTGTTTTGCAGGTTTTAATTCAAAAACGGAGAAAATTCCAGCAAGAAAGAAGAGAAAAAGAGCAATTGTAGTAGTCTATGTCGCGACAGAGTTTTGTGTGTCGCGACAAACATCCAAGCTAATAGAAAAGGAGCTCTGTCGCGACAAAAGACATCGTGTCGCGATAGAAAATGGGAAGAATCTAACAGTTCAACTGAGACAAAGAATGATTATGTTGAGACAAGGTTTTTCAACAGGATGCCATCACTAGGAAAAATTTGCTGTGACAAATGAAACAATCAGAAGGAAGAAACTATGTCGCGACAAGGGATCTTCTGTCATGACACTGATTATTGCAACATGGAAAAGCATGTTCAAACAGAAGAGGAGCTTCAAAAAAAGACCTTTGTCGTGACAAGGTAATGTATGTCGCGACATTGAACAAAGAAATATCTATCGCGACAAAAAGATGTATTTCGCAACACTGAAGAATGAAGAGACGCAGGTTGCGACAGATAAACGAGGTCACGACATGTGATGCTTGCTAATGAACTAACCTGTTCGTAATAAAAGAATCAAATGTTGTGACATACTTCAAGCTGAAGAGATGTTTCTATGTCACAACAAGGATCTTAAGGTCGTGACACAAATATAAGCTAAATACAGAAAGTCCTGTCGCGACAAAAAACTTGGCTGCAATAGAAAACATCTACAACACCAAGAGACTATATCGCAACATCAAAATGAAGCTGCAATAAGAAATCAGGTTAAGTGGCGATAAGACTCTATTGCGATAAACTTTCCTGGTCATGATAGGAATGCTAACAATACAAGAAACATTATTGCAACAAGAACCAATAGAAATGCTACCTCAACATAAGAACTGGGTCGCGACATAAATTTAAAGAAGCTGCACAGAAACAATGTCAAGACACAATTGTCAATGTTGCAACATAACTTGTAAAACCCGTGCAAATTGTAAATTTAAATTTTTCAGATAAAAAGGGAGCAAAACGGTAATTTACTGAAATAGTATGGAGAAAAGTTAGGATTTTTCTAGATCTCGGATGACAAACGGATTGCACCGTTGGAATCGTCTCATGAAAATTAGGGCTACCCAAATAATTTCATCAATTTCGAGATATTCTAATTTCATCGCATTTGGGAGGAAACGCTGTTGCATGGTGACACATGAAGCAGCCATGTGGATGACACATGGTGAATCAGTGGAGACACATGGCATGCCATAACACACATGCATGGCTCTTTGCCATGCCTATATAAGTGGGCTCACATTGGCTGCAGGTAGAAGCAAGGAGAGCTTCTTCAAGATCACCCGTGGAGCAAAGCAAGGGAGAAGAGGAAGGGAGGGAAGGAGAAGAGGAGGAAAGGAAAAAGAGAAAGGGAGGAAAGGAAAGGAGAAAAAGAGGAAAGGAAAGGAGAAAGGGAAGAAGAAGCAGGCTGTGCCAGCTGATGGGCAGGAAAAGAAAGATAAAGAAGGAGTGTTGCGCAGCGGGAGTACTTCTGACCAAGAAAAGAACTTAACTCAAGGCTACAAGAGTGTGGTTTCTCCTACACCGGTTATTTTATGCCTAGGGGTCATGTAATGGCCTACGGTTTCATCCGGCGCGACTCAGAGTGTCAGGTGGTTTGTTTCCAGGATTTGTGATGGTCAAAGACCGCTTTGATACAGGTTTCTTGACTGCCCGGACCGAACACCGTGTTCGGGATGGCAACCTTGCTTAATGGCAACGGGGTGTCACCATGACACCCTTAAGTGGACCGCGCTTCAACTCGGGACGACCATAACTTTCGCTCGAACTCCGACTTGCGCCGCTTCCAGACTCTACTGAAGCTCGTTAATGTGATAGAATTTAATAAAATAAAGTTCTCAACCAAAATGGTCGAAAATTACCGGGTCACGCATGCTTGAGGAATGGTCCGCTCGGGCTTTCGTAACTGCTGAACCGGTTCAGAATCGAAATGCTAGACCGCATATGGCATGAGCAGGAATTGCATGTTGGATGTTTTGTGTGTGGCCTGGGACTTTTCTCGACTAAGTCCAGATATTTCCTGCCACAAGCATGGCCGGATTTATGGTCAGGAATGACTAATGTGTGTTATTGCCATAAATTCAATGACATACTGAAACTGTGAAATAATGTGATATATGTGTGATAAAGATGGAAATAAATATATGCATTGGGCTGTATGACAGACATACTATGTCTCGGCCCAGGAATATGAATTGCGAAGCATTTGCCTAAGTAATGGTTGGAATTATTTTACATGCTTGAAACGATGTGTTCACATGAATGAACCGAATGATAGAAAAGCATTTAGTGCATGCTATGTGATGTGCCGATTTAGAAAATGTGGAATATTAACATGACCATGTAGCAAAGCAATATATGAAATGTTGTGTGCATTAGACATGAGTGTTCATAACACACACATAGTGTACGGTGTAGAATGTCCATGTAGAGGTCTTCATACATTGGTCATGGTTTGAGTGCAACGCACAAATCGTATCAGACAGTGTGCTGTGAACACCACATTACATGAGTGTGTACATGGTATTGATTTGGCACTGCGTTTGGTGTTGAATCGTGTGGGCTTGGGAATGGGACGAAGTCCAATTGAGTTCCACAGTGTTAAACGAAAATGGAAAATGAAATGTGTCGGGCGTAGCAAGTAGGGGATAGATACCCCCTCAGGTGAAAAGCCCTAAAACTGTTACAGCCAGATTCACCTATGGAAAAAGCCCAAAATGTCGAGGGTGTAAGAGACCCGCGGACCTTCAAAGTTCTCGCTGCCCAAAAAGACACAAAACGATTAAATAAATAGCACATAGACTACGGGTTAGACGTGAGTCGAACCGGACGCAGATTGATTTCCCATCGCACTTCGTATCATGGTGGGCCCAGGTCAATTCTCCTAGTACATGGGGCATGTAGAGTGTCGTCTCATATATGCATGTAGTTTTTTTCCATGATAATACAACATGTATGCATTGATTGGTTATTGGTTTGACTATGAAATGATCATTTGCATGTGCACCTAGGTGGGAGAGTTCTCGTAGGATTTATCTCTACTGGCGCAACACCCCATCGCTGACCCCCTTTTCGTGTACGTGTGACAAGTAGTTAGACGACACTCCTTAAAGGCCGGGATAATGAAGCGGGCCGGACTGTGGCCTTGATTCTTGTTTTGTGTATATATTATAACGACCTAGTTTTAATATATATTTTGTATTAGGAGTGATGTAATAACTCTTAGATCTATAGAAATGTATGGTCTTGTAACTGTATGGACGAGTATGGATGATGGGCCTTATTAGGTCATTTTACTCATGTATGGGTCTCATGATATGAGACAATAAGGTGTTTCGCAGTTGATCTGCGGGTCAACGGACCCCTGGGCCAGGGTGTCACGCCTGGTATCATAGCATGTGCAATACCGAGTACCTGTGGCTCGAGGACTCGGGGCTTGTGCCATGGTCATTAAGGTATAAGAGCATCACAGCCTTGGTATAGCGAACGGAGCTTCAAGGAACTACCTAGTGCTCGAAATTGATGTCCGTGTCATAGTTTGGTATCAAGGTCATGTAGGAGGTTACTTAGAGTCCACGACAGATTAGATCACAAAGATGCATCGTGGTGTTTTCATGGCGTTGATTGTATGTGCTCGACATTGTGTGTACAAATTACGTGAATTATAGACATGGTAGGATGTATATAGGAAATGCAAACACTAGGGTTGAGAAACGTAACCTTAGGAGTTTGGGAAACGAACGGATGGTTCGGGATATTAAGTCTATTATTGGTCGGCATGTGCGCTAATAGTTGGACACGAAAATGATTCTAAACTTGCTATTTGACTTGTGTAGATGGCAAGTAGAGGACGGGGGCGTAGAGGTCGTCCACGGGGCGATGGTTGGTCACCACCTGTTTTTTATCAACAGGCCTTCATAGAGGCCATGGGTGCTGCGATAGCCATTGTACCTACATATCGATGCAACTAAGAGGTCGTGGAGGTGCCAAGAACCTCCAGAGGTTCAAGGCACATCATCCCTTCGATGTTCACAGATGGCGGACCCGATGGTAGCCGACCATTAGTTCCTTCAGATTAAGAGGATTCTCCGAGCTATAGAGATCACCTCCGATGCTACTCGGATTACGCTGGCTTCATTCCACCAGGTGAGTCCCAAACAGGAGGGTCACGACTTCCGTGGACTGAGACCTCGTGACACGATGATTTCTTCGCACACTATTCATGGGGAAGTACTTTCAGCTTTCCGATAGACATGCGAAGGCCCGGTGAGTTCCTTTGAGCCGAGACAAAGGGACAATGATCAGATCAGCCGCTCATTCAGAGTCACACGCTGGATGATTATACACCGACGTGGCCAAGGTCAGAAGTTAGAGACGGGTTGAAGTCGCCCATCTGTGGCAAGATCAGAGACATAAAATCTACAGCATACGGACTGATGGTTAGTACAAACTTGATTATCGAAAGTAGAGGTAGATGACGCCGTAGCATCCGAGGTAAGCAGAAGGGTGCTGATAAGAAGAGGGGGAGCCAAGCTTCTTCTTCGTGCTCCTGAAAGAAGCAGAGGACTGCTCCACTAGGGTTTTAGGCGGGCTGCACTAACAGGCCAAGGCCAAGTCCCAAGCTACTAGTCGCCGAAGATGACATGTTTCTGACCACATCGCCAGACACGAGGCACCACCCCGCATACGTGGGCTCAGGATCGTGGGACACCACAATCCCGATCACCGGGATTTCATGAGCAGACTTAGTATGTTCCTCCTACCCCAAAGACGGGCCAGGAACAGTATCGCCTCGTGGTGCGACAAGAGCATCGATTGTTTTCACGTGACAGCCAAGGCCGTGAGTATGGGCCGAGGTCAGGGCAGAGTGTACAGCCGAGACTTCGGGGCTCGTGGGCTTGTCTATACCGCATTCGTGACTCGAGGCAAAGCAGACGTACTAATGATTCAGTGGCACGCTTTCATTTGGCTACCGTAGGCAAGGTTGTTATTTGACTCGTGTGCATCGCATTCCTTTATCGGCCGGTGATCCTCGTGGTGAGAGTATTTGGGCTTGGGGAGGTTGAGACCTTTAGACAAGTTTAATATTGCATGTGAGTTCTCCCCTAGGGATTAAGGCGAGAATTGATCGAATATGTTGGGGATGTGAGTTAGAGATCTCCGGGATTTTACTCAATGTGGGATCTCGGTCATGGACAGTCCGAGGTCATCCTCGAGATGGACCGGCCGACGCATCTAAGTTATCATAGATTGTGACCATATGAGAATTACCTCCTACACACCAGACGGTACTTGTGTCGTGTTTCAGGGGAATAGGCATCGGCGTTTCACCCCACAACGTACGCATTCACGATTGTATCGGGCATTGACGGGCTGTCAGATAGCCCACCGGAGGACGAGGTGACATGCCAGATACGAGCTCACCTCTGTGGCTCAGGAGTACAAAACAAGTTTTTCCGAACAAGCTACCGGGATTACCTCCACCGAGGGATGTAGACTTCTGCATTGAGTTGCATCTTGGGACGTCACCCATTTCTATGACTCCGCACAGATGGCGTCTGCTGAGTCAGAGCCTGTCCAGATACAGAGTTAATGGGCAAGGGTTTCATTGCATCAAGCACTTCACCACGGGTGTCTTGCTCTATTTGGCGAAGAAGAATGATAAGACCTTCTACTACGATCGACATGCATAAACAATTGTGCTTACAATCAAGAACTCCAGATCCATTACCGAGGATTGATGACTTATTTGATCAACCGAGAGGGGCGCGAGCTCACGAAGATGCACCTCGCACCTGCTACCACGCTGATAGTTAGGAGGCGCATCCCTAAGACAACGCTCGTGATGCGTATGGGCACTTTGAGTTTACGGTATGCCCTGATTGACGTGAACGCACCGACTGCATTCACGGGCGTCGCGAATGAAGTGCTCCAACCCTATTTAGATCAATTTGTGGTGGTCTTTGTTGATGACATCCTGATCTACTCCCAATCGGATGTGGGGCATGAGGATCACTTGAGAATCGTACTACAGCTTTTGAGGGATCATCAGTTGTATGCCAAGTTCAATAAGTGTGAGTTTTGGCTTGCTGAGGTGGGTTTCTTGGGAAACATGGTGTCGCCTTCAGCGATCAAATGACCCGAGGAAGACTGAGGTCAGGATAGTTGGGAGAGACTCAAGTCGGGCCTTCGAGATATGTAGCTTCTCAGATTGGCGTGGTATTATATGAGGTTTATGAGGATTTCTCCCTACAGCAAGAGCTCTATGATAAGATTGACCCGGGAAGGAGGTCAGCTCAGATGATGACTCACGCGAGCAGCTCCAAAGAATCAAGAGGAGGCTTACTTCTCCCACCCTATTCTAATAGTCCCGTAAAGGGACAAGATGTACACAAGTGTATTGTGATGCTTCGGGCTGATGGACTCGTGTTCTAATGCAAACCGAAGGTTGAAGCTTACGGTTCTCGCGCTTGAAGAATCAAGAGCAGAATTACCCAACACATGACATGGAGTTGGCTGCCGTAGTCTTCGCCCTGAAGATTTGGTGCCACTACTTATATGGTGAGCAGTTCGAGGTGTTTTCAGACCATAAAAGTCTGAAATACATCTTCACGCAAATGCAGGACCTCAAACACGAGGTGGGGCCAAGTAGTGGATGGAGTTTTTGGAAGATTACGACTTCACTTTGCATTACCATCTCGATAAGGAAAATGTGGTGGTTGATGCGCTTAGCCGAAAGTCACAGGGAGTATTGGCTAGTATAGCTTCCCTGAGCTGTGAATGCTCGAGACAAATGCCGGGCTGGCATCAAGAAGACGACGAGCGTACCAAGGTACCTGGAAGTAAGTGATGGCTACCGCCTCTATTGAGCAAGAGTGAAAGAGTCCCACTATGACGTAATGGTATCCATCGCGGACCGAGTACGCCGTGTACAACGGATAAAGGTCGGGCCATCCACATGGGATGGTAGTCTTCAAAGATGGGGATCTAACAGGGTCCTCAACGATGGATTTGAGGGTGGAGATCCTCAGGGAGTTCCATTGCTCCCGATTTGTTGTGCATCCAGGTGACACGAAGATGTATCATGACCTTCGTTGCCAGTATTACTGGAGCGGGATGAAGAGGCACGTCAGGGATTTTGTCCGACAGTGTCACACATGCCAGCAGGTCAAGGCTGAGCACCGAGACGAAAGGTGGCTACTCCGTACCATTGAGATAGCGGAGTGGAAGTGGGAGCACATCACGATGGACTTTGTGACTCACTTGCCATGGACATCATGGAAGCATGATACGGTGTGGGTTATAGTGGACCGACTCACCAAGTCGACACATTTTCTGGTCGTGCGGATGACCTTCACACTAGAGGAATTTTGCAGGTTGTATATACGGGAGATAGTATAATTGCATGGAGTTCCAGTCTCCATAGTATCAGATTGAGATCCTCGGTTTACAGCTCAGTTCTGGAAGAGTTTCCAGAAGGCCATGGGGACACAACATTCGATTTAGCAATCACATCCCCGCATGGACGGTCACAGAGCGACTATTCTGATTTTAGAGGACATGCTGCGAGCATGATTAGTACCCAAAAAGTGATATTTTGAGTCCTATCTAAGATAGGTTTTGAGTGATTTTTGCTAACTAATCATATTAATTAAGCCGATTGACACGCTACAGTCCTTTGGGCATTACCGATTTTGTTTCGAGGTTGTTTTTGGTAGTTTTGCAGGTTTCGTGAACCTCCACCATCATATCAAGCTTGGCATCGAAATTTCGCCGATGATGCCGAGTTCTGGGCTGAATTCATCGACCATCAAGCTCGTGATGAAGAAATAGCAACCATAGAAGATGAAATGCGTGAAGCAAGATAGAGGATTGGAAATTTCGCTTATGATATAAAAATTCCTCGCCATCATAGCTTGGGGGCTCATCGCGGCATAGCTTAAATTTTCAATTTTCATTATGACCGAATTTTCTTCAAGAGGATAGTGAAATTTCACTATCATAGCGAGTTCACTCGGTGCATAGCGAAAATTTCGCTTCCATGTTTTTGTGATCCAAACGACCGCTTTGTTTAATTCCTCTTGCCCTCAATGTAATCATATTATTTAGGTTAGTTGGTATTTTCTCAGCGTTTCTGTGGGGGCTATATAAGCCATGTTATGAACATTTTGTAAACCTAACTATTGAATTCATGTAGCTTTACATACAAACAAGCTGTTCCTGATTCTTCTCCTTCATTCTTTCGATGTACACAACACACTTTATGATATAATCCAAAGATGTCATGGGGTTTCCCTCAAAACCTTGAAGAGGAGGTTGCTAGGTTGGTTAATGCGGGTTTGCGTGTGTTCCGTTTTCAAGGTGCATCGCGCATTTGTGTTTCTAACTTTTCAAACTAGGTTTAAATGCTACTAATGTATTTGGTCAATACTTGGCATGCCTGGTTCAATGTATTTTAATGGTGATATTAATCGCGACATCCATTAGATGCTTCGCCACAGCCACCGAACGTAGGTTAAATGCTTTATTTTCAACCCAAGTAGTGAAACATTAAATGCTCAGTAAATGCTATGGTTAAAATAGGAATGTTACTAAGGGTTGGTTTTTAAAGTTAAACAAAGATCCGGTTTTGGAAATGACTATATGTCATTTGCCCTAATGCGAGGAAATAACCCGAGGACACCTCTATAACCCCATCATATCAAATTAGTGACCCAAACTCAAGGTGTTCTTTTTACATCTTATTTAAATTGTTTCTGGGCTAGCTTAAGGACAACAACAACCACACTTTTTAATGCAAATCCGAATCCAAATAAAAGCTCACCATTTTAATCATGATACAAGTCATTTGTAAGATGAAACCCATCCCCGAAGTTCAACCCTAAGGAACCGCTTATACGAGTAGCTTGACTAATGCAAAGAGGAGGAAATTTAGGATACAAATTTTGTCGAATTTCTGACACCTTTCACTGCGGGCAAATTAATCAAATGGCGCTCGTTGCGGATGGTGCCAAACCACAAATGATGAGTTGATACGGTACTTGTAATCCCCATTACAAGTATTGGTGACCTTACCCTTTTTGAATTTCATTGTTTAGAATTTCAAGTTTTTTTTACTCAAGAATACCGCTGGCCGCTTTTATTTTTACGCTTTTATTTTATTTTTATTTTTTTATTTTTATTAACACTACTACAATCTTGGCAAGCCTTTCGTTATTCTTTCATTTGCCTCCTTTTTTTTTTTTTTTGTGTCACAGTGTTTATGCATCACCGATAGATGAATACATCGTGGTAGATCGCAAAGAGTTAGTGCACCACCGAGCAAAGTTGTAGTCACAGCACAATGAAAGCAAATGGATCCTTCACTGAGGAATAACAAAGTCAAGAAGCGCATCCTATGAATCCAACAAAGATATTAGGTCAATGAGGGACCACATACACCTCCTAGAGTTAGTGCTCCATACCACTGCTTGAGGATGTGGCAGTAAGACCCTATCTGGTGCCCCTACTTCCAACTTTTCATGGTATGGAAAATGAAAATCCATACACACAAATTCGGGATTTTGAGGAAGTATGCATAACTTTTAAGGAGGTGTAACCGATATGGATTGTTGAAGTTGAAGGCATTTCCCATTAACCCTCGAGGACAAAGCCAAATATGGCTCAATTCACTAAAGTAGGAACAATTAGAAATTGGGCGATCTTGAGCTATTCTGAATTTTTTGAAGAAATTTTTCGAGTACAACCAAGACCAACGAGTTTGAAGAGCAAATCTACACTTACTTTCGGCCTACGGCCAGTAGGAAGTTTTATCGGTGTTGGGAGAGGTTCTCAAAGACCATCAATGCATGTCCACACCATGGTTTTGATACATGGATGCTAGTGAATCATTTCTATGATGGTATGTCTCCGACCATGAAACAAGCTACTTTGGAAACCATATGTCGAGTGACTTTTGAGCAAACACCGGATGAGGCTATGGACTTTTGAACTATGTGGCGAAACCTCCAAGGCATGGGATGAACCGAATCCAAGGAAGCGAGAAGAAGTGGGGCCTTGACCCACGAGGAGGCATGTATACCCTTTCCGAAGACACGGAGATGAAAGCAAAACTGACCACTTTAACCCGAAGGTTGGAGGAGTTGGAAATGAGAAATCAGCACGAAATGCAAGCAGTAAATGAGTTACCTGCATCTCAACTAGCTTGTTTTAATTGTCAGACAAATAGCCACCACGGGAACCTTTGTCCGGTAGTTCCTTCGATGGGACTTAATGCGAAAACATGCCACGTGTCTTGGTCAAAATAAGCCACTACAAATGCTCCTTACAGGAAACACCTACTCTTGATTGGAGGAATCATCCCAACCTTTCATGGAAGCCAAAACTCTGCATATGCCCCCCAGGAGCACGGCGACAACTTGGCTCCACCTCGGCCATGATGCCGGCCCGACCTCCGCCTTGCTCTGTTGGTGACGATTCTAAATTTAAGCAAAAGTGGTAAGGCCCACGTTTGTGGAGGAACAAAAGGTGTTGAATGTTCAAACTAATCGGAGAAAATTGAGCGGAGTTGAGAGCTCACTCAACGAGGGGTAAGACGATATGCGTGCAGGATTTCGGGTTATTACAACGACGAAGTCTGAACAAGGGAAATTTCCTTCGAGACCTGTGAAAACCCTAGGGAATGCATGAGATAGGCCGTCGATGATCAGATGCAGGGTAGTGAAGTCAAAAGAAGTTGTGGCCTTGAGAAGTGTAAGAAGCGAGACCCGGCAACTGACACCCGGCAGGCAGCTCAGCGATGGTTGATCCACGGAGGAAGAACAATCGACGAGGGGAAGAGGTGAAGCCCGATTAGCTGCCCCTCTTTTCCCCTGAAGCACTTCGAAAAAAGAAAAATTAATTTAACCAAACTGAAATTTTAAGAGTGCTACGTAGTGAAAGTTAGCATTCCTGTAGGCACTTGATCAAGCAAGTCTCCACGTATGCAAAATTTTTGAAGGACTTATGTACGGTAAAAAGAGGCTTCAATGTGAATAAAAAGGCCATTTTGACTGAGCAAGTGAGTGCTATCATTGAGTGAAAGACTCTTGTGAAGTATAAGGACCCGGGATGTCGGTCTGATTGTGTCAGAGCACTGGTGTAACCACTACTGAACCAGAACTGATGTGAACCTATTTGCACCCTCATGTACAAACAACGGATTGGGGCCAAGCCGCCAATCTGCTTGTCTCTAGCCCGATAGGTCTATTAAAATACCAAAGGGGACCATTGAGGATGTTCTAATGAGTGGGCTGGATTCTACTATCGATGGATTTTGTCGTACTTGACCTGAAGGCCGGTTGCGGTGGGGGGCCAATCATGTACCCATCATATTGGGCATTTGTCAGATGATCGCATAAATTCCCATAGAATGGTTGTTCTTTGGGATATAAGCAGGCCCTCAATATCTTCATTTGAAATCAAAACATATGACCGATGAATGTGATGATCATATGAATAATTCAGAACATGCTAATGGCTGACAAGTGCAAGATGTGTTAACCCGGGGGTTATCACAGTGCCTTGTGAAATGACAGAACCTCGTCGTAGGCTTTAGTGCGGGGTCTTTGGAGAAAGAAAATAGAAATTCTACCTTTGTTGACTAGTGAAGAGAAGAAGGAACCTCAACAGTTGGAGCTCAAACCCCTACCAGTGGAATTAAAATATGCATTTCTGGAAGAAAACAAGTAGTGTCCAGTTGTAATATCGTCACTGCTGACCACTTCACAAGAGCACAACCTGCTGCACCTCCTCAAAATGAACAAGCAAGCTTTGGGGTGGAAAATTTCTGATTTAAAAGGCATTAGCCCAACAATCTGCACCCACCACATTTATTTAGAAGATGAATCTAAAGTTGTTAGATAGCCACAGAGGAGGTTAAATCCTCACATGTAGGAAGTAGTTCGCATTGAAGTCCTGAAGTTGCTGCAGGCCGGTATCATTTACCCCATATCTGATAGCACCAGGTAAGCCCAGCTGGGTGGTGCCCGAGGTGCAAGGGGTGACCATTGTAAAAAATGAAAAGGGCGTGGAATTGTCTACCCGACTTACCACCGGTTTTGGAGGTATGTATAGATACGGGAGGCTCAATGAGTAACAAGAAAAGATCCTTACGCTGCCCTTCATTGATCGGCTTCTTGAGAGAGTTTACGGACACGGATTCTGTGCTTTTGGAGTATTCGGGGTACTTTGGATGAGATCGCTTTGGAGGATCAAGAAGACTTCACCTTTACTTGTCCATTTTAAGACATCGCTACAGGAGGATGCCTTTTGGTCTACCCAGCGCCCACTGCCCTTCGAGGAGATGTATGCTTGAAGTATGTTCTAGTGATATGGTGGAGCGCGTAATGGAATGCTCCCATGGATGACATCCTTTGTATCTGAGAGGTGATTTTGAAGAATGCCTGACTAATCTTGAAGCTATCCTGTAGAGGTGCATTGAAAAGAATCTGGTGCTTAACTGGGAGAAATGCCATTTTATGGTGAACCAAGGGATTGTACTAGGGCATGTTATTTCCATCAGGGGAATAGAAGTTGACAAGGCAAAAATTAAACTTATTGCCTGATTTAATGAGTACCAACAAATGTAAAAGCAGTTGACAATTCCTTGTACGTAAACTTCTGAGAGAAGATTCATCAAGGATTTTCAAAGATTACTAAGCCCCTTTATAAACTCTTGAGAAAGATGCTAAATTTGCTTGGGAAAAGGCATCGGGAGAGCTTTGGCTGAAGTCACATTTATTACTTGCACCAATAGTCTGAGAAGGCACCCAATTAGCGATTGCCTTTTGAGGTGATGTGTGATGCAAGTGATCTTGCTATTGGAGAAGTTCTTGGCGAAGAAAATGGAAAACCTCAAATGATCTATTATGCGAAAAAACCTTGAATGGAAACCTGAAGGAACTATACTACTACGAGAGAAAGAATTGTTAGCGTGGTCTATGCTTTAGACAAATTTAGACATACTTGGTTGGGGTGATATAGTGTTTACAGATCATTCCACTTTGAAATATCTCACGAACAAGCAAATGCTAAGTGAGCTTATCAGATGGAATTCTTACTTGAATTTAACATGAGTGGAATGAGGGGGTAGAATGTTATGCGGAACCATCTTTCCATAGTTAACAATAGCCCATGACACTCATAGCCCGCCCATCAATGATGAATTTCCTGAAGAATCTTTAATGCGGTTGGAGAAAACTCCCTGGTATGCTCACATTGCCAATTTCCTCGCAATAGGAGAAATTACATTTGATTGGAAAGAACAGGATAGGAAGTATTTCTTGGTGAAGATCCATTCCTATTATTGGGAAGAGCCTTTCTTATTTAAATAATGTGCAGATCAAATAATTAGGAAGTGTATTACGAGAAGAAGAGCGATAGGAATTCTAAGCCCTTTATATGAGAGTGCTGTGGTGAGGTCGCTGCATACGAGAAGATAGCAATGAAGGTCTTTGCTGATGCGGTTTTCTCTTGGCCTTCCCTTTTGACACACCAAATGTCTTAGAGTATGTGATAGATGCCCAAAGGAAACAGGAGGTGTCTCGCCGTCACATGAGTGCTTTTTGAACCCAATTTCGGTGGTCGAGCTATTTGATGTTTGGGGCATCGATTTCATGGGACCTTCCCTACGTCTTGTAATTCGTACATGCATGTGGTGGGGTGGAGCTATGTGTCCAAATGGGTTGAGGCAATCCCACGAAAAACCAACGACCACGAGGTGGTGCTCAAATTCTTGAAAACAAACATCTTTTTCGGGTTAAATTGCAAAGCCATTATTAGTGATGGGGGTTCACATTTACGTATGAACCTTTCGAAAACCACATGGCTAAATGGTGTTAAACACAAGTGGCTACACTTACCATCCTCAAACAAGTGGTGATAGAGCATGACAGGGAGGTAAGACCATTCTAATGAAGGTGGTGAACAACAACAGAAAAGATTGGTCCCTCAAGTTGCTTGATTCACTATGGGCCTATAGAACAACTTTCAAAACGATTCTTAGAATGTCCCCTTATCGGTTGGTCTATGGCAAGGCATGTCATCTTCTAGTGGAAATCGAGTATAAAGCATGGTGGGCAATCAAGAAACTAAACATGGATTTAAGTAGGGTCGGGCTCAAAAGATTCCTTGATCTCAATGAGTTGGAGGAAATATGAAATGATGCCTACTTGAACTCGAAGATTGCAAAGGAAAGATAAAAAAGATGGCATGATCAAATGATAACTTGTAAGAATTTCAACAAGGGGGACCAAGTCCTCCTGTATGATTCAAACTCCATCTATTTCGATCCTCTGTTAAGTCGAGATGGATCGCCCATTCATCGCTCAACAAGTGCCACCCCAATGGTTCAGTGGAACTACTAAATCCAAATGATAATAGGGTAATCAAGGTTAATGGACAGAGGGTGAAGCCCTATGTTGTGCAGCAGACTGTAGTCAGAGAGGAAATTCTCCTTCTGGACCCTCCTTGAGACCCACAAAGGCAAGCCATTTAGAGTGGCTCCCGTAAAAACTCAAGCCACTAATTTAATTGCTTGGGCCTTGTTTAATTTTCTATTTTGTTAAAAAATTTTGTTGTAACTGCTTGAGTGGCATGTTTTCTTGTGTTGGTAGTTACGCGAAGATCAACCACTTCACCAAAGAAGACTTCACCGCTCAGCCGGGATGATCCTTCTCCTACCGCCACTGATTGAGGAGGTACCACTCCATCCTCTAACTTTCTCGCTCCCATGCTGGGATAGCTTGTGTTGAAAGTAATGTTCGTACTTTTGATTTTAGTTTTACTGCACAGAGCCCAAATTTGATTGTTAATATAAAGGCTTGCTGCTTGCTTCGCTTGGTAAAATCTGCACTTTTGTAAATTACCTTAAGTTCAAAAATTTTGCTCCCATATTTTTGTTTCGCCTACCTTGAGTTGAAAATTGAAGCATCGTATGCCGCCATAATGCTAGAATAGTTCCATGCATGATTAAGTTTTTGGTTGGTTGAAATTCCAAAGTATTAAACCTTGTCCATCCGCCTTTAGCTAATCACACACAGTGCACATCAGTTTTCATCAATAGGTTGAGAAGCTACATACCTCTCTTGACTTTGCAAAACTGGCCTTAAATTCATTGATGACCCATAATAGGTTTATGTTACCCACAAATGAGGACCAATGAAGTCTTCCAAATGAAAAAAAAAAAGAAAGAAGAAAAAGAGAATAGGTGCCGTGACACTTTACCTTGAAACCCGAACACAGTCCGAGGGGTATATGGCGAAAGCCTTTGAAGCCCGATGCCCTAACCTAACCGTTAGAGTCGCGGACTTAGTGTTCGCCATAATGGGGATAGGTGAGTTTGCACTGTAGGTGCCGGATTCTCGAATTCATTCAAGTCCGGTGAAGCCCGAAGAGTTAGTGGTCGACAGATCCTTTAGACTTGATGCCCTAAACCTTAATTGGTTGGGAGTCATCGGTGGACCCCCGTTACACGGACTTTAGTGAAGTCGAAGTTTTTAGCATTGCACCCTACAATACAATCAAAGTAAGAAATAAGAGTGTAACTCAATCTATTTAGGTTGGTCATCAGTTTAAGGTCATATCGTGAGTCTTGGTTGGGGAGGGAATAGCTTAGAAACTTATCGTTCAAACTGCTACCTTAAACACTTTAGATATCGTAGTTCAGTTGACTTCCTTGGAATTGATGTCGCCTCAAATCCTGTTCCTATATGGCTACTGCTCCTCTCATGATGGTTTTTTACGTAGTCTAAAATTTTCTATAATCTAAGGTAAAGCCTCTTCCAGGACACACTTTTCAATAATACTTCAAAAGCATAGCCTCGTGATACCCTTATTTTTTAGCATTGCTAAGGACTAGCAATGTGCTCATTTGGGTGTGATTAGTACCCAAAAAGTGCTATTTTGAGTCCTATTTAAGATAAGTTTTGAGTGCTTTTTGCATACTAATCATATTAATTAAGCCGATTGACATGTGCAGGTCCTTTAGTACTACTGATTTTGTTTCGAGGTTGTTTTTGGTAGTTTTGTAGGTTTCGTAAACCTCCACCATCATATCAAGCTGGCACGAAATTTCGCTAATTTATGCCGAAGTTCGGTTAATTCTCATCGATTTCATCAAGCCTGGGATGAAGAAATAGCAACCATAGAAGATGCGAGAAATGCAGTCGAGGATGCAGAAGGAAGATAGAGGATTGGCAATTTCGCTATGGCATAGCGAAATTTTCACAATGATAGTGAAAATTTTGCAGTGATAGAGAAAATTTCGCTATGATAGCGAAAATTCGCTATCATAGCAAAAATTACTATGCATAGCGAAATTTTCAATTTTCACTATGACTGAATTTTCGCTATGATAGCGAAATTTCGCTATCATAGAGAATTTTTGCTATCATAGCGAAATTCACTGTGCATAACGAAAAATTCTGCTCCTTGTTTTTGTGATCCAAATGACTCCGTTTTGTTTAATTCCTCTTTTGCCCTCAATGTAATCATATTATTTAGGTTAGTTTGGTATTTTCGCATGTTTGTGGGGCTATATAAGTCATGTTATGAACATTTTGTAACCTAACTATTCAATCTAATGTGAGCTTTACATACCAAATTTCTGCCGGTTCCCATTTTTTCTTCTCTCCTCTTTCTCTCATTTTTCTAGGGTCGCAAACACACCCCTTTGAGGATGAAAACTCAAAGGATGTTTGCTGCTTCCTCAAAACTCAAGAGAGGGTTGCTCTGGCTATTGATGTGGGTTTGCGGGTGTTCCTCTATTTTCATGAAGCAGGTACTGCGTATTTGTGTTTCTAACTTTTCAAACTAGGTTTAAATGCTATTTAATGTATTTTCTTTGGTAAATACTTGGCATGCTCTGTGGTTCAAAGGTATTTCTTAATTTGTAGATACACACATCCATTAGATGTCATTTACTTAGCCAATCGAAAGTAGGTTAAATGCTTTATTTTCAACTGCAGAAACATTAAATGCTCAGTAAATGCTATGGTTCAAATAGGAATGTTACTAAGGGTTGGTTTTTAAAGCTAAACAAAGATCCGGTTTTGGAAATGACTATATGTCATTTGCCCTAATGCGAGGAAATAACCTGAGGACACCTCTACAACCCCATCATATCAAACTAGTGACCCAAAATTTCAAGGTGTTCTTTTTTTTACATCTTATTTTAAATTGTTTTCAGTTAGCTTAGTGACAGCAACAACCACACTTTTTAATGCAAATCCGAAAATCCAAATAAAAGCCTCACCATTTTGAATCATGATACAAGTCATTTGTAATATGAGAACCCATCCCTGAGTTCGACCCTAGAACCGTTATACTGCAGTAGCTTGACTACGGCAGTAGGAGGAAATTTAGGATACAAATTTTATTGACTTCGGATCACCCTGCTGTGGCACGAATCAGAGCATGTGTCTTGGATCTCAAGGGTAGCTGGGAGGAGACCCTGTCTGCAAAGTTCCGCTCACAATAACGCTTAGCTGGGCGAGTATTCGATGGCGCCTATGAGGCTCCCTACTCAGGAGACCATGTTGATCACCGATATGTTGGACAGAGGTGGGAAAGAGCTCCATCACTGGTCCAGATTTGACAGACACCTGACAGCAGTATATCCCAGTGCCTATTATTGTTGAACAGAGAGAAGTATACGAGGATCACATACTTTGAGTCAGTGGTGATCGTCCTGAAGGGTGATTTGATCGTGAGGAAGGATCCACCCTAAGAACGAGGAGGTCATTACCGACAGTACATTGACCCTTCGAGGTACTCGAGAGGGTGGGCGCTACAGATATCGATTAGCTGCCGCGCCAAGTTTGTCGAGCTGCTCATGAGGTGTTTTCCACGCCTCATGCTCTAAGTACACCCGCATCCAACTCATGGGGCGGATTGGGAGAACTTGTTGTTAATGCTGATGGGACCTTCGAGGAGGGACCAAGCATAGTATCATGGATAGCCGAGGGCGTGTTTTATGGCAAGACCGTGAGGCTTCAGGAAGGTGATGTGGCAAGACCGAGGAGTCGAGGAGGCGACATGGGAGCTGAGGACAATCGGCGCGCCGCAAACTATCCCCTTCTTATTCGACGGAAAGTGCGCTTCTAGTCATTAATGTTTTAAATGACTATCGAGATATGCATGTGTTTGATCAGGTGTGAATTTCGATCAAATTCTTTAAGGGGGAGAGTGTAAAACTTGTGAAAATTTCAAATTTAAATTTTTTAGATAAAAAGGGGGCAAAACGGTAATTTACCGAAATTGTCTGGAAAAAAGTCGGGATTTTTCTAGATCTCGGATGACAAAACGGATTGCACCGTTGGAATCGTCTTGTGAAAATTAGCTACCCAGTTGAATTTCGAGATAGTCGGAATTTCACGTATTTCGAGGAAACGCATGTCGGGCGACATATGGCGAGCCATGTGGATGACACATGGCAAACCATGTGGTGACACATGGCAAGCCATGCGAGTGACACATGGCAAGCCATGTGTCACAATGCATGGCAAAGGCATGCATGTGTGACACGTGGCAAGCCATGTGTGTGACACATGGCATGCCATAAAGCAACATGCATGGCTCTTGCCATGCCTATATAAGGCTCACATGGCCGTTGGTAGAAGTAGCGGAGAGCTCAAGATCAACCGCGGAGCAGCAAGGAGAAGAGGAAGGGAGGGAAGGAGAAGGAGGAGGAAAGGAAAAGAGAAATGGAGGAAAGGAAATGAGGAAGGGAGGAAAGGAAAGGATAAAGGAAAGAAGAAAAGAGAAGAAGAAAGGAGAGGAAGAGAGGAAAAAGAAAGAGGAAGAGGAAGGAGTGTTGTGCAGTGAGCAGCCCCGGATGGCAAAGAACCCGAAACTGCGCTACAAGAGGTAGGTTTCCTCCACACTCGGTTATTTACGATAGGGTCGTAATGGTTTCACTGGTTTCGTCCCCGGCTTTTCCCGCGAATTTGTATGTTGTGGTTTGTTCAGGATTGTGTGATGGTCAAAGACCGCCTTTACATGGTTTCGTGGATCGTTCGAGACCGAACACTGTGTGTGACAAAATCCCGAGCAGAATGGCAAACGGGGGTGTGCCTAAATTTCCGCACACCCTTGTGAATCGGCCATGTCAACTTTGGACGACCATAACTTTCTTGTCCGAACTCCGATTTGTGCGTTCTTGGACTCTACGGAAAGCTCGTTAAGTCTAGAATTTAATAAAATAAATTTCTCAGCCAAAATGTAGGCTGAACATTAGGCTGGGTCACGGATAGTTGAGGAATGGTCCGCTCGTTTCGTAACTTCTCGCTTTCGTAATCCCAAGCAAATCGAAATGTTGACCGCATATGGCATGAGCAGTGGAATTGCGTGTTGATGTTTTGTGTAAAATCGACTTTCGACTAAGTCCATTATTTTTTGAGGTCAAGCATGGCTGGATTTATGGCCTGCGAATGACTAGTGTGTTATTGCCATAAATTCAATGACAATCAAACCGGTGAAATTATGTGATATATGTGTGATAAAGATGGAAATAAATATATGAATTGGGGTCAGATGACCGACATACTATGTGTCAGCCCAGGAATATGAATTATGGCCTTACTTGCATAAGTAATGGTTGGAATTATTTTAATACATGCTTGAATGATGTGTTGACATGAATGAACTGAATGATAGAAAAGATGTAGTGCATGCTTATGTGATGTAGTGATTTGAAAATGTGGAATATTAACTTGACTGTGTGTTTGTTAAATATATGAAATGTTGTTTGCATTAGACATGAGTGTTCATAACACACACATAGTGTACGGTGTAGAATGTCCATGTAGAGGTCTTCATACATTGGTCAGCGTGGTTTGAGGCAAAGGGCACAAATCAGACAGATTATGTGCGGTAACACCACACACATGATATTAGTGTTTACATGGTACCGATTTGGCACCGCATTTGGTGTTAAATCGCGGTGGGCTTGGGAATGGGACTAAGTCTAATTGAGTTCCAATGGGGCAGTTAAACGAAATGGAAATGAAATGTGTCGAGCATAGCAAGTAGGGATAGATACCCCCCAGTGAAAACCAAAACCCGGTGTTAGACAAAGATATCCACCTGAAAGCCTAAAAATGCCCGAGGGTAAGAGACCCGCTGTGAGACCTCGAAAAGTCTCCGCTAAGTAGCTCAAAAAGACACGAAACGATTAAATAAATAATCACATAGACTACGTAGTTGTGAGACGGGAGTTCGACCGACTGTGATTGATTTCCCATTGACACTTGCATCGGGTGGTGGTCTTCCAGCCACCCAATACATGGGGCATGTAAAGTGTCATCTCATACTTGCATGTAGTTTTTTTTTCCATGATAATACAACATGTTTGCACGGATTGGTTGTTGGTTTGACTATGAAATGATCATTTGCATGTGCACCTAGGTGGGGAGAGCCCTCAGAGGATTTATCTCTACCGGGCGTTATCACACCCCGTCGTGGGACCCCTCAAGTACAGACAACAGCACGACGCCCTTAGGAGGCCGATAATGAAGCCGGGCCTGACCAGGCCTTGATTCTGTTTTGTGTATATATTATAAAC
The DNA here is from genome assembly GCA_016808115.1 of Tetrastigma voinierianum. Classification (NCBI taxonomy): domain Eukaryota; kingdom Viridiplantae; phylum Streptophyta; class Magnoliopsida; order Vitales; family Vitaceae; genus Tetrastigma; species Tetrastigma voinierianum. The sequence continues at coordinate 306,153 of JAEQBH010004044.1, read as the reverse complement.
GACCTAGTTTTAATATATGTTTTGTATTAGAGTGATGTAATAACTCTTAGATCCATTTGAAATGTATGGTCTTTTAACCGTATGGACGAGTATAGATGATGGGTCCTATTAGGTCATTTTACTTCATGAAGTGGGTCTCATGATAGGAGACACACAAAGCCTCGCAGTTGATGCGCCAACGGACCCCTGGGTTTTGGGGTGTCACATAACTATTCTAGTAAACACACATAAGATTGTCGCGACATGGAATGGATAGAACGACAGACCTTGCATAACAAATTGTTAAAGAGCCAGCTGCATCTCGTCAGCGACAGGAAACTCACGCGATCGTAATAAATATGCTAAAGAAACAAATACTTTCACGACCAAGGAAACTTTTTCGCAACTAAATCCAAGAAGGATGCACAGGGCGCAGGTCGAGACGCATCACGCATGTCGCAATGAGACCTCTGCGATAAAGAATTAAAACTCACAACAACATCTCAGGTCGTGATAGAGAATGTAATCAGCCACTATGGGATCCATAATGTAGTCTTCAAATTTAGGGGCCCAAACTTCCTGGGCTCTATAAATAGAAACAATTTGAGAAAGTGAGGCAATACGCTTAAAAACCAAAGATCTAGGAAGTCGAGGACTCTTCAGATTATATATTTTTCTTTTCTTTTCTTTTCTTTTTCTTTTCTTCGTAGATTATATTTAACGTAGAATCTCAATTTGTTTACTGGACTTGAAATAATGAATTGTTTAGAAGTTTCGAAGTTGAGCTAAATTGTTGAAGATCAATTCCAATTACTGTTTGAATCTAATGAAGTATAGATAAAATTTGGAATTCATTTCTTTCAGTTGATTACAGTTGCATTGGAAATTTCCTGATTAGTATTTCAGTGTTCACTGTGATTCAGTTTTTGAGAAACACAACTTCCACTGGGAGTTATGGTCTTTCCTGCACAATTAGAAAGAGATTTCTTGGATTGAGAATTTTTAGTTTATTTGAATGGTGTTGTTCATGAAGTGAATTGTTCCCAACATTAGTAACTTATACCCATAAAAAGACAGTTATCTGGCTCTAATTTCCAGGAGGCCCTCTGAGTGACACAAACTTGGAGATTCCTAAGAGCATGGATGCAGTTACTTGGGGGTATGCTAACTAATATTAAAGAAGTGATGAGCTCGGAAAGATTACTTAGATAAATCATAAATTTACTCATGGTTTGAGAATTAATTTAGTGATTTATCAATTTAATCAGTTAGAGATCTCTCCTTGGTTTGGAGGAATGATCTTGATCCCGTGTTAGCTTAGATATAATCAAAGAAAGGGAGAACTCTTTAAGATCTCAAGGATTAGACATCATTCATCTTATAGAAATCTGGCAATGGCCCCGTCTCAAAAGTAAGAAATCCGCAACTACAAGAAATGGTACATGGAAGTATTGGAAAAGAAAAATACCTAGATCTTCTAAAGAAAATCTTATTACAAGTAATTGGTTAGACACATGTTTCATAAATGAACACGACTCTCTAATCAGTGAAATGTATGGTTAAGGGAGAAATCCAAACTATACTACCTTGCCTCTTTGACAATTTCAGATTTCAATTCATGATAGAATAGAATTAGATTATGTTGCATGAATTATAATTCCCCACAAAGAGTGAAATTCCGTTGTCTATTTCAAAGAATAACTGTTCAACCAGCTTTTAGGTCTAGGATTTTAAAATTTCTTTATTATAGATGTAGAAATTCGGGATAGTAGAATTCTTAGTTAGGTTATTGAAAATTTTATGAAATGCAAGTTCAAATAGTGTGGAACTTGAGTAGTTAGGGTAGTTGAACTTTAAATTATTTTCAATCTTTGTGGGAACGATATCCGAACTTATAGGTCCACTTTTATTACTTGTACGATCTGTGCACTTGTAACATTATGACCAAACTAAATATTCAATAAATTTATTGACAAATCCATTTTTATTATGAGCATATAAGTTCTATTTGGTCTAAACAAATTTTTGGTGCCTTTATTTGGGATTAGGTAATAGTCCTTTGGTAAGAGTGGCAAAGAAGAATTGGTCAACACCTTCCTAAGTGATACAAAGAAGAATCCTAAGGACTGTATGGTGGTGACTCTGAGGAGTGGTAGAGAGTTGGAAAGCAGAAAAGAAGATGAGAAGAAAAAGACTAAAAATGAAGAGAAAAAAGAAACTGGAAAAGAGACCAAGTTGAGTAGTTAAGAATTGGCTGAAGAGATTGAGAAATAAAAGGTGCAAACTAAGCAGCAGGTGGAGAAAGGAAACTAAAAAAGAAAGAGGAAATGCAAGCCTACATGCCGGTTGTTCCATTCTCTCAGAGGCTTCAGAAAGCAAAAATGGAGGAGCAATTCTCTAGATTCTTGGATATGTTCAAGAAACTAGAGATTAATATACATTTTGCTGAGGCATTGGCTTAGATGCCTAACTATGCTAAGTTTCTAAAGGACATTCTGAGTAAGAAGAGGAGATTTATTGAAGAAGGAGTGGTGAGTTTGAAAGCCACATGCAATGCAATGATCTAGAGGAGCCTACTAGTGAAGATACAAGATCCTGGTAGCTTCACCATTCCCTGCACCATTGGGAATGTTGAATTTAAGAAGGCTTTGTGTGACTCAGGGGTAAGCATCAACTTTATGCCACTGTTTGTAGTGAAGAGATTGAGTTTAGGAGACCTTACTCCCACAGCTATGACCCTATAAATGAAGATGTACTAATCAAGGTGGGAAAATTTATTTTCCCCATGGATATAGAGGAAGATACATAAGTTCAACTACTTCTTGGAAGACCTTTCTTGGCCACTGGAGCTGCCTTGATAGATGTTAAGAAAGGAGAAATCACTCTCAAGGTAGGAGATGAAGCAGTACACTTCAACTTGAACAAAATCCTAAAATAGTCTGAATGTGAAAGTACATATTGTAAGACTGTAGAAACAATAGTTCCCATCAGTCCTAAATTGATTTTTGGTTGTAATTTTCAGAATTCAATGATTCGTGCCACGGTAGGGTTATCCGGAATCAACAAAATTTGTATCCTATAAAGCTCCTCCCACGCCGTAGTCAAGCTACCGAGCAGTAGCTGCCTAGGTCGAACACGGGATGGGTTTTCTCGTGAAATGAGAAGTGCAATCGAGTTAAAAATGGTATTTTTGGATTTTGGGTTTTGTTCAAAAACAGTAGGGTGGATGGTCAGAACCATATAAAACAAAGCAGAGGTTTTAGAAAGAAGACTCCTTGAAGTCTTGGGTCACCGGGATTGGATTTTAAGGTGTATTCATGCCTTCGGGCTTGTTTCCTCTCGTTGGGATAATGACCTAGTCGCTTCCCAAACCGGACCTTGATCTTCGCACTAAAAAACCTAAACACTAAATTACTCCCTCCCCGAGGTATGGCATTCTGAACATTCAAGTCCCTAACAAAGGTGCATATGGCCTCAAAGGGGCAACCTACGGCAACCAATAGGAGGACAATCCAGTGGATGACGCGGATCAAGATTACATCCACCGTAACCACGGCTTGCCAACAATATCAAGGCAGGTCGACCTGTGAGGTTTCAACCCAGGGTGAGATTCGGGAGCTTAAATGCTCATAAATGCAAGCAGTGTGAAAATGAGAGGGCATGAAAACTTACCCTCCAAACTCTCCACACCAAAGGACCCTCCTCTTCAAGGAAAGGGGGCTTAGCCAAACATCCTTTTAGTTGTCATCCTCAAAGGGGGTGTTTGGAAGCCGAGAAAATGAGAGAAAGAAGAGAGAGAGGAGAGAAAACTGTAACCTAAAATGAAAAACTACGTGGATTGATAAAGGAATGAAAAGTTAGGTTATTAAAGTTGCAGGAGCTTATATAGCCAAACAATGTGTGAAATGGCAAAAATGCTCAAAATATGAGATTACAATAGGGACAAACGGTAATTAATCAAACACCGCCGTTTGACCCGCTCAAAACATCAAAACACAAGGCGCAATTCGCTTATGCAGGAATTTCGCTAGCATAGCTTGGGCTCGCTTATGTTATTACTCGCTAAGCTAATAACATAAGAGATAGCAAAATCAAAATTTTCGTAATGAACGCACTTTGCTAGGCTAGCGACTTTTGCTAGCTTAACTAAAATTCTCTCTAGATTGCGAATTCTTTGCTATGATTGCGAAATTCTTAGTCTCTTGCGAAATTTTCGCAATGCATAGCTTAAAATTCTCGTGATTCCACCATTCCTCCAATGTTGCTCCTCGTGATTGTTTACATCTCATTTTGCCTTCAATTCTTCAATTCAACTTGACATTTCATCGCCTCAACTTGGTGAAATCACCAAGGATTCTCACGTTCCGCACCAATACGAGGCCAAGATTGCCGACTAAAGTTTCCAAGACCTGCAAAACTACCCAAAACAATCTCAAAACCAAATCAGTAGCACTAAGTGGACATGCACATGGCAATTGGCTCAATTCATATGATTAGTGCGCAAAAATAACTCAAAACCTATCTTGAATAGGGCTCAAAATAGCACTTTTTGGGCACTAATCACACCCCCCAACCGACATTTTGCTAGTCCCTTAGCAATGCTAAAAATAATAAAGGTATGCATGCTGTGCTTTTACAAAAAGTGTTTGTACAGATAGGCTTTACCTTTAATATGAACCATTTACACCCTGAACGAAAACCGACATGAAAGAACAAAAACCATATAAGAAAAAGTTTTAGGGCAACATCGGTTCCAAGGAAGTCAACTTGAACTTCCACCTAAATCTAATTGTTCCTAAGGTAACCAAATGGAGCCAATAAATTGCAAAGCCATTCCCTCCCCCCAACTCCAGGCTACACGCTACGGCCTTAAAATGTCGACCAACTCCAATAGACCGCCTACACCGTTATTTATTCCTTAATTGAAATGTAGGGGTGCAATGCTAAAAACTCGACTTCACCAAAGTCCGTAACTGGTCCACCGATGACTTCAACCAATTAAGGTTTAGGCATCAAGCCAAAAGGATCACTTGACCACAAACTCCTCGCAGGCTTCACCCCGGACTCCGAATGACTTCGAGAATTAAGCACCTACAACACGCTAAACTCTACCCATCCACCCAGTAGGCTTAACACTAAGTCGATGACTTCAAACCAATTAAGGCGAGTGACGGCTTTAAAAGGCTTCGCCATATACCCCTGACCGTGTTCGCTTCAAGGCAAGCGCTACCGACTTTTATTCTTTTTTTCTTTTTCTTTCTTTTTGCTTTTTCTTTTCTTTTTTCATTTGAAGACTACATTGGTCTTCATACATAGGTAACACAAAACCTATTATGTCGCCAATGTATCTAAGGTCGGCTTTGCAAAGTGGAAAGAGGTATATAGCTTCAACCTATTGGCAATAATCCTGAGTGCAAGCAGGTGTGAATTAGCTAAAGGGGGAATGCTCAAGGTTGACTATGCTAGAACTTCAATTGACCAAAAACTAAATCAAGCATGGAGTTGTTCTATCATTAAGGTAGCATACAGGGCTTCAATTTTCCAACTCAAGGCAAGAGTAGAAACACAAAATATAGGCACAAAAATGATTTGCAAAAGTGTAGAAAAATGTAGTTGTATGGTATATTTCTATGTCAGTATATTTCACAAAATTATCAGCTTTTTCAAAAAGAAATTATGTGGTACCTCCAAGAGAAGATGAAACGAACGGTTTGAACCAGGGAGGGAATGGCATGGCTGAACAGTGCACCTGCACTGCACTGCAATGCAGGAGGAAAATGAGATTCTCCCTTACACTGCAACTCTTGCAACATTTCAAAACCAAAAATTGTGATAAGATAAGCTTGTAAATGCGAAAATATTTGAAAAGAAAATAGTTAAAAGTAGTGGCACCACTAAAAACCCAAATTAAGACTTAAAATAATATAAAGTAAAATTTTCAATAAAAATTTGGAGTGGTCCCCAAGTTCCTGCAGGAGCCACTCCCAAGCAGTAGCCACTGGATCTCAAGGAGGGTCCAGATCTGTAGCTCCTCCACGCATGCAAAGGGTGTGTCACAGCCTTCCTTGCGCTCGCCCTTTGTTTTGGGCAATCTGGTCTCCGGTGGCAAGGTCACCAAGGTGTGAGGAATGGTGGATTCTTCATTAACCGGCTTCATTGTTCTCCATCAATTCTTCCCTGCTGTTTGTTGGGGTACATGCCTTCTAATTGCGGTGCCACCTTTTTCAAGCAAACTTCATCGATTTGGTTCATCCTCACCGGCTTCATGGTTAACATGGAAAATGTTGAGCTCTAGTGTCATGTTTCCAAATGTGAGTCTGCGATGACCCCATTCCAAGAATTGATAATTTCATTTGATGTGGCCGTAAATGGCCTTCCCAATATAATGGGCACTTGATTAGTGCTCCTCGCCAACGGCTTCGTGTCGAGAACCACGAAATCCACCTGATAAGAGAACTTATCTACTTTTACCAACACATCCTCCACTATCCCTTTGGTATTTTCACCGAACGATCGGGCTAAGGATAGGTGATGTTGGTTGGTTTTAGTTTCCCAAACCTAGTCGCCTATACACCGAGTATGGCAAAGAGGTCGACACTGCACCCAAGTCTAACAGTTGCTTTGTCAATGCGTGTCTTCCAATGTTAATCGAGATAGTTAGTGGTCCTTGGATCCTTGTATTTCACCATTGTCTTGCATTGGATGATGGAGCCAACTTGTTCAGCTTAAGAATGCCTTTGTCAATGCCCAACCCCTTTTGATTGTATAGAGGATCTTTCAAAAAACTTTACAGGTTTGATGATGTCCAAAAGGGTATGTCGACCTTCACCGCCTTATGTAGACTTCTAGATGCCCGCCGGGATGCTCTTCTTGCTTCTTAGTGCTTGGGGAAATGGAGGCATAGTGCTTCATTGAGTCCTCCTTAAGAAAATGTGTTATGGCTCCAATTCTTCCCTTCTCGTTTCAACAGTTTCGGGGCATTGGTCGATCAACCTTTTTCCACTTCTTTAAGGTAATGACAAACTGACTTCATCCATTTTTTGGGAGGTTCACTGAATAGCTCAGTTCATGGACTCCCTTTGATTTGGGCAAAGGGTCGAGAAGGGAACCTCCCGCTCTTGCCGCGATTTGCCATTTTTGTTAGCGGATGCCTACAAGTCAATTCTTCTGCTAAGGTTACTTTACAAATTTCCATCTATTCTCTCGTTTCAAGGAGCTTTCTACATTTTCAATTTTTTTGTTCAACTGAGCATTGATGCCTTTTTGCTCCTCCATAAAATTTCCCACCACCTTACTCAAATTCAAAATGGCTTGCTCAACAGGAGAGGAGGTGGGTGCTTGCTGATGCTGTGAAGTGGTGGTGGAATGTCACGCCGTGTTCCTGGGTACTATATGAGGTCGAGGTTTCCAGAAAGGTTAGGTGATTCCTCCAGCTGGGGTTGTGTGTTGCCATATGGAGCATTTGTTCATGTTTGTTTTGGCCCACCACATTTGCATCCTCGAATGGGGTTTGGATGGTTCTCCTTCCGGGTGGCCGGATCGCGCTGATACGCTTTTGACTGTGCATGGCTTTTTAGTCACCGCCGCACCTCACGTGGACCCTTTTCTTTCTAATTCTCCCACCTTCTAGCCAAGGTAGATACCTTAGCTTTCTACCATATCTTCTGGAGAGGGCATACATGCCTCCTCTTGGTTCCATCGGTGGTTTGAATCACCCGCTTTCGGTTTGCCTGGTCCCTCCAAACTCTGGAGGTCTCTGCCACATAATCAGGAAGTCCATTGCCTCATCAGATTTTTGCATCAAGAAATCTCCTCCACACATATGTCAATAATTGTTTCATGGAAGGACATTCCATCATCAAAATGGTTCACCAAAGATCCATGTATCAAACCTTATGGCAGGGTGCATGCACCGATAGTCTCCATAAATCTCTCCAAGCAATCGGTAGAACCTTCACCACTAAGGAGTCGCAAATGTGTAAATTTGCCTCTTCAAGTTGTTTGTCTTGTGAGCACTGGAGAATTTTTTTAGAAACTCTGCCTGCAGCTCTCCCCAATTCCTTATGGTTCTTGCCTTAATGCATTTAGCCAAATTTTTGCCTTGTCCTTTAGGGTAAGTGGAAAGGCTTTTAGCTTTAGTAGCTCCATGTCGATGGCACTTGAAAGTGGTGCATACTTCCTCAAAATCCCTAATACGATTATAAGGGTTTTCATTCTCCATGCCATGAATGTTGGGAGTAGAGGCACCAAGTAAGGCTTCACTGCCACCTCCTCAGCAGGGGGAATTATGCATGAGGGTGCACTCACCCTGGGTGGGTGTATGTGATCCCTCATGGATCGATATGCATTGGGCCCCTAGGCACCCGTCGGCTTTGTCGCTCCTCTGCAAGGATCCATTCGTTAATCGCGGAGGATCAATTTCGACGCCACCCCGCGGCAAAGGCTTCACCCTCTCAAGCCTACCTACAAGTGTTCTATCCCCAACGCATAAACTCAAGCCCCGTGACACTTCACAATCAACCGAAAAACAACCAAAACAAAACTAATAAAGGGTTAAGGTTAGCTAAAATTAAAAGCAAAGAAAACTCGAATGTACCGAAAATTTAAAATCCCCGCAGTTGAACTCCGCAAGTGGAAAAATGATAAAATCAAAGGGAATGAGATTTACCAAAACTTCTGTGATATAATCACAAGTTTAACAAATTCTTCTATCTCACTATTAGCATTCATCCCCCGGCAACGGCGCCCATTTGATCTGCAGGCCACCAGAGGGTGATCCTAATCAACAAAATTTGTATCCTATGTTCTCCTAACGCGTAGTCAAGCTAATGCAAAGATAAATTTCGTCAGGGTCAACACTGGGATGGGCTTTTCTTCGTGGAAATGAGAAGTGCAATGGAGTTAAAAATGGTATTTCTTGGATTTTGGGTTTTGTTCAAAAACAAGGTAGATGGTTGTAACCGTATATAAATTAAAGGAAAATTTAGAAAGAAGACTCCTCAAGTCTGGGGTCACCGATCGATTTTTAAGGTGTATTCATGCCTTCGGGCTTGTTTCCTCGCTGGGGATAGACCTATAGTCGCTTCAAACCGACCTTGATTTTGGCACTAAACCTAAACCCTAAATTACTCCCCCCCCCGAGGTATGGCATTCAAAGGAACATTCAAGTCCCTAATGCAGGCATATAGTCTCAAAGGGGCAACCTACGCAACCAGGAGACAACTATGGATGACAATGGATCTAAGATTAAGCATCCACCTGTAACCATCAAGCTTGCCAAATACACATTGGCGAGGCCGAATCTAGGAGGTTTCCAACCTGGGCAGGAGATTCAGGAGCTTAAATGCTCATAAATGCAAGTAGATAAATGAGAGGGCATGAAAACTTACCTCCAAACCTCCACCAATTAATCTCCTTCATGAGTGGGGGCTTAGCCAAACATCCTTTTAATTGTCATCCTCAAAGGTAAGCCGAAGCCGAGAAAATGAGAGAAAGAAGAGAGAGAAGAGAGAGAAAACTCGTAACTCAAAAATGAAAAGCCGCATGGATTTATAGTGAATGAAAAGTTAGGTTACAAAGCCAGGAGCTTATAGTCAACTCTAACGTGTGAAATGACAAAAATGCCTAAAATATGAGATTACAATAGGGACAAAACTGCAATTAATCAAAACGTCGTCGCTTGGACTCAAAACATCAAAAACACAAGCAGCAATTTCGCTTATGCAGAATTAGGCTACCATAGCGGTAAATTTCTCGCTTATGCTAATAAATTTCGCTAAGCTAGTGAAAATCACAAGAGATAGCGAAAATCAAAATTTTTGCAATGAACAGTAATTTTCGCTAGGCTAGCGAAATTTGGCTAGCTTAGCCAAAATTTTGCATAGCAAAAATTTTGCTAGGATTGCAAAATTTTTGCTATGATTGCAAAATTTTCGCAATCCTTGCGAAATTTTCGCAATGCATAGCGAAAATTTCAGTATTCCACCATTCCTCCGGTGTTGCCTCCTGCATTGCTTCTACATCTCATTTTGCCTTCAATTCTTCAATTCAACTTGACATTTCATCGCCTCAGCTTGGTGAAATCACCAAGGATTCTCACGTTCCGCACCAATACGAGGCCAAGATTGCCGACTAAAGTTTCCAAGACCTGCAAAACTACCCAAAACAATCTCGAAACCAAATCAGTAGCACTAAGTGGACATGCACATGGCAATTGGCTCAATTCATATGATTAATGCGCAAAAAGCACTCAAAACCTATCTTGAATAGGGCTCAAAATAGCACTTTTTGGACACTAATCATTCAATCAATGAAAATGAGATGAATTTCTAGTATCTTGAGGATCTTGATTATGAATTTATGACTTCCAGTTTTGATTTAAAGGAAACAGTCTCAAGTTTGAATGAGAATAGTATAGAAAAATCAAGCAGCAATTAAGATAAGGCAAAAGAAATATAAACAAGTTCAGAAGGGTTAACCTTGAAGGAATTACCTAGACACTTGAAGTATGCTTTCTTAGGACCAGAAAAAGCAAAACCTATGATTATATCAGCTTCATTGAATGAGATTGAAGAACATAAACTACTAGAGATTCTCAGAGAGTACAAAGGAGCAATTGCTTGGTCAGTAGAAGATTTTAAAGGAACCAGTCCTTCTATTTGCAGGCATAAAATCCTCTTAGAGGAAAATACAAAGACCACTATTGAACATCAAAGAAGACTAAATCCAGTAATGAAAGAAGTTTTTAGAAAAGAAGTACTAAAATGACTGAATGCAGAATTTATATATGCAATCTCAGACAGCCTTTGGGTGAGCCCAACTCATGTGGTTCCCAAGAAGGGTGGATTCACTGTGATCATAAATGAGAAGAATGAATTGATTCCTACAAGAATTGTGACCGGATGGATGTGCATTGGCTATAGAAAATTGAACACTGCAACCATAAAGGATCACTATCCTTTACCCTTTATTGATCAAATGGACAGGTTAGCAGGACACCCCTATTTATGTTTTCTTGATGGATATTCTGGATATAACCATATATCCATACCCCCAGAGGACTAGGGGAAGACTACATTTACATGTCCTTATGGCACTTTTTCTTTTAGAAGGATGCCATTTGGATTATGTAATGCTCCCGCTAATCTTCAGTTGGGTGTATGATGTCTATGTTCTCACATTTGGTGGAAGAGGCTATGGAAATCTTCATAGATGACTTCTCAGTATATGAATCTAGTTTTGACAAATGCTTATAAAATTTGGAAACAGTACTTCAAAGGTGCTTAGACAAGAGATTAGCTTTGAATTTGGAAAAAAATTCTATTTCATGGTAATAGAGGGTATTGTCTTAGGACACAAGATTTTTGTGGCTAGGTTAGAAGTAGACCAAGCAAAGGTTTCTGGCATAAAAACTCTCTTGCCACCTACCACAGTTAAAGGGATAAGAAGTTTCCTAGGACATGTTGGATTTTACATGAGATTTATAAGGGAATTCTCAAAAATCTCGAGACCATTATGTAGATTGTTGGAAAAGGATGCAATTTTTGAATTTTATGAATCATGCAAATTTTCATTTGAAGAAATTAAGTTCAGATTGGTTACACCTCCCATCATGGCAATACCTAACTAGAACAAAGAGTTTGAAATCATGTGTGATGCTAGTGACTATGCAATGGGAGTAGTATTGGGACAAAGAACTTCAAAGATATTCAAGGCCATATACTATGCCAGAAAAACCTTCAATGAGGCACAAGAGAACTACTTTACCATAGAAAATGAGATGCTAGCAATGGTGTTTACTCGTGAAAAATTTAAACCTTACATATTGGGGTCTCATGTTATCATACACAGTGATCATGATGCAATTAAATATTTGATGGCAAAGAAAGATGCCAAACTAAGGCTGATCATATGGGTATTACTTTTGGAAAAGTTTGATTTAAAAAACAAAGACAAGAAGGGTACTGACAATGTGATAGTTGATCACTTGTCTAGATTAGAAAGGCCTACTAAAGAGGAAAACTGAATTGAAATAGCAAAAAAATTTCTGATGAGAAGCTTTTTCAGTTATCAGTCCAAATACCCCTGGTATGTTGATATTGTGAATTACTTAGCCTATGAAATTATGCTACCTGAGTTCAGCTGCCAACAAAAAAGAAAGTTGAGAACTAATAGAAGATTTTATATATGGGATGACCCACTACTTTTCAGAAGAGGAACGGATTTGATTATAAAGAGATGTGTACTAGAAACAGAATAAGGTAAAATTCTTAATAAATGTCATGCATCACCATATGGAGGACACTTTATAGGAGATAGAACAACCCATAAAATTCTCCAATCAGGTTTTTATTAGCCTACTCTATTTAGAGACTATTTAAATGAATGAAACATTGTGATAAATGTCGAGAATGGGCAACATAAGTCGAAGATATGAGATGCCCTTGCAAGGAATCCTAATGGTGTAGATTTTTTATGTATGAGGGATAGACTTCATGTGACCTTTCCCATCATCATTTGCTATACATTCTCTTAGCTGTGGATTATGTATCCAAATGGGTGGAAGCAATAGTTTTTCCCATAAATGATACCAGCACAGTGGTGGGGTTCATTTAAAGAAATATTTTAAGCAGATTTGGAGCACCTAGAATAATCATAAGTGATGAGGGAAGCCATTTTGCAAACAAAGTGTTTGCAAAACTCATGAGTAGATATGGAATCAGACATGTAATGAGATTGTCTTATCACCCTCAATCAAATAGGAAAACTGAGATTTCCAAAAGGGAGATAAAAAAGATTATAGAGAAAATAGTGAACTCAAGTAGAAAAGAATGGTCTATAAAGCTAGATGATGCATTGTGGGTTTATAGAACTACTTACAAAACTCCTATTAGAATGTCCCTATACAAGATTGTATTTGGGAAGCCTTGTCATCTCCCTCTTGAACTTGAATATAAAGCTATGTGGGCTATCAATAAACTAAATTGTGATTTCCATGCTGCCAAAGAGAAGAGGTTACTCCAAATGAATTAACTGGAAGAGTTTAGGAATGAAGTTTATGATAATGTCAGAATCTACAAGGATGAGACAGCAGCTTATAAGATAAAAAATTATGAGAGAGAATTCAAAGCAGAGAGATAGTCCCACTGCATACCCCAAGCTCAAGTCGCTTCAGAAAATTGAAGTCAATATGGAGTGGTCCTTACACAGTAGTTGAAAGTACACCTTTTGGAGTAGTGACACTAAGAACTAATTCTATAAATGAGTAAAAAGGTGAATGGTCAGAGATTAAAGCATTATTTTGGAGGGAAAATAAATGAAGATTAGTTCCAGATTTAGAAGGGTTGTAGTAAATGTCTAGCTAAACACATAAAACATGAGCAAGTACTTGGGAGGCAACCCAAGCAATTTTTTAATTTTCATAGTTAACTTAATTATGTTAAATTTTGTGTGTTTGAAGTTTAGTTTTAATTGTTTGAAATTTTATTGTGTGATTTTGTTGACTTTTCAAGACAATGAAGCTAAAATTAGAGATGGTTTTTTTTTTTTTTTTTGAAGCATTCTTTCTCAAACTCATTATGCAAAAAGTGATACAATGGGAAGTTTTTCTTTTTCCCTAACTTGTTCTTTAAGTATAATGCATAGTTGAAGTTTAGGGGAGTGTATTTTTATGGAGCAGAAAATGAATAGTAGTTTTGTTGTGCCCATTCCTAGAATATTTTGATTATAATCATGTTGAATGGTACTAAATGAAGAAATGAGATGTACAGTTCATACTTGAATTGAGGTTCTTTGTTGTTAGACATGTCTTCACAAGTATGATTTGAGTGGCTTGAATGCATTGCATACTGTTTTGTGTGTTAATTGGTTGAAAATTGTTAAAATTGCAATTTTGAGGAAAATGCAATGTATTGTCGCGACATTATTTCTTTTTGTTGCGATATTATTTTTACTCTGTTGCAACATTATTTCTCTTTGTTGAGATAAAGATTGCTCTAGCCTTTTATATATTGAAGGAAATTATGTCGTGACATAATACTTGTTATTCCAATACTATTTTACTCACTTAGTGGCAATACCATGTCACCACATAATTCTTGTTATGAAGACATAGGCTTAAAAAACCTAGCTATTTTTTTGTCGCGACAATTTAAAAAACACAACAAATCTTTTGGCTTATAAATAGAGAACCTCGAAATTTGAAAGGCCGACTTCCTCATAAACCACCAAACCATTCATTATTTTATCAATTTTCCTCTCTGTCTTAACTTGGTCCCAACCATTTAATCCATTTATAATCACTCAACTGATCTAACTATAAATAAGATTTGTTAATAATGAGAATGAGAAGCAGCTGGTCTATTTCCGCTGAAATAAGTGAAGAAAAACAAGAAAACAGAGATTGAGTTAAACCATCCAAGAAGTAAGAAAAAAGGGGAGCCGGAGAATAAATGTGAGCGATGAAAGAAAACCAAGTAAGTGATTTTATTTATAGAGTGCAATTTCTGAAAATTCAAAATATAAAGATCATTTGGCATGGTTTGAAGGTTAATTCATTTTCAGAAAACAATGAGTATGAGAGATTATTACTGATTTTATGAACATGCCTTGTTTAAAGGCTGTCATAGTCTTATCAATATGTTCGATTGGTAGAGAGAAGACATATGTAAGAGGAAAGTGGATATCATTCACTAGAGAGAAGATAGATGAAACCTTCAATCTAAAAAGAGAGAAAAATCGATTCAAAGTTTAAGAACGTTTTAAAGACGTAAAATCGTGATGGCGGATCCGCCACGCAGCGGTGGAAGGGGGAAAATGGAGTTCTATAAGAAAGAACCCCCATGAATCTATTGCAAGAGGCTCATTGATAGAAGAGGCTAAGTTTGGTTTACTTATCGCTCAACTTTACCATCCAAACACCAAGACAAGAAGACAAAGGAGGTAATACTTTGTAGTTATCAAGGACACAAATTATAGAAAACATTGAAATCTTTATTTAGTTATCGTAAGAAGATATAGAGATTAATATTTATCCATTATTAATCACTATTCATATTTTGAGGCAAAGATGAGATTATAGAAGGAGAAGAAGAAACGATATATATTAAACAGAATATATAATTTAACCACCTTATATTAACCCATTCAAGACGATTCAACTTCATTTTTTTTCAATCATTTTTGAACCAATGCATTATTTTCAACCATCAACATCAACGAAAATGATTATATGGTAAAATATTCATTTTTACATACAATGATCTGTCGATAAAATCTTTTTTTATTCGACATACTTCACGCCCAATTAACCATCATCATCTCTATTATCATCATTATGTCGTCAATAATCCAAAATATTTATAAAACAACCAGAAGTTGAACAAAATACCGAACATCCTGTCGAAACCATTACAACAAGATTATCGAATCATAATGAAGCTTGAGATTATCTCGACGCCGTCGTCTTTCCTTCGATAATCGGTCATCGAAAATTTCATGACTGATGATAAAACATTAAGATTTCATTATATTAATACATTTCTGATCATCGTTTGGCGAACTGTTTTCAACCAATACCTTGAAGAATTTCTTAACTGATCCACGTATTAATACATACGATGCAGGATTTACCTTCGATACATCCAATTTAATCCATTAAATACTCACCATGCAGTTCACGGTTATATCATTCTAATATAAACCGCTTTACCACCTTCTCATTTTATCATGAACAACTTCAACATATTTTCACGTCATGATAATGAATCATCGGCATGTCCCCAATAATGATAAGTCATAACATCATCTCGTTAACATCTGTTATTAATCATTTAATTAATTAATCGTCCATCGGCTATGGATCTGGATGATTATTCATTATAAAACCCATGATACCGTCTAATTGATCCTTCGATTATATTTAAATAATTTATCCTTAACCTGACCGAATCGCCAATATCTCATTATACGCCAAATCATCAGAGATATGAATTTGAACTAGTTACGGCGATTTATATCCAAATATTTGTTTCTATTCATGTTACGCAATCATCATCAATATTGTATCAATCAATTTAAGACAACTAATGGCATTTCGATCTAATCTATTTAATAAACCACTATTTGATAACTTCAAAAATAGAAATAGAGAGAAGCGAGAACAAACCGGCATTCATTGAGGTATTCGCATATTACATATTCGCAAACGATTGATATTATTTGAATAAATAACCCAATATATGGAAACATGTGAATAATGAACAAGATTCGCTTCTATCCTATCTGAACGGCTTAACGTTTCGCTATCAACCTGATCCATCAATAACATATCAATCAGAATAACCGAAAACCAACGCGTGATCAGATTTTTATTAACGATTCACCAACGCTCAACCTTCATTCTTGAACTTTGAGACTACGACGAGAACATGGATTTTTCTCTTCCGGCGAAAAAGATATTCTCATGATCCATTTGTAATCGAATCATCCATCGATCTAAACGGTTACAAAGATTTTAACGCGAACCGGCCAGATGTCCCATCTCACCTGGTTACCCATCGTTATTCCTCGATTGCGGCCCGAATCCATAAATTGGCATGGTTCCGGTCTCATTTGCATCTATGGTTCTAAGGTTTCTTTTCCAATTGGAATAATTTAATTTGGATTACCAGAACTCAAGTTATTGCACTTTACATCTAGACTACTCTAATTTTCAAAACATAATTAGATTGTTCTTGCACATAAATCCACTTTGATGGGTTTCTGGGCACTTTGGGGTTACAAATTGCATACACTTCCTTCAAGTAAATTATCTCCATAATTACAGCTCATTCACAATTCCGAATCACCAAATTCCGGGACGAGTGAAACTCAACTTACGGTCGAAGCACCATAACTACACCCAATATAGAAAAACCCATGAGCTACCCAAAACTCACCTTTAAGCCCATATTCGGGAGCCTTAGAGCTGAAATTATCTCCTGTTACCTTCTATAAATTTTTAGCTCTAGCTCTTATGGTTTTTTAACAATTGGAATCACTTAATTTGGATGATTATTACTTAACTTATAGCCAAAACAAAAACAGGGGTTTTGAAATTTTTTTGACAACAACTCCTTTGAAACTTCATCATTTCCTTTATACAAAAATTCCTCAAAAGCACTTTGAAACTTAACCCAAAACAACTCCAAAATTGATCTACAACCAATCAAAATCACCTTTACGTAAGGTTAAGGTTTTTCCCTGAATCCAAAATCATCAAAGAGGGAGTTGTGGTTAGCCACCTTAGCTCTCTTCAAATATTCTCTTCCTTCTTGCTTGAACAAAGATAGACCAAGAATGAAGAGAAACACACCAAAAATACCTTATTCTCCCAAGCCCTAGCTCTTTCTCCCCTTGCTCCTCTAAAAAACATGAATGCCCAAATGGGCATTCCATATGTGACGCCCCAAAACCCGGGGGTCCGTTGACTACCCGTCAACCCGCGGAATACAAGTGGATGTCGGGTTACCCGACACCACTCAAAACCCAGTCTCCTTTGTACGGAGTTTCCACCCAAATACAATTCTTGTATAAAACCTGCATATCCTGTCCCAAACAATCCAATATATGCAATATAATCCCAACATGAGTAAAAATGCCTCTTGGGCTCATAAACCAATACTCATAAAAACATACCAACTATTCTCCAATTATCTCCCAATAATTCCATAGTTGATTTACACTTTTATACAAACATATATTAACATCTACAAGACTAATACATGTATGTCCAAAAACATCAAGCCCCAAACCGGCTTCTTCAAAATGGATTGTCTCTCGAGCGCCCCTTGTACCCGAAATATAAAGGGGGTCCCACGACGCGAGCTAAAGCTCGCAGGAGAATCGCCCTGCGGGCTACCACCACCTAAGTGCAAGCGGTAATGCTCCAAAGTAAACACACACCTCAAGTAAATACATGATCCTACTTGAATGTCTACATGATTACCCCATGTCACGAGTCCTCATCGACTCCACCTCACACTCGCCTAAGCCACGATGTAAAATAATCATTTCAAACAAAACTTTGTTCTTGAAAATATACTACCGGCATTCGGTAAAAGTATGGGACTACTCCGGGAGGGTGAATTTTGGTTGGTGAGTCAAACAGTCATGGTCCCCTATCCGGCGATCTGGCCGCCCATCTCCCAACCCAATTCTCCTAATATCATCCTTTGAAATTCCTTCTCGCAATCCATATCCGTTTTTATGTAACAATTGTCATGCACTCACACCTAATCCTAGGGTTACCTGGAAGGTGCATATGAAAATGCATTATGCCATTTTCAAAACCATTTACACAATATGACAATATGCATATTTTCAATCAACTACAATTACACTCATGTAATTTAACACATCACTCATCACCCAATGTAGCTCACTTGAGCAACTCATAATCATTTCCAATGGCTTATAACACAATTTAATTCCATGTAATTGTGTCATTTAACTACACATTAAAATAATGTCTTAACCTATCTAGTTCCACACACATCAAGCCATTCAATTCACCCAATTTTCATGCCAAAATACATGGGCCTTTTATGGCTATTTCACACGTTCCCGGATCTGCTTACGCCCCAAATCAGGAAGTGGGCTGTCCACGGCAGCCCACTTCCTACACCGTTCCTCTTGATGGAACCGAGAGCCATTCCCAATTCCGGTCTCCTAATCACCAAAGCATAATTTATCTATTAAATTATCACAAAACAACCCAATTCATCCATCAACAGGAAGTGGGTCGCCCACCTGCAAATTCCACTCATCCTACATCGGCCTCCAATTCTTTGAACCGATTTCCATAGCTATTCCCGGTCTTTATTCACTCAGCATGGTTTAAAGCAATTTTGGTGAATTAAAAACACCCAAACAGCCCACTGATTTTCTGGGCTTCACGGATTGTCCTAAAAGTCTCCAAAATTTCCACAATTCAAGTCCCATGTTTTGGGACCGATCAAGCGGCCCAATCCCGGCATTTTTCCATACAAACACATGCATTTTAATGCAAAATCTAATGATAAGACCCAACAGCCCCCCAATTTTCTGGGCAGTCACTGAGGTGAGAAAATCTCACCAAGAATTCCTAACAATTCGTCCCATGGTTTGGGACTGATCAAACGGCCCTCGCCTCAAACCAACCAAACATGGAAAACCCTTAAAATGGGAATAAAACGCAAGTGTGAGAAAATCCTACCTCTCGGAAGTCAAAACTCGTGAACCGGTCCACGCTGTGTCCCGCCGCAGAAACAGCTTCCTTCTGTTCGCCGACCGCCAACCGCCTGATTCACTGTATTTAGAGAGAAGTTTCTCTCTCTCTAAAGCAATTCTCTCAAAAATGGTGGCTGCTGGATTTCTGGTTTCCATTTCACGTTTTTGCCTAGGTCTTTTGAAGGAGAAGAACACTATTTCCTGTTTTGTCATCTAGTCACTTAAATCAACCTTGAAAATGACCATTTTGTCCCTCTATTCCCAGATTTGATATTCGGCACTACCCCGGTCGTCCATTTTCACCATTTCTCTACTCATACCACTTATGGTACTTGAGTACATGCTCTATGCGCCTTTCGTCGCATCGAAAAACGTTTTACGGCACCCGAACCGCGATGCCTTGAAAAACGTGTAAATTCCGACTGTCTCGGAAAATTACGAAATTTTACGTGTTAACTAGATTTCACGAGACGATTCCAATCTATTAACTGCTTTCACATCCGAGATCTGTAGAATAAATTACGTGGATTTTTAACCAGAATACAATTTTGTAATCAAATTACGATTTGCCATTATTCCGTAAATTGAAATTTCTCGGTCTACACCATAGGACCACTTTGATTCTTATTCTCATGTCATGTGTAATGCCATGTTTAGCTAGCACATTAATTGGCTTTTTCTCATTTTAAAGCCTCATTTCACTTTCATTTCCACTTCATTTCATTTCATTTATACTTTGGCACTTACATTACTCATTTATGACCCTTAGGGCCTCATTTGACATTTTTACCAAATTTATTTGGCTCTTGTAAAATTTTCGAGTTTTTATCATTTTTTGTTTTTAGCCATTTAAATGCCAAAAAAATATAATTTAATTTATTTTACACCATGAACGTATTATAAAAATTGTTAGGGTATTTTCAGGGCGTTGCACATGTTCCAGAGCTTCTCCTCTAACAGTGACTAGAATAACCAAGGGTCCAAAGAATAAAGGCAAGGAGAAAGAAGTAGAAACTGAAGAAGAGGAAGGGGATGACAGAGGAAATGAGCAAGCCCATTTGGAAAGCCCGGTTCAAGAGAGACAAGAGAGGCAGAAGAGCTTGATCCCCATTTGGAACTTATAACCAAATGTCATAAAAATTCATCAAGAGCCAACTGAAAGCTCAAGGCAATAGAGCAACAGTGTATAAATGATGGAGATGTTGAAAATTATGAGGCAAGAGATGAAGGAAAGGGACATACAACTAAAAATCCAACTGCAATTGAGAGATGAGTACATGGATGTAGAGCTAAAAAGAAGAGATCAAATTTTGGAGCATGCACTCAAACAAAGAGATGAAGAGTGGAGGGATGAACTAGATAGAAGAGAAAAAGAATTAAGGGGAGAACTCAAGGCAAGGAAAAAAGCCTTTATTTCAGACCAATTGAAAAGAGACAATGAGTTACTGAAGATAATGAAAGAGAGAGAGGATGCAATGGAGAAGAATATGTTGCAAAGATACCTTTGGATATTTATATGAAGAACATTAGAAGGAAATAAAGCTCCTCATAGAAAAGAGAGATAAGGAGATGGAAGCAACCATCAACTATAGGGAAAAATTATGGACAAAGAGCTTAGATATGGTCAATAACAATTCGATCAAGATGTACTCTACCCAGGGTGAATTTAAGGGAGTCCTAAAATCCATTGGGCAGAGACAAAATGATCTTATTAATCAAATGGCTCTCTCAATTGAGTGGTCTGCCTTTAACAAAGAGGAAGGTAACAAGACTAAACGACCACAAGTCCAAATCCCTGAATTCTCTCCCTCTTCTGCTGGTTATAGGTTTGAACCAATAAATATGAACCTTCCCCCTAAGTATGGTAGGAAAAAGAAATGACCTGCCTTGTTTTCTTTTCCTTTTCTATCTTTTGTACTAAATCCTCGTGGCTACTGAAAACATATATGAAAAAAAAATCAATTGCAAAAACTTTGTGTCAATTTTTCTCTTGCATTTTTCTTGTGTCTATTTCCTTTTTCATTGTTTGATCTTCAATAAATAAAGAATGACGACTTTTTAGTTTGTGTAGCTTTGTTGAATAATGGAGAAATTAGTTTTCCTGAATATATTTGTTGATGAGAGTTGTGGATTGTTTGGAGGAATTCAATGATGAGTGAATCGAGTCGCCAGGCTAAGGATAGATTTTTGAATTGAATGGCTTGATTGATGTAAACTTTTGAGTAGTGAAATAGCATATCATGTCCATAAACCAAACAAGAAATTGATAGATTGGGGTAGGATGAGATTAATTGAAAGAGGAAGTTGTAATGTTATCAATGAATAAGTTTAACTTCAAGACTCAAGAAGATTTAAACAAATGATGGAACAAATAAGGCTTATAATTATATTTTTGTAAGCAATTTAGTTATTGTGAATCATGAAAAGCAATGCACATGATCAAAAAGTACCTATGAAACAAATTATGCTAAGATTAGGGACATCTTCTGAGATCCATCATAGTTTAATCTTCCTAAAGTCCTAGAACTTGTTAGATTATTAGTTAAGGTGAAATCCTTGGCAATACCACTAATAGTAAATGATATAGGCCATTTTCAAAGCTTACCCTTGTAAAATGCATATTCATATATCTTAGTTCCTTATTTGAGCCAAGATCCAATTTCATTATCAACCAGCAAATGAAAAGCCTAAATCCTTCCTTAAATCTAATCCTACAGAAAGAACCCTTGTTGCCCAGATTGCATGACAAGCACATCAATAGTAGAATAGGACAAGTTTGGAGGAGTATTATTTTGAAATGTAAAGGGGGATAAGAATAAAGGATGGGAAAGGAAAACCAATTAAGATGAGGAAAGAGGTAAAAGAATGAAGAAAAGAAGTTGTGAAAATACAAAGTATTAAGGTGGAATGAGTTTTGTCTTGTAGCCTTCCTCCCTTGAACAATTAAGTTATTAGGGGTGTTTCAACACCTAGTACCCTAATGCCAACTAGTATGGGAGTTGCTAACCCAAGGTTCTCTAAGGGTGGTAGAAAGCTTAAAAAGACAAAACATTGCACTGTTCCATAAGCCTTGACAGAAAATGAAAAGTAAAAAAAAGAGCTTCTAATATGAGGAACAGAATTTACAGTTTGAAGGTGGTCAAGAAAAACACCACAATAAAGAGTATGTAGAATGACGCACCAAAAGGATGAAGAATGAAGGCAAAAATGTTGATTTGTAAGTGGAATCTTGGTAAACTTTAGCCTCAATTGTCTATTTATCTACCCAATTAGCCAAGCCTCACATTACAAGCCTAAAAGACCTAATTGATCTTGAAGGTTGTATATGTCTACATTAGTGGAGATTAATATGACAAACAAGCATATGGGACTTAGAAGAATCAAGAAGAAATTTATTATATGAGAAGTGTCTCAGAAGATTAACTAATTTGCCAAGGTGAAAAAGAGAGAAGACCATCACACACTCACAAATCAGGGTTGAATAATTGAACTGTTTATACTATAGGAATTATTTTCCTATTTAGTGAACTTACTTGAAAATCTTCCTTGTTCTGGATTGGAAAGTTCAAAATTAATTTTACATCTAACCTATTTTTGAGCTAAATTGTGGATACAAGGGAAAATATGTCTAGTGCAAAACAGAAAAGTATCCTTAAAAATAAATGCTGAATTTTTTAAGGGCAACAAAATTTTTATTTTCTTTGCTTGGGAACAAGCAAAACTTTAAGTTTGGGGGAATTTGAATGAGTCCTAAACTCATCCATTTTTAGTCCATTTTTCTTGCATTTTTTCATAATTTTATGATTCATTTTAATGTAGAATTATGGAATAATCACCAACTTTGTGTTTTGCAGGCTTTGAATGCAAAAGAAACAAATCCAGCAAGAAAAGTAGCAAAAAATTGGCTTAGGCAGAAATGTCGCGACATAATCTTAGAATGTAGCGACATAATCTCAAAATGTCGCGACAAAAGCTCAAGGCAACCACTAGGGCAGTGTCGCAACAAGTAGTGATATGTCACAACAAAGACAAAGCTAAACTCAAGTTCGAAGTTTAAAGATTGTCGCGACATTTCAAAACTTTTCCGCAACATAATATGAGAAGGATTGACTGAGAAATGTTGCAACAAAGAAATGAATGTTGTGACATAATGAAAATCAGAAGACAGAACTATGTTGCGAAAATGAATTTTTATGTCACAACATTGCCTGAGAAGTTCTTAAAGAAGTGCTAGAATTATGTCATGACATAAAAAGCATTGTTGTGATAAGAATGGAAGATAAAAGACAAGAAGAATGTCGCGACACTCTTTTGCTTTGTCGTGACAAAGATAAAAGCAAATAGCAGTAAAGTTTTGTCAAGGAATTCAAACCTGTGTCGTGACATAAAGAACTAAAGAGGGAAGCAAGAATGTCGCGACACAACAAAACTATGTCGCAAAAAAAAATGGCATATTAAATAGACAAGTCAATTTAAGTTGGTCTCGACAAAGGTTTTGATGTTGCGACAAACATTTTAGAGAATAACAAGTTCAAGGCATGATATATGTTGCGACAATTCTAATCTATGTCACAACAAAAAGTTCAAAGGGTAGCATCACAAGGCAAGAAAGTTATGTCGCGATAGCAGAAGTTTTATGTCATGACAATTACAACATAATGTTGAGATAGAACTCTATCGTAACATAGAAATTTATTGTCGCTGCAAAGGTTGAGAAGAACTATAGGAAGAATGTCGCGACACAAAAATTTATTGTCGTGACACAATGAAGAGCAGCAGAAAAAAACATTTGTTGCGACCAAGGTTTTTATGTCGCGACATAAGTTTTCTATGTCATGACAAAGTCGTCAACTAGGCCAGTTTTGGGAATCCACAACTTCACCTCGAATTTCAGCCCATCATTTGAAAACCTATAAATAGAGCTGGGTTCATTGTAAAAATTTATTTTTCATTACTGTCTAATTTCAATGGAATTTGGAAATTTTCTGGAGTTCATTTATTTAAGTTTGCTTGCAATTTCAGTGAATTTTTTCTGATCAGTTAATCACTGTTATTTGTAATATAGTTTTGAAAGACTGAGCTCCCTCTAGGAATGGACTGGTGTTAGTTATTATTTTCTGCGTAACTTAAAAAAATGTCTTAGTTAGAAATCTTGAATTTATTTAATTGGTGTTGTTCTTGAAATTAACTGTTCTTAATATTAGTAGCTTGTACACAGTAAAGGGCTATATCTTGCTTTAATTTTCAAGAGGCCCTCTAAGTGACACAGAGATGAAGATTCCTGAGAGTATGGAGCAGTTACTTAGGGGGTATGTTAGACTAATATTATGGAACTAATGAACTCTGAATGATTACTTTGATAATCACTAATTTACTCATGGTGTGAGGATTATTTAGATAATGTATCAATTTAATTGATTGGAGGTTTCTCCTCTGTTTGATTGTGTGATCTTGATCCCGTGTTAGCATAGATCTAATCAAGGAGATAGAGAGTTTGATCATATTCGAAGGATGAGATACCAATTAGATTGGAGGAGACTTGCATTGTCCTATCTAGGGGGACAAAAAATCTTCAGTCCTAGGAACAGGGTGTGAAGTATTGGAAAGGAAAAATACCCAGTTGTTAGAAAGAGGATTATGTCCTACAAGTAACTGATTAGACCGATGTGTCTGAAAGGAATATGGTTATCCAATTAGTGAAATGTATAGTGTATGGAGGAATCCAAATTATCCTACCTTACATCTTTAATAAGTTAAGATTTCAAACTAATGGTTGAACTATGTTATAAAATGATGCAAAATTTTATAATTATACACTGATATATTTCCGAGTGTTAACTTTACTCAATGAAGTCTCCAATCCAATTCATTTTGATTTTTTTTTTTTGTTATAGTTACAAAATTTTAATTAGTCATTATTTCTTTAGTTTAAACAAATCAATTTTATATTTTTGAGTTCAAATAGTAAAGATCTTGAGTAGTTGGGGTAATTGATCTTTAGATTTCTCAACAATCCTTGTGGGAATGATACTTTGACTTATTTTTAATCCACTTTATTACTTGTATGACCTATGCACTTGTAGAAAATTTAATTTAGATTAAAAACTACGAAATTTTATATAGAGAAAAGATTTATACATTTAAAAGGATGTGACAGCAGTATTTTGGTTTATATAGAAAAAGGTTATAAATCAATAAGTTTTTGGCACCGTTGTAGGGGATTCTAAACTACTTTCCAGTAGCATTGTCAAAAACAAATCATTTGGTTTCAACCTGTCTATACAAGTTTTTGGCATCATTGCCAACGACTGACGAATCTTTGGTAGCCGTGTTAGAAATTTGGTATACAAGTTTTTTACACCATTGCCAGGGATTATGAAAGTAGTATTTGGTAACAGTGTTTCAAAATTTGGTATGTTAGATATAGTTCTTACAAGAAAATAGGAGTTTGTCGCTAGGTAATTGACCAAATCATCCAATTCCTATAGAACATATCATTAAAATACCCCTAAAAGAGGATAAGGCTAAGCAGAGCGAAAAGGTTTTCCATGAGATGGGAAATGAAAATTATTAGCCCCACATGAGGTTTGTAAATAAGTGATTGTTTGATAATGAGTAAGGAATATTCGTCTTTCTTCTAAATAGGATGTATTGAACTTATAATTCTCATTAGAAATTTTTTATGAATGTCAACTAAGTATCATAAGTTAATTGCTCTCGGTTTTTTGACCATTTGATAACTAGAGTCATTCTTTGATAAATGATCACTATGAGTTAGACTCAATAAAATTTTATCAATACTTTTTTTCTATCATTAACGTTGAGGTGGAGAACTAAACCAAGACTTATCTTTCTTCATCATCAATCAAATCACTGTTCACGACCTAGGATTCTATTTTATCCTCAATCCAATTATCTTTCATGTTTTTTCTTTTTCCTATCAATGAATAGATATCTTTACTTATATGACTTAAACATCTCTATTTCTCCAAAAAGTGATTCGATTGATGGGATTTTGTATGATAGTTATGAAATTGATGAGATTGATATTCAAATATTTATTCTTAAGATGTTTTAATTTGACCCCAAAGTGGGACCACTACCCAATAGCATGTTGCTGCCAGAAGCAGAACCCCATATTCTAGAGAATCTCCTAATAATTCTAGCGAAACTAGAAAGATTATCTTTAACCATAAAGAATTCAATTCAAATGTAGGATACCAATCTAGAAGTTTTCGTAACTCAATCATGTACGATGCCATCATTAAAGGCCTATTATCAAGGGATATGCTCAATTTTTTAAAATTTATTACTCAGGTACCTTTACTTCAATTGCTAGATTGGACACCATTTGACTAGTACTAACTGTGGTAGCCCATAATGATTGGAAAGTGTTACAATTAGATGTAAAATTTTCCTTCTTAAATTATCTATTGATTTATTTAGAGCTATTAGAGCAAGATCCACTTTTTGGGGAATATGAGTTGAAGCAATAACAAGAATATTTCTAGTGGAACATCTTTCACAATCCTTGGAAAGATTCACTAATATACTGAGGGATAAGTAATTCGACATCCAAATTCAGATCATGAATGTTTGGAATCCATATTATGCAAGTAGACATTGCTTTTGCTAATTTGAATTGAAGGGTGATATAAAACCGGTTTATTTCTGGCATCATATCCATACTTAGCACATTCATCATAGTTAGTAGATTTGTATCTAGGTCATGATTGATACTATTACTAGCATCAATATCATCACTAGCATCAATGTAGTCTATATCATCAATATCGTCACTATCACCAATATTGATATCATAAAAAATAAAACTTTTAGGCTTGTTATATAAGTGATTATTACCCTAACAGTGTTATTCTGCACTTTGCTATTACAAGTTTTGAGTACTTTTTGCGTAGTAATCAGTCCAATTAACCTCGGCTGACATGTCAAGGATCTAGCTATACTATTGATCACATTTTATGGCAAATTTTGTAGTTTTCTCAGGCCATAGATACCAAAATTATTGAGTTAGCTTAATCACGAAGAATTCAAGTTGAACTTAGAGCTGAAAATCAGAAACTGGAAGAAGAGAAGCTGTGCATAATGAAGCTTGCACCCTACCAGTTTCGCCAGGGTTGCGAAATTTCACAGCGTTGAGAATTTTCGCAGCCCTTGCGAATTTTCACAGGGTTGCGAATTTTCGCATCCTACGAATTTTCTGCTGCTATTTGTTGACTTTTTGACTATTTTATATATCTTCCCAATTTGTCCCCTTGTAATAGTGTTTGTTTTTTATATTTTGGTAATTCGTATTAAGGTTTGGCTATAAAAGCCCTGAGACAAGACTTTATAGGGAGACTTTTTCACTTTTTACAGATTTTTTAGAGGGAAGCTTGTAGAAGTTCCTGCTCTTTCTCATTTTCCCTCACTTTGTCTCATTTTCTCACTAGCCAAACACCCTCTGAGAACGACAACTCAAAGGATGAGCGGCTAAAACCTTCATCCTTGAAGTGGAAGACCACTGGGTAAAGGATTTAAGGCAAGCTGGGGGGTTTCATAGTTTTCACGCAGATATTCTTTTCCATTAATGTTTTCCTTGAACTCTAGGTTTATATCCCTTCGATGCACCTTGAATGATCCTTATTTGATATTCTTATAAGGTTTAGTGGATGCTTATTGTTAGATCCACTAACATTCATTAGTTACCATCTATTAGTCATTGGAAGGTGAGTTAAGGAGATACGTTTTTATTGCATGAGACCATTAATGCTCATTGAACACCATTTTCAAAGGATGGTTATTGAGGGTCAAAGTTTACAGTCAAATCAAGAACCGGTTCAGGAGATGACTATAGGTCATCCACCCTAATGCGAGGAAAAGACCCGAGAAACCCTCATTTTCCCTAGGAACCTAACACTTCAAGGAATTCTCTTTTACATTTTAACTTATTTTATTTTCAGTTTTCAACCATTACAACCCATTGTTTTTATCAAACCCCAACATTCAAACCACAATCACCAGTGTAAAACCTCAGTATTATTAATTTATACGAAGAAAACCCATCCCTGTGGACGATCCTAGAGTCGTTATACTACAATAGCCATGCTACAGCAGTAGGAGGTATTAGGTATAAATTTTGTTGATTTAGGATACCTTATGGCACATCGAATCAAATGGCGCCACTATAGGGGATGGTGCCTTAGTGTAAATGATAGCTTGCTGAACACTTGTGATCCTCACCACAAGCACTGGTGAATTTCTTTTCTTTTATCATTCTTTATAGCAGTTTACTACTAGGTTGATTAATTTCATATTACTGTATTTTTTTTATTACTAACATTAACCCCTTCTAGTAGAGTTGTTTTTTTTTCTTGTTGGTGTTGTCCTATTTTCCATGTAGGAGTTTATGTTTCAGTGGACTAGGAATACAAAAGGTAGATTAGAAAACTAAGGTTCCATAGGGAATCGCCAGCAAGGAACTGAATTTCGATCTAATGGAACTCCGCTACGAAGAGTTAGCAGAAGCCTGAGGGAGTAGAGAGGAACCTCAACGCATTTAGGTCCATGAGGGACCATATACACCCTCCACGAATGAGTGCACCATCATGCATTGTGCCTCCAACTGAGGACATGGTTGTTATACCTTATCTTGTGCCACTGCTTTCCACTTTCCATGATATGGAGAGTGAGAACCCCTATATACACATCAGGGAATTTGAAGAGGTTTGCAACACCTTCAAGGAGGACATTACCAATTTGGACTTAATGAGGTTGAAGCTTTTTCCTTTAACAATGAAGGATAAAGCCAAGATTTGGACAACTCCCTGAGACCGAGGAGCATACAACCGAAAGAGATATTTAGTTCTAAAGAAATTTCTACCATAGAATAAATAATTAAGAGGAAAATCTCCACCTTCTCACTATAATGAAATGAAAAATTTTATAAGGCTGA
The DNA here is from genome assembly GCA_016808115.1 of Tetrastigma voinierianum. Taxonomy (NCBI): domain Eukaryota; kingdom Viridiplantae; phylum Streptophyta; class Magnoliopsida; order Vitales; family Vitaceae; genus Tetrastigma; species Tetrastigma voinierianum. The sequence continues at coordinate 276,971 of JAEQBH010004044.1, read as the reverse complement.
AAGGTATATGGAAGCACTTAATGCTTTTTCTCACCATGCTTGACACATGGTCGTTAGTCAAGACTTTTTATGATGGAATTTCCCTTCCATGAAACAATTGCTAGAAACTATATGTGCAGGAGATTTCGAGAAAATCCAAATAAGCCTGACTTCACACTATGGTGCTGAAGCATCCAAAGGTTGGGATAAGCCTGATTAGTGCCCAAAAAGTGCTATTTTGAACCCTATTTAAGATAGGTTCTAAGTACTTTTTGTGTACTAATTATATTAGTTGCTTCGATTGACGCGGTAGGTCCCTTTGGTACTAATGATTGTATTTCAGGTCAAGTTTGTGGTAGTTTTTGTAAGTGTGCTCTTAACCTATTCTATCATATCAAGCCAAGCATATCGAAGGAGAGCTGGATTTACATCGAGTTCATATGATTTATCTTCGACAGATCAAGTCAGAATGAAGAAGTCGATCCGTGATGCTGTGAGCAATCAAGTACTCGCTTATTATAACAAATTTCGCTACAATAATAAATTTACATTATAGTAATTTCGCTATTATAGAGAATTTTCGTCACAATAGCTAAATTGGCTATGTATACAATTTCTGATAGAGAATTTTCACAGTGTAGCTGTAAAATTAGCTAAGCATAGGCGAAATTTTACCCGTAGCTTAAACCATCCGCTCCCCAGGCTTTGTGTACAAACGACCCCGTTTTGGTTAATTTCAATTCTACCCTCACTGTAATTATACTATTTATTTGATTGGTATTTACCTGTTTGTAGGCTATATAAGCCATTTTATGAAACACTTGTAACCTAACTTTTCATTAAAGGTGATTTCCATTACGGGCCCCTGCTTTTCAAATTCTCATTTTCTCTCTCTCTCTCTTCTTTCTTCTCACTTTCTAGAAGCACCAACACACCTTGAGGATGACAACTCAAAGGATGTTTGTCTAAAGCCTCTAAACCTTGAAGAGGAAGGTTAGGCAGGTGGCTGATATGGTTTGCGTGTGTTCCTCTGTTTATAAAGTGTGCATCAGATTATGTTTCAAACTTTCAAATCTTGGCTTAGTGTTATTTGATGTACTTTATTATCACTAGACAAGCTTTTGGTTCAAGTATTTTAGTGTTAGATACACTCGACATCCATTAGTTGTCATTTAAGAGCCATCTAGGGTAAAGAATGCCAGATTTCAACTCGTGAATCAAGTAATGCTCGCAATGCTATCTTTCAAAGATGAATGGTACTAAGGGTTGCTTTTTAAAGTTAAACAAATATCCGGTTTTGGAAATGACTATAGGTCATTTACCCTAATGCGAGGAAATAACCCAAGGACACCTTTGCAACCATATCATACCAAACTAGTGGCCCAACTTCATGACTTCTTTATATTTTATTTCGAATTACCTTCGCCAGCAGTGACAATAACCACTACAGACAACCAAAATCCAAACAAAAGCCCCACCATTTCGACCATTAAAAACAATTCAGAAGACCTAAACCCATCCCAAAGTTCGATCCCAGATCGCCATACTTCAACAGTTGCTATGCTACGACAAAGATGAGTAGTTTAGGCATATAAATTTTTGTTGATCCATAACACCTACTTGCATGCGACCAAATGGCGCCGTTGTCTGTGATGGTGCCTCACTCACGTAGATGATGAGTTTCGATGAGCAATTCTTGTAATCCTCATTACAAGTATTGGCAGACCTTTAAACCTTTTGAATTCCATCATTCGAATTTCAAGTTTTTTCTCAAAGAATAATACTATCAATGCTTTTTTTTTTTTATGAATAATGCTCATTTTATTTCTAGCTAACACTAATCTTTTCGCAAGCCCTACTGTTCTCGCTTTGTCTCTTTTGTTTTACAGTGTTTATACCATCGATAGAGGTATATCGTAGGATTACAAAGGAGTTAGTACACTAATTGAACAAGGTCAAGAAGTCATAAAATACAATGAGCAGATGGATCCTCTTCACCAAGAATGTAAGAAAGTCAAGATGGAGCTCCAATAAATCCTACAACATATAGGTCCATGAGGACCACATACACCTCCTAGAGTGAGTACTTCCTGCATCATACCACCTCCTGATGATGTGGTAGTAAGACCCTATTTGATGCCTCTGCTTCCCATTTTCATGGAATGGAGAATAAAAATCCATATACGCATATCCGGGAGTTCGAGGAAGTGTGCACAACTTTTAAAGAAGGTGTACCTGACATGGACTTGCTTAAGCTGAAAGCATTTCCATTGACGCTGAAAGACAAGGCCAAGATTTGGCTCAATTCATTGGAGGCTTCAGGAACAATTTAGAAATTAATAACTTCGTCAATTTTTGAAGAAATTTTTTAGTACAACCAAGACCAACAGTTTGAAGAGGCAAATCTACACTTACTCCTACCACGATAACATGAGAAGTTTTATCAAGACGGGGAGAGGTTTATGAGACCATCATATAATGTCCCGCACTATGGTTTCGATACATGGATGCTTGTGAATCACTTCTATGATGGCATAGTCTCCAAACATGAAGTAACTAATGAAACCATGTGAGGGGACTTCGAGCAAGCACCCTACGAAGCCATGGACTTTTGAACTATGTGGCCGAAACCTCCAAGGCATTGATCTAACCGAATCCAAGAGAGGTTGAGAAGAAAATGAGGCCTTCAACCCACCAAAGGGGACGGATTTATGCACTCTTCCAAGACACTGAGAGAAAGCAAATCAATTTCACTTTGACTCAAGGTCGAGGAGCTTGGAATGAGAAATCAAACATGAAGTACAGCAAAAAAGTGATCGAATCGCTCACATCTCACCCCGCTGCTTTAATTGGCGCCAAGTAGCCATTCTGGGGAGCATTTTCCAAATGGTTCCTTCCAGGGATTTGATGCAAGAGCATGCCCATGTCTTAGGCCTAATAAGCCAAAATAAATGCCCGTATGCAAACACCTACAACCCCACTCGGGAGGAATCATCCCCAACTCATCATAGGCTAAACCCCTCGCATATGCTCCCCATGAGCACATCAGCGCTTACCTCCACCTCAAGACAACAACAAGAACTCTCCCACCTTTCTTCTCCTCGTTGAGCGCACACTATGAATTTAAGCAAGGTAGTAGGTACCTTTGTGGGAGGAACAAAGGTGTTGAATAACTAAACTAATCGTAAAATTGAGACAGAGAGCCTTACTACTACAGAAAATAGACAATATGCATCTCCCCAGATTCCAACAAATATTACAACTCTGCAAAGTTCCATTTCTAGGCTGCCCAACCAACACAGGTCCCAAAAAGGAAATTCTTTCTGCACACAAAGAAACCTCGAGGGGATGCATTTATAGGCTCCTACTGCTGATCCCAATGCAAGAATTGACTTAAGTCAAAGTAGTACAGGTTTGAGAAGTGGCACAGAACTAAACCAAATAGCCTTTAACCAACCAAGAAGCTCCCACAAGTGGATGAACCACTAATAGAGGAATAAACAACCGCAAGGGAAGAGGTAAACACAGATACCCCTCCTTTTCCCACAAGACTAAAGGAAAAAATTCAATTAATCCAAATCGAAATTTTATATCACGGCAAGTGAAGGTTAACATCCCTCCTCTCGATATGATTAAGCAAGTCCCCACGTATGCAAAGTTTTTGAAGGACATATGCACGGTAAAAAGAGACTTTAATGTGAATAAAAAGGCCTTTTTAACTGAGCAAGTGAGTGCCATCATTGAGTGTAAGACTCTTGTGAAGTATAAAGATCCAGGGTGTCCTACAATCTTTCAACATGTGGCACTGTGTGGAAAGGCATTTCTAGATTGGGGCAAGGCACTCCATCGCTTTTTCCATGTACCAGCAATTTTGCCAGGCGAACTTAGTTTAACCACTATCACTTTGTCTCTAACCGATAGGTCCATCAAAATACCAAAGGGGACAGCTTGATGTTTTGATCTGTGGACAAATCTCTACTACCTAGTGGATTTGTAGTGCTTGATACCGAACTAGTCACAAAGAGGGGCTAACCATGCCAATCATCCTTGAAGGCCATTTTGGCCACTTCCAATGCAATCACTGTTGGAATGGGGCATGCAACGAACCTTGGAATATGACCTAGAGCTCAATATCTTCCATCTCAGTAAAAGCACATGCACCAACAGAGGATGACATGAAGAGGTTTCAGGCGATGAGGCCATCCTTGATGAATAAGCAAATGAGCCGCAGTAAGATGTATTAACCAAGGAGTCAAGCTGACGTAATGAAGACCACAGGATCTGCAAAGTGAGCCTACCGCATGGGCAATGGAGAAGAAAGGTTGAAGTGTTACTCTACTTACCGGGCGAGAATTGTGGTCACTGGCCAGTTGGGGATCTGGTCCCTACCCATGCTGGAATTCGAAATATGCATTCGGGAGGAAAAATGCATTGTCCAAAGAGGCGATTTTCACTATTGAGCAATCCACGTGAGGTTAGTTTGCTTCAAACTTACAGAACAAGAAAGCAATCGGATGGAAGATTTCGATTTGAAAGGCATCACCAACCGTATGCACCCATCATATTTACTTAGAAAGGAATCGAAGCGGTTCGACAAATAAGTAGAGGAGACCGAATCCGCATATGCAAGAGGTGGTACGAGTGGAAGGTAAGGAGGGCATGTGAGGCTGACGACTGAGAGTACGCTCTACGGCAGCCCAAAGATGTCAGAAGCTGCACAAATCAGGTGAATGTCATCTGACTGCACAGGTATGCATCGACTATAGAAGAATGAATGAGCACGCGAAAGGATCACTTTCCCACCTTCAGTGGACTACCCCTAGAGAGAGAATGTGTCATCCCTTCTATCGCTTTAGAAGGGTGATTCACTATTTCAGACGAGATCACTCGTCGATGATCAGAAAAGACCACTTTCACTTGTCCTTTAGCATATATGCCTATAGGAGGATGCCCTTTAGTCTATGCAATGCCCGACCACTTTTCATTGCTAGCTCAGAGATTTCAATGATATGGTGGAGCATATTATGGAGGTTTATATGGATGACATAACAATGATGGGAAAGTTTCGATGAATGCCTCTGCCCATTTGGAAACCGGCCTCACATAAAACGGGAAGAACCAGTACTAAATCGGGAAAAATGCCATTTTTGTAAATCGTAAGAGCAATAAGTCAGTACATCATTTCCGAGAGAGAATGAAGGAGATAAGGCTGGCGTAGAATTGATCTCGAAATTGCCATCTCCTTACTACGCACATACAAGCAATTCGGGACATGCAGATTCTATCGCAGTTCATCCGAGACTTCGAAATTGCTAAGCCGCTCTACAAACTCCTTGAAAAAGATGCAATACTGAATGGGATGCAGAAATGCCAAGAGAAGTTCGAGGAGTTTAAGGCATGATTAATTATAACGCCATTATGAGAGCCCCCTGACCGCACTCGCTCGAGGTAATGCGCGATGCTAAAGACCTTTGTATTGCCTGAGCGCCACATAGAGTAGAAGGAAAGCCGCATGTAGTGTATTATGAGCAAAACAATGAAGCCTTTGTAAACCACTACTACGGAGGCAGTTAGAATTAAGTTTACAAAGTGGGTCTATGCTTTAGACAAGTTTCGATCTTATTTGATCGGGTCGTATATCGTAATCTTCTACGTATCATTCAAGATCAGAGTCATCCACAAAACAGTAATTCTAAGGCTCTTATTAGATGGGTTCTATTGTCAAGAGTTCAACCCCAGATTAGAGATACATGTGGAGAACTGTTGCCGATCATCTCTCCAGATTAACAATAGCACACAATACCCATAACCCTCCTATATTTGATGAATTTCCTGAGGAGTCTCTACTGACAGTGAGTATAGCACCATGGTATGCTCACATTGCCAATTTTTTGATAACAGAGAGTTATCGTGGAGGGATGTGACAAGACAAGAAGTTCTTCCCATGCAAGGATTCATTCGTATTTCATTGGGAGGAGCCATATTTGTTCGGCATTGCGCTGATTAGATAATAAGGAATGTAAAATGAAGAAGACTGATGAAGGAATTTTAATAATGCATGATAGTGTGTGGAGGGCATTTCGTCACGTAAAAAACAGCCATGAAAGTGCTGTGATTTAGTTTCATTGGTCGTCATTGTTTAAGAATGCTCACACCATGCAAGCAAGGTGATATGCCAAAGACTTGGAAAGATTTCCCACAGTCACACGATGCCCTCGAACTCCATTTTAGTAGCTGAATTGCTCGATGTACGGGCATCGACTTCATGGGACCATTCCTAATCTCTCTGCTATGCCTACATCCTTGCGGGGGTAGACTACGCACCAAGTGGGTAGAAGTCATACATGCAGGCAGTCGACCACAAAGAAGTGCTAAAATCTCGAAGGAAAACATTTTCTGTCATTCGAGTTCCTAAAGCAATTATCAACGATGGAGGTTCTCACTTTTGTAACAAACCCTTTGAGAACCTCTTATCCAAATATGGTGTTAAGCATAAGGTAGCCACCCCGTATCATCCTCAAACCATATCATGAGTTCAACGAGAAATAAAGACCATCCCGATGAAAGTTGTTAATTCTAACAAGCAAAGGACTCGGGTTCTCAAGTTTCAGACTATTGTGGGTATACAGAATGTTGATACAAGACCATCCTCTAATGTCCCTCAGATTGCTTAGTTTATGGCAAGGCTTGCCATTTACCAGTAGAAATCGAATACAAGGTGTGGTGGGCAATACGAAATTTGAACATGGATATGAACCGAGCTGGCCTAAAAAGAATTCTTGAGATTGACGAGTTAGAAGAGTTAAGAAACGATGCCTACTTCAATACCAAAATTGCAAAGGATAGGCAGAAGAAGTGGCATGATAAGCTCATAACCGAAATTTAACTCGTGGGACTGTCCTCCCGTATGATTCCAACTCCATCTACCGGCAACTCAAATCGCACGGGATGTGCCCATTTATCATCCACTGCTATTTGAATGGTTCTGGGCTGAATCTTCAACCCAAAAGACCTATATTCAAGGTTAATTCGCAATGAGTCAAACCCGGTATATTCGCCACTCCGCAAGAGGAGGAGATATCCCTTCTTTTTGATCCTCCAATGACCGATATTCCAGCCTAATCGAGTTGGTTTGGTTCCACCGAGACCAAAACTCCAAACTCAAATTTTGTTATGTTTTCGGGTCAATTTTTAATTTATTTTATTTTTAGTATTTTTACTATCTTAGTTTTTAATTAAAACCTTTGATTTGCTCTCACTTTAATGTTTTATTTTATTATTTTATTTTATCATATTTATTTATTTTTTTTATTTGCAGAGAGAAATGTCGCGCAGGCGCATTATTCACACAAAAAGAGCGAAATTTCGCCGAGGCTCTTCTACGCTAAGGGTCCTTCTACTCCAATGCACCACTAAAAAGGGCCTCCCTTCATTCTCTTTCAACCTTTTCCCCCAACAAGCAGCTTCTCCACTTCCGTCTAAGACACCGACAAACCCATCCACTGGGGCCGCCTGCCTCCCTACCGAGCCTCCGGGCCTCCTCCGGGCCACGCCCATTTCTTCCCAAACAGACGCGACGCCGGAGTCGTCCCACCGCGATGCCCTTTCGGCCCTCAATTGGTTTGCTCTGGGCCCGAGAGCTAGCCTACGTACCATGGTTCGCACATGAGGGCAACGATTCAGGCCTGTGGGCTTCACCCTGCACTCCTCGCTGCAGATGGGCCAGTACTTCCGTGGCCGCCGCCAGAGGGCCACTCTCCAAATTATCCGCAGGCACCCCGATTTGTCTCCCCAGCCATGATGCAGATCCAAATTTCCATCGATATCCCAAAGGGGCCTCGTAAGCCGAGCCCCATCCGCACGATAACACACCCGGACTCCCCCTCTCCTGTGCATCCACGGCCACCACAGAGGGCACCGCCTTCCAAGGGGGTCCCGCATATCCGGCCCGGATCTCATGTTCCAGCCCGAGCCTTCGAAAGCCTCCCAACCCAGATCCCGCACACCATCGCCCGCTATCCCCGCTCTCCGAGGATTGAAGCACCACTATTTAAACGTGGATGCAATACCCGGGAATGTAGATTGTCATGCTAAGGACTTTCACGGAGAGTCCTACTATGATATGCCGTTATTGGCAAAAGAACGGCGTCTGTGAGATTCGATGTGGTTGTCTAGAGGTATTCATCGCTTCCGCTTATGACTTCGGGAGAAAGCTTTTCATCACTGTGGTTCGAAGTTTTACCTACCATGACATCCCGGGAGTGTCCAATCGCATGCAGCTCAGCCTCAAGATAGATGGTCGCCCGGGATTCACAAGGAGCTCGTGATCACTACCGCTTAGCCCGCCAAGAGTTCTAGCTAACTCAAGAATACTGGCGGGCCCACCCCTCACCTAAAGAGATGGTTCGCCGTCGAGATACAAGAATGAGTCTATCCTTTTTCGCAAGAAGCTTCTCCGATATGCTCCTCTCGCCGCATCACGACGATCTAATTGTTCCCACCATTATTTGCAACGCAGTAGGAGATATTCTAGAGGCTCGACGGAGCATCGAGTGGGTTCGTTCAATCCCAGAGAGCTTAAAGAGACCGCCTTTTCTTCACTTCGAAGAGAAGGTCCATCGCAAGGGCCTGGCTCTGGCAGAGGCTATTCCACTGTTGATGTCGAGGTTATTATGCCATGTCTTAGAGCACCTTGGGTTCCTGGAGGAACCACGTATTGAGCATCGGCAGAGTTACCCTATTATTGTATCCCTTGAGCATACCCTATCTATGCCACTCTCTTTTCTTTTACACCAGCAGGAGGCTATCGTAGATGATTATGCGGAGGGCCTGCCTAGGGGTGAGCAGCCTGTCCCAAACACGAGTGGAGGACCTCGGGCCCGGATTCATCCCATCCAGCCCACCCCCACGCCCAGCCCCTCCTCGGAGATCGCAGCTCGTCCTCCTCGTCACAAAGAGTTTATCCGAGCACACCCTCAATTTCTAGGGATTATTGGTTGTTGCGGATGCCATCCGCATACGCCGCCACCAGATCTTTGAGCTGGCTTCCACGACAAGATCGCTGCCGGATGGCCGCCGGTGTCACTCACGCATCCAGCTATTCTTCACAGCCACCTTAGTCTCCCACCGCATCGCGGACAAGAGCCCATACAACCCACTACTCATGACCACCACAGACGCCTTCACAATCTCTTGGATGTGCTCAAGGTCGCCGTAGTAGCCTCGATCCACCAAGACAACGAGGTGGTCGACTTCCATCTCTAATGCCAGATCCCTACCCAATGAGGACACAGCTGATATTTCTTTTGGGTTGTGGGGAGTTAGCGTCTGGCGGTGGCATTTATAGTTAATCGATGTTTTGTTTTGTTTATACTTGTGTTGTTTTAGTTTTATCAACTACCTACTTGTCTTGTATGGGACTATCCGTTAGTACGATAGCCAATAAGAAAGGTTATTTTGCTTAGCTATGTATTGTGTTCAGCTATGATAAGCTTGTACTAGCCTTTTTGGTTATATTAAAAGCTTTATATTAGTATTTGCATTTTCTATTTTTGCACCCACATTTATTTTATTTTATTTTAATTAACTTTTGTATATGCATAATGACTAGCCTCTTGCAATGTATTCAGACAAGCCTTTCTAATGTGTCGGCGTTAGAAGGATCTATGCTAGTTGAGTGGTTGTCTAGTCAAATTCTTGTCTTTAGCCCAGCCTTTAGCTAACCACCTGCCCGAGCACGTTAGGTCTCGATGATAGGCTAGTATCACAAAACCCCCTCTTCTGATTAGTCTAACCTAGTGGGTTTACTCCCTTGAATGGAGTTGTGGACCCCCATTATAGAAGGCAATGTGTCTTCCAAAATAAAAAGAAGAGAAAAAGAAAAAGAAAAAAGAAAAGAAATGAATAGAATCGCATTGCTTTGCCTTGAAACAGGAAAAAGACGGTCAGGGGTATATGGTGAAAACGCACAAAGCTAGGTGCCTAAGCCTTCAACGGTTGGGGTCGCAGAGTTGAGTGTTACGGCCTGCGGGTGGATGGGTGGAGTTTAGCAGTTGTAGGTCTTGGGGCTCGAAATCATTCGGAGTTCGAGTGAAACCTATAGAGTTTGTGGTCGAGAAAGATCCTCATGGCTTGATGCCCTAAACCTTCAATTGTTGGGAGTCGTCGATTTAATCCAGTTACACGACTTTTGGTAAAGTCGAACCCTCATTTTACAACACCAAAGGAATTAACGTAGGGCAGGTCTGATCTATTTGAGTTGTTAACATACAGGTTATGGCATTATCTCGGTTGGGGGGCGTATAGTTTCGTAGTTGCTGATTGAGACTGATCAAACAAACTTCGTAGCTTTGTAGAAGAGTCGGTTCGTACCTCGAGGAGGGAGCTTGTTGGTCGATCAGCCCAGCGGTATAGTTTTCATTCTTCGAGTTGGTTATTAGCTTGGGTTCGTGATTCTCATCGCGAGGCTATATGCATACTTAATTTAAACCTTTTGACCTCCCATGTTTTTGTTCTCTACTACTTGTTGATTATTTTCTGCTTTACGGGACTAGCAATGTATGGGGTTGGGGGTGTGATTAGTGCCCAGTCTTATTTTGAATACCATTTAAGATAGGTTAAAGTACTTTATTATTGCTAATCATATTGAATCCGATTGACACATGTAGGTTTTGGTACTAATGATTTGTATTTCGAGGCTATTTGTGGTAGTTTTTGCAGGTTTTAGAGCCTAATCTATATCAAGCTAAGCATATCGAAGTTGAGGCGATTTACATCGAGTTCATATGATTTATCTTAGGTGCATCGAGCGTAAGCGAAGAAGTTGATCAGGGAGGAAGCCGGGAGCAAATTGCCCAGCAAGCGGGGCAATTTCGCTATTATAGTGAAATTTTTGCTATTATAGCAAAATTTCGCTATAATAGTGAAATTTCGCTACAATAGTGAAATTTCGCTACAATAGCGAAATTTTCGCTAGCAATTTAAACACATATGGCAATTTTATTTAGTGGCGAAATTTCGCTATAACAAATTTTCTCTAATTATTAATTTTAAGCTACATACGAATTTCGTATGGCGAGAGACGAAACCATCACTCCTTGTTTTGTGTCTGAAACGACCCTAGTTTTGGTTAATTTCAATTCTACCCTCACTGTAATTATACTATTTAGGTTAGATTGGTATTTTCACCTGTTTGTAAGGCTATATAAGCTAGTTTATGAACAATTTGTAACCTAACTTTTCATTAAAGGCATTTCCATTACGGGTCCCTGTTGTCGGTCCTCATTTTCTCTCTTCTCTCTCCTCTTTCTCTCGCACTTTCTGAAGCTGACCCAGGCACACCCTTTGAGGATGACAACTCAAAGGATGTTTGGCTAAAGCCTCTAAACCTTGAAGAGGAAAGTTGCTAGGTAGGTTGATATGGTTTGCAGGTGTTCCTCTGTTTTTCATGAAGCAGGTATTGCGTATTTATGTTTCAAATTTTCAAAACTAGGCTTAAAAGCTATTTGGTGTACTTTTATTGGTCAATACTTGGCCTGAGCTTTTAGGAGTTAGTGTGTTCTTAGTGTTAGATACAACGACATCCAACAGTTCATCATTTATGAGCCATGAAGTAGTTAGTCTTCAGATTTCAACTTGAGAACGATTAATGCTAAGTAAATGCTATGCTCAAAGATGAATGATAAGGGTTGGTTTCTGACTAAACAAAAGTCAGGTTTGAAATGGTATAGTCATTTACTATCAGAAACTCAACTAGGACTTGCTTTGCAACCATATCATACCAAACTAGTGGCGAAACTTCCAAGGACTTCTTTTTATATTTTATTTGAAGTGCAACCGGTTAGCATAATTGTGATAACCATTTGTTTTTTTGTACAAATCGAAATCGAGCAAAAGCCTCCCCTTAAATTTTGACTCATTAAAAAATAATTTGTAAGACGAAAACCATCTAGTGTTGATCCTAGAGCGCTATCTGGGTGAGTTATATACGCGTGGGAGTAGTTTAGGTATAAATTTTGTTGATTCCTTAACACCTACTACTTTGCATGAAATCGAGGCCTAACCTAAGGGAGATAGAGAGGATCGCTGTGACCTGATCCGGCCTGAGGGTGGCATGTACTCCTTGAGGATGGACATGAAGGCTAAAGTTTCAACCTTAGCTAGAAGGTTAGAAGAATTGGAAGGGAGAAGATTACATGAGGTGCAGGCAGTGACTGAGGTCTTAGTACAAGCCAAGTTATGCTTCATTTGTTAGTCAACTGAGCATGTGGGAGCGAGTGTCTATTCAAGCGTAAAGATATGTTTCTGGCGATCAAGCTAATTTTGTTGGTCAATACAAGCCTCCAACTAATGCACCTTATGGCAATACCTATAACCCTAATTAGAGGAACCACACAAATCTCTCACAGAGCCAAGGAAGCCTGCAGTATATGGACCCCCTGCTTTGCCTGAAACCTGTGTAGTTTTCTTCATCTCGGGCCGCAATGACCACAATCAACATCTCCAGTTGAGAAAGCAATACTAAACTTGAGTAAGGTGGTAGGTAACTTTGTGGAAGAGCAGAAAGTCATCAATACTCAGTTGAATCAGAAAATTGAAACTGTGGAAAGCACCCTGAATAAGAGAATATATGGGCTCTAAAGTGACATTACCTTTCGAAAAATGAAACTGACACAACGGTACTCTATCTCAGGGGTCGCAATCGGCGGGGAAGTCTGAAAACTAGGAAAATTTCCTTCACAAACCCGGCGAATCCCAAGGAATCAACCCAGTGGTGGTGCTAGTGAAATTTACTCTAAAGCCTGGATGAAGTGAGCGGTTATCACTTTGAAGTGGTAAAAGTTGAAGCTGACCAATGCACGAGCTTGACTTGATGAAGCGAGACCCGAGATGAGGAGGCGGAGCAGATATCAAGTGATCAAGGAAGACATGATGAAGAAGAGCATGCCTCCACCATTTCCCCAAGCACTAAGAGGCAAAAAGATGGTGAACAACCCAACTGAAATTTTTGAAGTGCTGAGGCAGGTGAAAGTCGATATCCCTCTTCTAGACATGATCAAGCAAGTTCTAGCATATGCTAAATTTCTCAAAGACCTGTGTAGTGTAAAGAAAGGGTGAATGTAAGATAAAGCAGTTTCTTGAAGAATAGTGAGCTCTATCATCGATGCAAGACCACAGTGAAATATAAGATCCGAGGATCTCTTTTTACCCGTTGGGGGAACTTATGTAGAAAGGGAATTATTGGATCTGGGGGCTAATGTCAATTTGTTGCCTTACGTATTAACAAGTCGTTAAGGCTGAGAGAGTTGAAGCCCAATACCATTACCTTGTCTTTAGCAAACAGATCAGTAAAAATTCCAAAAGGAATAGTTGAAGATGTTTTGGTGAAGGTGGATAAGTTCTATTATCCTATGGACTTCGTTGTTCTCGATACTGAGCTAATGGCTACATGAGCCAAATATGTGCCCATCATACTTGGGAGGCCATTCTTGGCTACCTCGAATGCCATAATCAACTGTCGAAATGGATTCATGCAGCTTACATTTAGCGACTGACCTTTGGAGCTAAGACATTTCACTTGAACCTTGGCTTACGTGCTGCAGGAGGAGCAAAGAACATGAGGAGGTTTGCACAATTAGCGCAGTGAGGAGAAACGTTGTGCTCAGGAAACTACAAAAGGAGCTAATGGAGAGTATAAAGGAATTTAATAAAAAATTATTTGCCCTAGTCGCTCTCAGTCACGTAGTTCCTCCGACTACCACAAACCCAAACACACGAAGAATTGTTGAGGATGGATCGATCTCCCATGAGATTATAAAGTCCATCTCTTTTTGTTTGATCTTTTATTTTATTTTGATTTTTTTTAATTTTCTCTGTCTTATTTTTGTAGGTTTATGCTTAATTTCTCACAGCGGTGGAAATTCCCGAAAACCCGAGAAAGGATTTGCAATTTTGCAGCCCTATGAAATTTTGCAAAACTCATCTGCGAAAATTTAGCCAGCACCTTTTACGAGCCTATAATTCAGCGGGATCACTATATGTGGGTTTGTATTTTTTTTTTTTTTTTTCGTAGCTCATTTTCGCAAGGGAAGCATATATTCATGAGAACCTTATAGAAAGAAAAAAAATCATCTTTAAAAAAAATTTAAAATTCATGACACTTTGCGAATTTTCATGCTTCTAATTCTGCACTCCTAGTTTCTTTTGGCCATAACTTTTTCATCCGAACTCTGTTTTTAGTGATCTTGGTATCGTTGGAAAACTTAGAGAGTGTAGAATATAAATATAGTTAGGAAAAAACACTTTTGAATTTTTATAAAGACGTAATTTTCAAAATGCTCCTATTGGTCACTTTTAACCTCTCTTTTCTTCTTCCAACTTGATCATTTGAAGCCCAAATGGAGTGAATAAGACTTATTTGGAAAGCCTATATTTATCTTTTTGATTTCCATTCTTGTAGCATAATCATATTTTGCACTGTTAATATTTTGTTTTAACACTTTTCCTTTCTTTTGTTTCTTGTTTCATGTGGTTCCTCCTCTCCACAACCGGCTACATTTCTCCAAGGAGGTATCACTTCCTTCTTTCAATTTCCTCTCCACACCCCATTGAGGAAAATGCAATATTTGGTTGAGGGGAGAATTAATGAAGGAAATGGCTTTTTATGTTATGCTTATGCTTTTGTTTTGAGCAAGTCCTTTTGTGTAGTTGAATGACTTGCTAGCAGTTAGTTTTTTTTTTACAAGTATAGTCATGCCTTTAGTTTCAGCACATATTATAAAGTTTACTGTTTTTCATTTATTTTTTTTTTGTTATGCCCAGCTTGCAGTATGAGAAATTGAAATTTTGTTCCAATGATTATTGATGTTAGAATGGTGTTATGCTTAGTTGAGTTGATAACCTGTTGAAATTCTTATTGTATTCAACCTTTTTCTTTTCTTCCACGTTGAACTAACCACACACTGTGCACATTAGATTTCGTTTATAGGCTGAAAAACTGCCTTGCCTCCTAAGCCCCGCAAAAGTCCGGCCTAGTACTTTTGACCACCTTTAATGGGTTGGGACCCCTGAATAAAAGACCAATGAGTCTTTCAAGCAAATAAAGAAAAGAAAAAGAGAAAAAAAAAAAAAAGAGAAAAGAAAAAAAAAGTTGTGCCTTGCCTTGAAACCGGAGCACGGTCGGAGGGATGTATGGCGAAAGTCTTTAAAGCCCGATGCCCTAAACCAACTTGCTGGGAGTCATAGACTTTGTGTTCGTTACATGGGTGAATAGGCGGAGTTTAGCAAATTGTGGGTGCTGGAGTCTCGAACTCATTAAGAGTCCGAGGTGAAACCTGAAGAGTTAATGGTCGAAAGATCCTTATGACTTGATTCCCTAAACCTTAATTGGTTGGGAGTCATCGGTGGACCCACGTAACATGGACACTTGTAGGTTAGATTACCTCGACGTTGCCCACACAAAAAATAAGGAAGTTATGGGAATAACGTTGGGTCGGTTATTAAGGTTGGCTAGGCTGTTAGGTTTAAATAAAATTTAGGTTGGGGGAAAACCGGTTTGGCGATTTATATTTGAAACCTAATCAAATCAAACACTTAGGTTTTGTGGAAGGCATCGAGTTGGTTCTCTAGGTGTTGAACCTCTTTTGAAACTTGATTTTGCATAGCACATAGTCTTCCTGAGATAGTTGTTGGGCAGGAATTTTGGTGACTCTTGTTGAAGGTTGTGCATTATCCCCTCCACTTTTGAAACATCATTTTTGTGGACATATATAGCCGATCTTGTTTGCTTGCTTTCTTTTTCTTTCATTGCTAAGGGACTAGCAATGTGTCGGTTGGGGGGAGTGATTATTACCCAAACAGTGCTATTTTGCACTCTGCTATTACGAGTTTTGAGCACTTTTTGCATAGTAATCAGTTCAATTAGCCCCAACTGACATGTCAAGGACCTAGCCATACTATTGATCACATTTTATGGCAAATTTTGTAGTTTTATCAGGCCATAGATGCTAAAGTTATTGAGTCAACTCAATCACGGAGAATTCAAGTTGAACTCAGAGCTGTAGATCAGAAACTAGAAGAAGAGAAGCTGTGTAGAATGAAGCTTGCACCCTTGCAATTTAGCAAGGGTTGTGAAATTTTGCTGGGCTGCGAATTTTCTGCTGCCATTTGTTGACTTTTTGACTATTTTTTATCTCTTCCCAACTTACCCCCTTATAATAGTGTTCGTTTTTTATATTTTGGTAATTTGTATTAAGGTTTGGCTATAAAAGCCTCGAGACAAGACTTTATAGGGAGACTTTTTCACTTTTTACAGATTTTTTACAGGGAAGCTTATAGCAGTTCTCGTTCTTTCTCATTTTCCCTCACTTTCTCTCATTTTCTCACTAGCCAAACACCCTCTAAGAATGACAACTCAGAGGATGAGCGGTTAAAAAACTTCATCCTTGAAGTGGAAGGCCACTAGGTAAAGGATCTAAGGCAAGCTGGGGGGTTTCATGGTTTTCACACAAGTATTCACTGCCATTAATGTTTTCCTTGAACTCTAGGTTTAGATCCCTTCGATGCACCTTGAATGATCCGTATTTGATAATATTTTAGGGTTCAATGAATGCTTATTGCTAGATCCACTGAGATTCATTAGTTACCATCTATTAGTCATTGGAATGTGAGCCAAGGAGATATGTTTTTCTTGTCTGGATAGTAATACTGGTGATACCATTTTCAAAGTTGTTGTGAGATTGAAGTTTGAGTGAATCGAGTGTCGGTTCGGGAGATGACTATAGGCCATCCTCCTTAAAGAGAGGAAAAGACACGAGAAACCCTCATTTTCCCTAGGAAACTAAACCCAGGACCTAACACTTCAAGGAATTCTCTTTTACATTTTAACTTATTTTATTTTCAGTTTTCAACCATTACAACCCCTGTTTTTATCAAACCCCAACATCCAAACCATAATCACCAGTGTAAAACATCAGTTCCTATAGAAGCTATCATTAAAATACCCCTAGAAAGGGATAGGGCTAAGAAAAGTGAAGAGTGAAAAGGGTTTTCCCTGAGACAAGAAATGAAAACTATTAGCCCTGCACGAGGTTTGTGAATAAGTGATTGTCTGGTAATGAGTAAGGAAGATCCGTCTTTCTAATAAGTAGGATGTATTGAACTCATAATTCATTATATACATTTTCTGAATGTGAACTAAGTATCATAAGTAATTTGCTCCTGGTTGTTTAACCATTTGATAACCAGAGTATTCCTTTGATAAATGCTCACTATGAGTCAAACTCAATAGAATTTGATCAATCATTTTTTCTGTCAGTAACATTAGAGTGGAGAACTAAACCAAAAATCCTCTTTCTTTATCATCAATTGAATAATTGTTAGTGACCCAAGATTTTATTTTATCATCAATTTGATCATCAATTGAATAATTGATGGGATTTGGTATGATATTTATGACATCAATGAGATTGATATTCAAATATTTCTTCTTAAAATGTTTTGATTTGGCCCCATAAGCAGGACCACCACCCAATAGCATGTTGTCGCTAGAAGTAAAACCCCATATTTCTTCTTAGGAATCTCCTAATTATTCTAGAGCAACTAGAAAGAGATTCTTTACTAGAAAGAATTCAATTCAGATGTAGGATGCCTATCCAAATGTTTTTGCAACTCAATTATGTATGGTGAAATAATCAAAATTATTCCTATTGTTGAGTTGCTACTAGTAAGATTCACCAAAGAAGTACAACTCTTCATTCTGCAAAGAGTGGTTACTCTTTTCAAGAACTATTATCTCTCCTTACAAAGGATAAAAACATCTGTTTTGATGGATATATTTGTACTTGGATTGTACAGTTATATCGATGAATATTTTTACATGAATATGTTGGTAAAATTGCTCACAAAGAGATGACCACGCTGAAAAAACACGTATGCTTTCGTATTACTTGACAGACGTATCTTGACATTTGAATCTTCAATAACGTGGGTGATGAGATCTTAATCATTAATAGAGTCCATGATCTTGCACTTTGCAGAGAAATCGCGACCTGGGTTGCCTATCATGTGCAATTATGTTAGTATCTAAATTATCCCTAGTCATAGGATCAACGAGATTGGACATTGTTAATCCGGATAGACTAGTACATGTCATACTCCTTGATTTGATCAAGTAATAGATCTTATAAATTGTAGTCATGAGTTGATTAGAGTTAACATGTAGATGCTTGCTCGGAGTAGCTAAGTACATTAGAGACCTGCTATGAGACAATCATATGGATTATATATTTACATGTACATGATAGTCTCATCATAGCATTGGTGCAAGTATCCTAAGACTTGACGTGCTCAAGGATATCTTGGATGTTGATCATGTACTTTGACTTCATTCCTTGTTGCTTCTCAGAGGTCACTCCTAGGGTGAAGATCGAGTACAGCTTGAGGTGTTCTAAGCTAATTGAGTAGTTAATAGAGGATTCACCACTTCTTATAGAGGGAGTGTATACCTACCTCTTATCGAATCATTACTTGGGAATCTCTGGCAAGAGTGGAGATGTCATGAAGAGTGTCTTTAGTGGAATGAATGATGAGTAATGAGTCCGAGGACAAGAACTATATCACTTGGGCTGAATGTCGTGTAGTGTATTTGGAGCTACCTGTTGATGGGTCCTAGCTCATCTATCTTTAGTCTATTTTTCTAGCATATTTTTGGAAGTTTATGACTTATTTTAATGCTGAATTATGGAATATTCACCAACTTTGTGTTTTGTAGGTTTTGAATGCAGAAGAAGCAAATCCAATAAGAAAAGAAGTAGTAAAATAGCTAAGGCGGAAATGTCGCGACATAATTTCAGAATGTCGTGACATAATTTCAAAGGCTAGCGGATACTATGTTGTGGTAGGCTATTGAAAGCCGAAGTGAAGAATGTTGCAACATTTCACAGCACTATTCTACGACACAAAATAGCGAGGATGGAATGATAAATGTTACTGACAAAGAAGTGAATGTTTAGCTACGTAATGGTAATTAAAGGCGAGCTTTGGCCGAACTGATGGATTTTTGTTGCGACATTGATTGAGAAATTCTTGAAGAAGAATGTCGCAATATTATTTTGCTTTTTCATGATAATGATCAAGAAAATGGCAGTAGAGTTTTGTCACAACAATCACATCTTTGTCACGACAGATAATGGAAGAGCAATGAGACAAAGTCAAGGCTGAGTTGGTAATGGCAAAATTTGATGTTACATGAAGCAGGTTCATCTAATGACAAAAAGATCAAGGAGGAAAGAAAAATGCGACATTTTCAAAGGAATGTCGCGACATAAAGTTAGATTCGTGATGAAAGACAACAAGACTATCGTGCGTGCTGGAAGATTTTATGTCGCAACAACAACAACAAAAAATATCGATAGCAACAACGGAAAGCTATGTCGTAAAAATAGTTGAAGAAAAGTGCCTAGAAGAGAACAGAAGACTATCACGACACAGTGTGAGCAAAAGAGTATTTTATGTCGCGACATAAAACAAAGTTGGAGGGTGAGAAGCTTTGTTGCGAAAAAGAAATTTTCTATTGTGACATTTTTCTTGAGCAGCAAATAATGAAACATTGTTGCAACAAAGTTTTTATGTCACGAAAAAAGACACTCATGTCGCGATAATTACAAGACAACTTCAGCCGAACTTTGTCGCGACATTTTACCATCGTGACATAATTCAAGAAGGCCGCAGCTTATGTTGTAATGAGAAAGCGCAAGTCATGACAAAGCTGGAGAATAAAGATGGTTTGGTCTATGTCGCGACATAATTTTTTAATGTCACGACATAATTTTTCAATGTCGTGACACAACAACCTACTGGGCTAGATTTTTGGGGATCCATAATTTCAGGCTTGAAGTGCGGCTCATCATTATAAAATCTATAAATAGAAGTATCTAGGGCACTGTGTGTAGCTTCGGCATAAACCAGGAACTTCTAGGTAGCTAGAGACTCCTTTGTATATATATATATTTTCTTTTATTTTCTTTATTTTCTTTTCCATCAATTTAGTTTTAGCTTAGCAGTTTTGTTAGTTTTTCTTGGGAAGGAACAGTGATCTGGTGCAAATTTTCAATCTAAGCGCATTGTAAAATTTAATTTTCATTACTGTCTGATTTGAATGGAATTTGGAAATTTTGTGGAGTTCATTTATTTTATTTCACTTGTAATCTCAAGGAATTTACTTAATCAATTAGTCATTGTTATTTGTAATCCGGTTTTGAAAGACTGACCTCCCTCTAGGAATGGATCGATGTTAATTATTGTTTCATGCACAATTTGAAGGAATGTCATAGTTCGAAATCTTGAATTTATTTAATTGGTGTTGTTCAAGAAATTAATTGTTTAGAATATTAGTAACGTGCACCTAGAAAATGAGTGTTTCTTGCTCTGATTTCCAAGAGGCCCTCTAAGTGACACAAATATGGAGAATCCTAAGAGTATGGAGCAGTTACTTGGGGGTATGTTAGACTAATATTATGGAACTAATGAACTTTGAAATATTATTTTGATAGATCACTAATTTATTCATGGTGTGAGAATAGTTGGATAATGTATCAATTTAATTGATCAAAGGTTTCTCCTCAGTTTGATGAAAGGATATTGATCCCGTGTTAGTAGAGATCTAATCAAGGGGATAGAAAATTTCATTAGATTTGAAGGATGAGATGCCAATTAGATTGAAGAAGGTTTGCATTATCCTGTTTATGGGGGCAAAATTTCTTTAGTCCTAAGAATTTGGTGTAAAGTACTAAAAGGGAAAAATACCCAGATCTTAGAAAGAGGATTATATTCTACAAGTAACTGATTAGACTCATGTATCCAAAAGGAACATAGATCTCTAATTGGTGAAATGTATGATGTATGGAGAAATCCAAACTATACTACCTTGCATCTTTGACAAGTTCAAATTTCAAACTAAAGGCTGAACTGTGTTATAAAATGATGCAGAAATTTGTAATTGTACACTGATCTATTTCCCAATGTTAACTTACCCAATTAACTTTCCAATCCAATTATTTTAGTTCTTTATATATAGTTATAGAATTTTATTTAGTTTTTACGTTTCCTTTAGTTTAAAACCAAATCACTTTAAAATTTGAAGTTCAAATAGTAAGGATCTTGAGTAGATGGGGTAATTGATTTTTTAGATTTTTCATCAATCCTCGTGGGAATGATATATGGACTTAAATCCACATTTATTACTTGTACGACTTGTGCACTTGCAGTGATTTATACCAAAACAAACTTTCAAATGAAACATTCTCATACCAAGCAAACACATATTTATTATCTTGGGTCTCAAACAAGTTTTTGGCGTTGTTCCCAGGGACTTAATAGTCTTTGGTAGCTATGTTGAAGATTTGGTTGATCACATCATTTGGTCCTTACAAGTTTTTGGCGTCGTTTATAGGGACTGATTTAGTTTTTGATAGCAATGTCATAAATTTGTCCAAACAACAATATCAAGATCTAGGTGTTTTTGGTCTATGTTAAAAATCAATCAAACAAGTTTTTGGCGTCGTTGTCGGGGATTGATTTAGTTCTTGGTAGCAATGTCAGAAATTTGTCCAAACAACAATATCAAGACCCAGTTGTTTTTGGTTTATGTTAAAAATCGGTCAAACAAGTTTTTGACACCGTTGTCGGGGATCAAAAGAAGAATTTAAATATTAATATTCCAACAAAATAAAGAATTGCTAATTTGGAGATTTTTCTCTATTTTATCAAAAATTTCAGAAAATTACAAAAATAGTTTTAACTGCAGTAGCTTAGAAAGCTATTGAAAATCTTTTATGAGCTTAAATTGATATAGCTGTTTTCCACATATTTCATTAGATCTTAGTGTGTTTCTATTTCAGGAAGATCTAACATGCATAGAAAACTATAAGCAGAATTGCTGCCTTTAGACACAGAACTGGAAAGAACATTCAGAAATTTGAGAAAAGTAAAAAAGTGTTGAATCAACAACTATGGCAGAGCAGAGAGAGATATGACAACCAATTCCAGAATAAATAGTAGCAGCGAGACGTCAAAGAGAAATGACTATGGAGGATTTTTGGAGGCTAGGTATTCAGGATGAATACTCTGTTGTGAGACAACCTATTATAGAAGCCAATAATTGAGTTAAAGTAAGCTTTGATCACAATGGTGCAGCACCATCAATACACTAGGAACCCAAGTGAAGATCCCAATGAGCATATGGGATGATTTTTGCAGATGGCAAATACAGTGAAGTTGAATGGGGTGAGACCTAAAGTGATCAAGTTACAACTTTTCCCTTTTTCATTGAGAGATGTGGTAGTCACTTGGTTTGAATCATTGCCATATAGATCAGTGAACAATTGGGAAGAACTGATGGAGGCTTACATGAGCAGATTCTTCCCTCCAGCCCTCACTTTAAAAAAGAGAGGGGAAATCATAGTGTTCAAACAAGGAGATGATGAAAGTCTCTATACTGCATGGGAAAGATTCAAGAGATTGCTAAAAAGATGCCTAATGCATGGCATTGATCCAACTACACAGATGGACATCTTTTATCACTCTACGAACTTCACCTTCAAAGGTATAATTGATGTAGCCTGCTGTGGAGCATTTAAGAGGAAGAGTGTAGAGAAGGCAAGACAATTGATTAAAGATCTTGCCAAATGCAACTATAGAGCTCCATTTGAAACTTCAGGGAGCAGTAGTAGACTGAAAGGAAGTGGAGTGATAGAGCTTAACAAAATAACTTCCATAGAAGAAAACTCGATGCATTGATGAACAAGATAGGAAACCAAGATAGAAGAATGCAATCAAAAAACATGTAGTGGAAACAGTTGAAAGAAATGAGCAGAAGATTAGTGTTAAAGAGGGACGAGTCCATGATGGTCCTTATCAAGTTGAGGAGGCATAATTTCTCAAATGCTAATAGGAGCTACAACTTTAAGCCAAACCTCAACTTGCTAACTCATTACACACCAGCACTTAGGAACCATGAGAATTTTGTTGGGTTACGAGGCGGAGATATCGATCGATTGGAACATAAATGCGCGAGATTTAGAAATATTTATCGCTAACCACCAAGGATCATATGATAAAGCGAAACTTACCTCTTGTAGATCCAATTAGTCAAGCATTCAAAGTGCAGCATCCTTACTGGGTTGACTGGGTCTTTAAGGTGCAACTACAGCGACCACCCTCTGAAGTATCCACACACGAACAAATAATGAGCGATCTTGTTGAATGTAGTTCGGGTTTGTCTTCTCAAAGCGAGTAGGGTTTTTCTTTCTTTCTCTCTATTTTGGTTGTTCTCGAGTAAAGCGACTATCTTGCAAAATATATATGTCTCACATATATATCTATATAAATACAAGCGGGTTTAGATCCAAAACGAATTTTATATTATTATATATTTAAAACTCTTTTAAATAATAACATTTTAAATTCACAAAACATAACCGTTCAAGACATAACCATTCAAAATTTAAACTTCTTAAAAATTAAATTGAATTTAAATAACAATTTAAATTCTCAAACCTCTTGGATTCAGGAACATAGCAGTTTCTAAATTTAAACTTTCTCAAATTAAATTCGAATTTAAATAACAACTAATTGTTACTGTAATTTAAAATAATCTCATCATTTTAAATTACTACAGTGAAAAACCATAACCGTTATTATTAGTTCTAACGTGCAACCATAGGATTCAGTGCTTTTATTAATGATGAAACTAAATCACATTTTGATCCTCTGAGTCATATAAGTGGCCTACAAGGAACATTATGACTACGAGTTAAGTAGCCTCATATTACGAGGCGAACCACTAAATCTGT
This sequence comes from Tetrastigma voinierianum, assembly GCA_016808115.1. Taxonomy (NCBI): domain Eukaryota; kingdom Viridiplantae; phylum Streptophyta; class Magnoliopsida; order Vitales; family Vitaceae; genus Tetrastigma; species Tetrastigma voinierianum. The sequence continues at coordinate 253,143 of JAEQBH010004044.1, read as the reverse complement.
GATAATGAACATAATCCTTTTTATCACTCATGATTATCTTGATATAATATAAGGCATGGACAAAGTCAACCTTATATCATTCTATCTTTGATTACTCGAAACCTAATTAGACTGACTAAACAAATGACATTGATTTCCATCAATTCATTTGAGCACGGCCATGCATTTCTCAGTCTCAATTGTTGAGGGGACCCAAAGATATCTCTCTTATAATAAGAGGGACAAATTCCATTTTAATCACTCATATCTCACTACATAATTCTTATTATGTTCAAGTATAACATTTATAGTCATTCGAATTGGATAGCGTTTGATTATATCAAACACAATATTCCTTATGTTGAGAACTATAGCGATCTCGGGTCAAAGGATTTAATGACGCACAAATATTGAGATTAACTTATGACTTTTACTGATCCATGTATTAATACCAGGCAGATACGTCGATATTTGTTCTCAACAAATAGATTATAAATTTGATTTTATCTCATACATATTCATCCATGAATATCAATCAAACTTTTATACTAATCTTAATTCATTGTTATTCCCATAACAATAACCGATTAGGAACATTTAGAATAATTAATAATATTATTCAAGGACCTTATATATAATAAACATGCAAATCATCATAATAATTAATTCTCATAAATAGTCAAAATACCATGTCCATACGATAGGCCTAGAGCACTATTACTAACAAATTTCTTATATGGAAGTGGAGCACAGCAAGGCCCATGACCAATGCAGAATTTTCAACAACAATTTTCTCCACATGGGTTCTAAGGACAACAACAACAAGGAAGTCAAAGAGCAGAAAATCAAGGACAAAGGAGATCTCATTCCTTTAAAGATCAGATGCTGACATTCATGGGAGAAAATAAAAGATGCTAATATTCATGAGCGAAATTTCTTGAACACGACATTGAGGCAAATAAATGTGTTTTTCAAGCCAACACTAATGCCTCTTTGAAAAATGCGGAGGCCTGAAGTGGAGGCGAGTGGCCCAACTTAATGCGAGAATCAGTCAAGGATGCCTTCTAAGTGATACAAGAGAATCTAAGGATTGTATGGTGGTGAATCTGAGAGAGTGGAAGAGATAGAAAGCGAGAAAATAAGAAGAAGAAAAGAAAAAAAGGAGAAATAAGACAACTGGAAAATAGACTAAGTTGGCTTCGGTTCGAGTGGTGAAGAGATTGATGAAGAAGAGGTGCAGACTGAGCAGCAGGTGAAGAAATGAGAATTGAAAAATAAAGAAGAAAAACAAGCTTACATTCCTGTTGTTCCATTCCCTCAAAGGCTTCAGAAAGCAAAAATTGAGGAACAATTCTCTAGATTCTTGGAGGTCTTCAAGAGATAGGAATTAATTACCTTTCTTGAGGCATTGATTCCTTATGCCTAAGCCATCTTAAGTTTATGAAGGACATTCTAAGAAAAGAAAATTTGCTAAATGAGTGGTGAATTTGACAACAACATGCAATGCAGTGATCCATAAGAGTTGAAGATGCAGGATCCTAGCAGCTTCACCATTCCCTGCACCATTAGGAAATTTGAATTCAATAAGGCTTAATGTGACTCAGGAGCTAGAATCAACTTGATACCATTATCAGTGGTAAAGAGACTTAGTTTTGGGGAGCTTACTTCCACAGCTATAACCTTGTAGACGGCAAACATGACAATGGCACAACCAGAAGAAGTCCTTGAAGATGTACTCATCAAGGTGGGAAAATTCATTTTCCCTATGGACTTTGTAGTCATGGATATGGAGGAAGACACACATGTTCCATTTCTACTTGGAAGACCTTTCTTGGCCACTAGAGCTGCCTTGATAGATGTTAAAAAAGGATAACTCACTCTCAAGGTGGGAGAAGAAGAAGTGCACTTCAACTTGAACAAAAGCTTTAAACAGTCTAATTGTGAAAGTATAGATTGTAAGACCATAGAAACAATAGTTCCCATCAGTTCTGAGCCGATATTTGTTTTTAATGTTCAGAATTCAACAAATGAAAATGAAATGAATTTCCAGTATCTTGATGATCTTGATTGTGAATGGCTAAATTCCAGTTTTGATTTAAAAGAAACAGTCTTAAGTGTGAATGAGAATAACCTAGAAAAATGCAGCAATGAAGAGAAGGCAAAAGAATCATAAACAAGTTTAAAAGGGTTAACCTTGAAGGAATTACCTAGACATTTGAAGTATGCTTTCTTAGAACCAGAAAAAGAAAAACCCTTTATTATATCAACTGCATTAACTGAGCTTGAGGAACAGAAACTACTGGAGATTCTCATAAAATGGAAGGAAGTTATTGCTTGGTCAATAGAAGATCTAAAAGGAATCAATCCTTCTATCCGCATGCATAAAATCCTATTAGAGGATAATGCAAAGAACTCCATTGAACATCAAAGAATATTGAATCCAGTAATGAAAGAAGTTGTCAGTAAAGAAGTACTAAAATGGCTGAATACAGGTTTCATATATACAATCTTAGACAGCCCTTAGGTGAGCCTAGTTCATGTGGTTCCCAAAAAGGGTGGATTCATTGTGATCAGAAATGAGAAAAATGAATTGATTCATATAAGAACTGTGACAGGATTGAGGGTGTGTATAGACTACAAAAAACTAAATATTGCTACAAGAAAGGATCATTATCCTCTACCTTTCATTCACCAAATGTTGGACTGGTTAGCAGGAAACCCCCATTACTGTTTTCTTGATGGATATTCTGGATATAACCAGATTGTCATAAACTCTAAGAATCTAGAGAAGAATACATTCACATGTCCTTATGGCACCTTTTCTTTTAGAAGGATGCCATTAAGATTATGTAATGCTCCTTCCATTGTTCAAAGGTGTATGATGTCTATGTTTTTCAACTTGGTGGAAGAGGCTATGGAAATCTTATGGACGACTTATGGAAATCTTATGTATATGGATCCAGTTTTGAGAAATGCTTAAAATGTTTGGAAACAGTACTTTAGAGGTGCCAAGACAAAAACCTAGCTTTGATTTGGGAAAAATGCCATTTTATGGCAGCTAGGTTAGAAGTAGACCAAGCAAAGGTTGCTATTATAAAGACTCTCATGCCACCTACAACATTTAAAGGGATAAGAAGTTTCCTAGGACATGTTGGGTTTTATAGGATATTCATAAAGGACTTCTCAAAAATCTCCAGACCATTATGCAAACTAATGGAAAAAGATGCAAGGTTTGATTTTGATGAATCATGCAAAGCTGCATTTGAAGAAATCAAGTCCAGATTGGTTGTAGTTCCCACTACGGTAACACCTGACTGAAATAAGGAGTTTGAAATAATGTGTGATGCTAGTGACTATGCAATGAGAGTAGTATTGGGACAAAGAACTGAGAAGATATTCAAGGCCATATACTATGCAAGCAAAATCTTCAATGAGGCATAAGAGAACTACTCTACCACATAAAAGGAGATGTTAGCAATGGTGTTTGTGTGTTAAAAATTCATGCCTTACATATTGGGGTCCCATGTTATAGTACACACTAATCATACTGTAATTAAATATCTAATGGCAAAGATGACAAACCAAGACTGATTAATGGGTATTACTGCTACAGGAATTTGATTTAGAAATCAAAGACAAAAAGGGTAGTGACAATGTGATAGTTGATCACTTGTCTAGAATGGAAAAGACTACTGAAGAGGAAAAGGAAAGTGAAATAGCAGATAACTTTCCTGATGAGTAGTTGTTTGTGTTATCAGTCCAAATACCCTAGTATGATGATATTGTAAATTACTTAGCTTGTGGAATTATGCCACCTGAGTTCAGCCACCAACAGAAAAGAAAGTTGAGAACTGATAGCAACTTTTATATTTAGGATGATCCACTACTTTTTAGAAGAGGAACATATATGATTATCAAGAGATGTGTACCAGAAATAGAATAAGGCAGAATTCTTGATAAATGTCATGCATCACCATATGGAGGACACTTTGCAGGAAAGAGAACAACCCACAAAATTCTCTACTCAGGTTATTATTATCTTACTCTATTCAAAGACTATTTTGAATGGGTAAAACATTGTGATAAATGTCAGAGGGCCAGAGCCTTATAAGCTTTAAAAATGAGATGCCCCTCAAGTCTGCAGTGGTGTAGATTTTTATGTATGGGGATAGACTTCATGGGACCTTTCCCGTCCCCATTTGAAATCTATACATTCTCTAAATTTAATGAATTATGTATTCAAATGAGTGGAAGCAATAGATTGTCCCAAAAATGATGCCAACATAGTGGTTAGGTTTATTCAAGAAATATTTTGAGCAGATCTAGAACACCCAAAACAATCATTAGTGATAAGGGAAGCCATTTTGCAAATAAGATTTTTTTCAAAACTGTTGAGTAGTAGATATGGAATTAGACATGTAATGGGATTGGCTTATCACCCTCAATCAAATGCGTAAGCTAAGATTTCCAATAGGGAGATAAAGAAAATTATAGAGAAAATAGTGAACTCAAGCAGAAAAGACTGGTCTATAAAGCTAGATGATGCATTATAGGCTTATAGAACTGCTTACAAAAATCCCATTGGTATGTCCCCATATAGAATTGTATTTGGAAAACCTTGTCATCTCCCTCTAGACCTTGAATATAAAGCTATGTGGGCCATCAAGAAGCTGAATTGTGATTTTTAAGCTACCAAAGCAAAAAGATTACTCCAAATGAATGAACTGGAAAAGTTGAGAAATGAAGCTTATGATAATGCAAGGATCTACAAGGATAAGACAAAAAAGTGGCATGATCAGAAAATTATGAGGAAAGAATTCAAATCAGGAGAGCAAGTCCTGTTATACAATTCTAAGCTTAAGCTGTTTCCAGGAAAATTGAAGTAAAGATGGAGTGGTCCTTACAGAATAGTAGCAAGTACCTTGGAGGGGACATAAATGAAGATTAGTTCCAGATTTTGAAGAGCGAAGAATTTTGCTGAAAGGAAAACAATTTGTAGAAAATGTCTAGCTAAATACATTAAACTGAGCAGCTTCTTGGGAGGCAACCCAAGCAACTTTTAATTCTCATAGTTAATTTGATTTTGTTAAATTTTGTGTTTTTGAAGTCTAGTTTTAATTTTGTTTGAAATTTTATTTGTTGATTTTGTTAATTTTTTAGGACATTGAAGCTGTATTAGAAATAGGTTTAATTTGGAAGCATTCCTTCTCATACTCATCATGCAGAAAGTGCTACAAGGGGGAGCTTTTCTTTTTCCCTAACTTCTTCTTTAATGATAGTTCATAGTTGAAGTTTGGGGGAAAGTATTAATATTATTTTTTTTAGAGCAGAAAATGAATAATATCTTTTATTGTGTTCATTCTTTGAATACCTTGATGATAATCATGTTGAATTATATTGAGCGAATAAATGAAATTTGGTGTTCATACTTGAATTGAGGTTCTTTGATGTTAGATGTGTCTTCACAAGTATGATTTGAGTGGTAGGAATATATTGCATATTGTTATGTGTGTTGATTGGTTGAAAGAATGTTAAATGTGTAATTTTGAGGAAAATTCATTGGATTATCGCGACATACCTTCTTTTGTCGCGACATTAATTCTACTTTGTCGCAACATTATTGAACTTTGGCAACAAAGATTGGTTTAGCCTTTTAGAAATTGTAGGAAATTATGTCAGTACATAATATGTCGAGACATAATTCTTTTTAAACTACATGTAGAAAATTATGTCCTTGACATACTTTTCGTAATCGCGACGATGTATTTTACTTGAGCGGGAATGAACCATGTCGCTACGTGTATTCTTCTTTGTTGCGACATAAGTTCAAAACTAAATGGAATTGTTTTGTACTAACAATTTTTTGTATGTCGCAACATAACTTAAGCCTAAAACCTAAGGTTTATGTTGCGACATAAATTTTTATCATTGCAAAGATTAGACAAGCATAAATAATCAATTGGCCTATAAATAAAGAGTTTTGAAAATTGAAAGACCACCTTCCTCATAAACCATCAACCCACTCATCTTCCTTCACCAAATCTCTTTCTTATCTTTCTTCAAAAAACCCTAGATCATCAAACCGTATTTCAACCATGTATGACACATCAAAGCTGATTTTGAACCTGAATGAAAAAATGGATGAATACGCAGAGGTTAGGGACAAAGTTGTTCAAGAAACTCAGCCAGGAGTAGTGCAGGATGAAGAAAGACCATAAACAAGAACAGAGACTAAGAAACCTACTGAAGAAACAAGAAAAAGAAAAAGAGAAGCTAGAGTTGAGCAAAGGGAGGAAAAAGTAAGCGATTTTGTTTCAAAGCTTGCTTATTTCTCTTAGAGGGACAAGTTGCAGCATAAGGACTTCATTGGAAAAAGAGATTTCAGCAGGCTAATCTCACCCTTCAAGTAGTGTGAGAAAAAGAAAGGATGACACCTAATGTGAGCCTGGCTCTTGGATTTGTCTCGATGTGGTGAAGGAATTTTGTTTCCGAACATGGTAGGAATGGAGGGAGGAGCTTGGCTGTGTGTATGTCAGAGGTTAGTGGATATCGTTCAACAAGGAGAAAATCAATGAAACTTTCAATCTAAACAAAAGAAAGAATGGTTCGAAGTTTAAGAGACTAGTGAAAGAACCAAATTTCTAGAAGATTGTTGATCTGCTGACCGATGGGAAAGGGCAATGGAATTCCACAAGGAAGAATCCCCATGAGTCTATTGTAAGAGGCTCGTAGACTGTAGAGGCTAAGGTTTGGTTTTATTTCATTTGCTCAGTCAATTTACCATCTAAACACCTCAGCATAGTCAGAGAGAATGAGGCAATACTCTTATATGCTATCCTGAAGGGGTACAAATTTAGTGTGGGGAAGATAATAGAGAACTCTATTTTGAGTTACTACAGAGGCAGCTACGGAGGATTAGTACCCCATATGTACTAATCACCAAACTATGTATCCTTGGAGGTGTGGGAGGAGATTGGGAAGAAGAAGAAACATGCCCCAAGGCTTCTCCTCTAACATTGACAGGAATAACTAAGGGGCTTAAGAATAGAAGCAAGGAAAAATAAGTAGAAGCTAAAAAGGGGGAAGGCGATTACAGAGACATTGAGCAAGTACAGTTTGAGAGCCCATCTCAAGAGTATCAGCAGAGGTAGAGAAGCTTGAGCCCCATCTTGATTGTATCCCTAAAAGTAAGAGAAATCCATTAGGAGCCAGCTGAGATCTCAAGGCAACAAGGAAATAATGTAGAAGTGATAAATCTTGGGGGCCATGAGAAGCGAGATGTAGGAGATGGGGGCGAGACCATTGGAATTCAACTTCTGATTGAGATGAGTATATGAATGTAAAGCTAAGAAGAAGAGATCAAAATTTAGAGGATGCATTCAAATAGAGGAATGAAGAATGGAAGAGTAAATAATTGAGTAAAGAACTCAAGGCAAGGGAGAGACCTTTCATTTTAGATCAGCTGAAAAGGGATAGTGAGGTATTGAAGATAATGAAGGAGAGAGAGGATGCAATGGAGCGTAATCTGATGCAAAAGGTAGATTCGTTTGGATATCTATATAACAAGCATCAAAAGGAAATCAAGCTCTTAATAGAGAAGATGGACAAGGACATGGAGGCAACCCTCAACTATAAGTAAAAGTTATCGACTAAGAGTTAAGATATGGTAAACAATAATTTGATTAAGATGTGTTATGCCTAAGGTGAGTTTGAGAGACCTATCCATTGGCATAGACAGAACAGTCTTATTAAGCGAAATGACACTTTCCATGGGTGAATTACGCATTAAACGAGAAGGTAGCAATGCTAAATGCTTAGTCCCGACTCCAGAATTCTATCACTTCCATTAGCTGGATGTCGGTTTGAACCCGATGTCCCGAGCGAATCTAATAAGTATAATAGAAAAAAAATAAATGACTTACCCAGTTGTTCCTCCCTTATTTCTCTCTTTGTAACTAAATCCCCTGTACCTGAAAACTTAAATGAAAAATCAGTTGCAAACATGTGTCCATTTTCCTCTTGCACTTTTCTTTTGTTTATTTTCTTTTTCATTTCTTGATTTTAAATAAATAAAGATTGATGAATTTTTAGTTGTATAGCTTTGCTGAATAACGGAGAAACTAGTTTTCCTAGGTTTATTTGCTAAGTAGTTGTGAGTTGTTTGGTGGAATTTGAATGATGACTAAACTGAATTGTTGCTATATTAAATTTGTCTGAATTGAATGTTTTGATTTGTGTAAGCCTTTGAGTTGTAAAACAACATAGTAACATGTCCAGAAACCAAACAATACACAATTCTAAAACCAATTGGGGTAGGATGAAATGAATTGAAAGAGGAAGTTGTAAAATTTTCATTGAATATGTTGAACTTCAAGACTAATGAAGATTTACACAAATGATGGAAAAAATAAGACTTATAATTCTATTTTTGTAAATATTTTAGTTATTATAAATCCACGATAAGCAATAAGGTGGTCAAGTACCTCTAAAGTATTGCTAAGATTAAGAACATGCTTCAGGATCCATGCCAGTATAATCTCCAAACAATTTCAGAGCTTGTTGGGTGTGGGTAAGGCCAAAATCCTAGGCAATACCACTAACAAGAAATGATATAGGCAATTCTTAGAAGTTTGAGTCTTTCAAAGCCTACCCTTATAATATGCATATGCATATACATTAGTTCCTTATTTGAGCAAACAACCAATTTCATCATCATCCAGAAAATGGAAAGCCTAAATCCTCCCTTAAATTTAATCCTACATTAAAGAACCCTTATTTGCCTAGACTGCAAGACAAATACATCAATAATAGAAGAGGACAATTTTAGGGGAGTATTATTTCAAATTGAGAAATAGGATAAGAAGGGATGAGAAAAGACAACCAATTGAGATGAGGAAAGATGAAAAGAATGAAGAAAAGAAGATGTGAAAAGTGATTACTACCCAAATAGTGCTATTTTACACCCTTATTAATACAGGTTTTGAGCACTTTTTGTGTAGTAATATCCTTAATTAACCCAATTGGCATGTTAAGGAACTAGCAAGGCTACTAATCAAATTTTGTAGCAAGTTTTATTGTTTTTGTAGGCTATTTATACCAAGTGATCAGTCAGCTCAAGCATGATCATTTTGGAATCGAGGTAGAAAAGGAAGAGCCATAGGAAAAGAGAGTAGCCGAAGAGCGAGAAGAGAGAGAGGCCTTACGAGAATCTCGCGGGTGAGAAATCTGAGAGCTGTGAGGATCTCCACTGAGAGCTATGAAAAATTTCATAGTGCTATGAAATTTTTTGCGATCAACTGTGAAAATTGCCTTACCTTCTGATACCTTCCTTGTTTGTGTTTCTTGCTTTTGACTTTTTGACTTCTTTTGGTCACTTTTTGGTTTTCTTCCCATTTTGTCCCCTTGTAATAGTTTTGCTTTGGTTTTTTTGGTATTTTGTATTGGGGTTTTGGTATAAAAGCTAAGACCAGATTTTATTGTAAACGACTTTTCATTATTGTAATTTTGGTTTTTGGGAAGCTTACTGTGCCAAGCTCCAGTCTCGGCCTTCTCTCAGCTCTTTCCACTTTCCTCACTAGCCAAACACCCTCTGGGGATGACAACTCCAAGATCAGTGGCTGGGAACCTCTTCTCATTGAAGAGGCTGCTTGGGTAAGGGATATAAGGTAAGGCGAGGTTTTCCATGTTTTAATAGGGTCTTTTTACCATTTATGGTTTCACTCAAGCGTCATTTGAAAGTATGGTTGCTGGATAGTCGGTATTTGATAAGCTTTTGGGTTCATTAGATGCTTATTTCTATATCCATTGACATCCATTAGTTATCATCTATGGGTTATTGAAAGGCGATTCAAGTATGTTTTTATTTCCTCTAAATTTTAGGTTTGATCCCTTCAGTTCACCTTAATTGGTCAGTACTTGGTAAGCTTTTAGGGTTCATTGTATGCTTATTGTTAAATACAGTGATATTCATTAGTTATCATTTATTAGATGTTGGAAAGTGAGTCAAGGTGATGTTATTCACTGTCCGAGACCATCAATAGGAAGAAAATACCAAATTTTCAAGATATTGCAGATTCAGTTTTTATAGCCACATGAAGATCCGATTCGGGAAATGGCTATAGGTCATCCTCCCTAACGCGAGAAAAATGGACCTAAGAACCATGCGGTGACCTTTAGAACCCAAATCCAATAGCCTGACAGTTCATGGAGACTTCTTTTACATTTTATTTTATTTTATTTTCAGTTTCCAAACAATTCAACCCACTGTTTTTACCAAACCTTAAAATCCAAAACAAATTCACCATTTTGAACCTCCTTGCAACTCATTTGTGCGAAAACATCATGTTTGACCACCAAACACTATCTTTGCCAAGTATCCGTGCTACAACGGTGGGAGAGATTGGGTTTATAAAATTTTGTTGATTCGAGGGTTTGCCACTCCGTACTACGAATCAAATGGTGTCGTTGTCGAGGATGGTGCCTGAGTGCAAATGACAACATAAGTAAAACTTGTGATCCTTATCACAAGTTCTAGTGAATTTTTCTTTTTCAGTCTTTTTAGTATTATATAGTTAGTTTTTTTTTTTTTTCATTTCACTAATAAAAAAAAAAGTAGGATTGTTTCTTTGTTCTCTTGTGTTTGCCTTGTTCTTGCTGCAAGAGTGCATGTTCCAAAGGGCTTGAATTGTGATCAAATGGAACCCCCACACAAAGAGAAGCATTGTCAGTATCTAGTGGAGAGAAATCCAAACGCATAGGTCCATGAGGGACTATAGAAACCCTCCCTGGGTGAGTGCACCCTCCTACATGGTGCCTCCAACAAATGCACCATATGGAAATGCTTACAACCCTAGTTAAGGGAACCACCTAAATCTCTCATGGGGACCAACACCACCACAATATCCACCTTCGTGCACCACGAATTAGCCATCACAACCACCACAGTTAACTTCTTCAGTTGAGCAAGCAATACTGAGCTTGAGCAAATTGGTGGGTACTTTTATAGAGGAGGCCGAAGTGGTGAGCGTCGAAACCGTCAAGGTGATACTATGGAGAGCTCTTTGGACCAAAAATTAGATGGGCTTCAAAGTGGCCTTGATCAGAAAATTGACATCCTGCAGTACTTAATTTCAAGGCTTGCCAATCAGCAACATGTTTATCCAGAGGAAAAGAATCCAAAGGAAGAGTGCCTGATTGACACTACAGTTGAGAAGCATTGTAAACAGCAGGATCAAGCAATCTCCCCATTGTTGACTGAGGAAAGCAGTGGAAAGGAAGTAGTGGAAGAGCCCCAAAAGCTTATCCCTAAACCACTTCCCACAAAATTGGATCCTAGTGCCACTTCCCAAGCCCTTAACGACCATTTGCCAGCGGCACCCTCTCGACCCGGTGCACATCCGCTACACACAGCATTCGACATGGAAACTCCCTCTTGCTAAAGTGGTCCATACGCCTTTTATTGCAATACTTGAGGATTAGTGGCCTATGTTCGAACTTTTCCACTTCATCAGTTACTGGCCTTCTCATGTTGCATGTACAGGAGGATGGGTCATACTAAAACGTCTTGGTTAATTTGAAACACTGAACCTCGTGAAATTCCACCAGCTCCGCGGTTCATTGAACCTCAAAGGCTTGAAAATGGTTTGGGGGACTCAGTCTTCCCACTTTTTGTTTTTGATTTTTTTTTTTTTGTTATTTTATTTTATTTTATTTTTGATTTGGCCCAGTTTTCTCTTTGGGTTTCTCTAATTTTAATTGCAATCTTATTTCCCTTATTTCTTTAATTTTTCATGGCTTATTTTTACAGGTTTGAGCTTAATTTCTACAGTAGGGGAGGTCAAGGCAAAATCTATAAATTTTCGCAACCTCTACGAGGGATTGCGATACAAAATTTTGAGATTGAGAAATTTCACGATTGAACATGAAATTTCAATCTTTAAATAATTCGGTGCAATTTTACGCAAGCCCACTGCACCTCCATTTGTTTCTACCATAACTTCTTCATCTGAACTTCGTTTTGGGTAATTTTGGTATCGTTGGAAAGCTTAGAAGTGTAGAATCTAAATATAGCCAGAAATAACATTTTGGAGATTATGATAAAGGTGTAATTTTCAAAATTCTCCAACTGGTCACTTTTTTTCCTCTATTTTCTTCTTCCAGCTTGTTCATTTGAAGCCTAAATGGAGTGAATAAGGTCTCGATGGAAAGCTTGCGAAGTCTCCTATCCAACAACGGGTACATTTCATCAAGAAGTTATCACTTCCTCCCTTAAATTTCCATTCCATAGCCACATTGAGGGCAATGTTGGACTGGTTGAGGAGGAGTGGAAGGAAGTGTTGTTTTATGTTTTTGAGCAAGTCTTTTTGTTTAGTTGAATGGCTTGCTAATTAGTTTGTTTTTTTTACAATATAATGCATGTTTTTTTTTTTAGTTTCTAGTTCATGCTTTTAGTTTCTCATTTTTAGAAAACTTTTTTTTGTAATATCTAGCTTGCAGTATGAGAAATTGAAATTTTGTTCCAATGTTGTTGATGTTAGAATGGTGTTATGCTTAGTTGAGCTGATAACATGTTGAAATTCTTATGGTATTCAACCTTTTTTCTTCCACATTGAACTAACCACACACTATGCACATTAAATTTCATTTATAAGTTTGCTTGCCACCTTCTAAGCGGCAAGTTGGCCTAGTACCTTTGACCACCTTTAATAGGTTAGGACCCCCCTGAATAAAAAGACCCGATTCTTTCAAAAGAAAAAGAAAAAAGAAAAAAGAAAAGAAAAAAGAAAAATTGTAGCTTTGACTTGTAGAGAAGCAGAGCACGGTTTGAGGGTATATAGAAAGAAGTCTTTAAAGCTTAGGTGCTAAACATAAGCGGTTGGGAGTCACCGATTTTGTTCTCGTTACATGGGTGGATGGGTAGAGCTTAGAAATTTGTAGGTGCTAGAGTTTTGAGCTCATTAAGAGTTCGGGGTGAAACCTAAAGAGTTAGTGGTCGAAAGATCCTTATGACTTGATGCCCTAAACCTTAATTGGTTGGGAGTCATCAGTGGACCCCCGTTACATGGACACTTGTGAGTTCAATACCCTCAGCATTGTACCCCTACAATAAAAAAATAAAAAAAGGAGTTATGGAATAAAAGTGGGTCCTGATCTATTGAGTTTGGTTCGTCTACTAGGTTTAGATAAAAGCTAGGTTGGGAGAGAGACGGGTTTGACAGTTATTCTTGAAAGTAATCAAGTTAACGCAGGTTTATTGGAAGGTTTTAGGTTGGTTCTCTAGGAGTTGACACTATTTTGATGCTTGAATTTGCATAACACTTACTCTTCTTGAGACGGTCATTGGGTAGGATTTTGATGACTCTTGCTAAAGGTTGGGTTTCATCCCCTCCTTACTTTTGAAAAACTTTTTGTTTTCGAATGTATATAGTTCGTCTTACTTTTGATCTTTTTTTTCCTCTTTCATTGCTAAGGGACTAGCAATGTGTCGGTTGGGGGGTGTGATTACTACCCAAATAGTGCTATTTTACACCCTTATTAATACAGGTTTTGAGCACTTTTTGTGTAATAATCGCCTTGATTAACCCAATTGGCATGTTAAGGACCTAACAAGGCTACGTACTAATCGAATTTTTTGGCAAGTTTTGTTGTTTTTGGAGGTTATTTATGCCAAAGTGATTAAGTCAACTCAAGCATGAAGAAATCATTTGGAATCAGAGTAGAAAAAGGAAGAACCAGAAGAAGGGAGGAGTAGAAAGAGCAGAAGAAGAGCCTTGCGAAATCTCACAGGCCTGCAAAAATTTCACAATCTTTGTGAAATTTCGCGACCTTTGCGAAAAGAGAACTAGCGGTGCTACGAAATTGCCTTACGTGAAATTGCACATGCTTGTTCATGTTTTCACCTTTTGACTTTTGACTTCTTTTAGTCCTTTTGGTTTTCTTCTATTTTTTCCCGCATAATGAGCTTTTGCTTTTGGTTTTTGGTATTTTGTATTAGGGTTTGGCTGTAAAAAGCCCAGACAGACACTGTTGTGATATTTTCATTATTGTAATTTTTAGGTTTTAGGGAGGCTTACGCCTAAGCTCAGTTCTCATTTCTCTCCTTTTCTTTCCACTTTCTCACTAGCCAAACACCCTCCAAGGATGACAACTCGGAGGATGAGTGGCTAGAACCTCTTTCTCCTTGAAGAAGAAGGCTACTAGGTAGGATATAAGGCAAGCGGGGTTTTCCATGTGTTTTTAACGGTATTTTCTACCATTTATGGTTCAAAACAGCATTAGCTTTAATCATGGTTCATGATTCTCCGAAGTGTGATAAGGTTTTGGGTTCATTGGATGCTTATTGTTAGATCCATTGACATCCGTTAGTTATCATCTATGGGCTATTGAAAGGCGATTCAAGGATGTTTTTATATTCTCCAAATTTTAGGTTGATCCCTTCGGTTCACCTTAAATGGTCAGTACTTGGTAAGCTTTTAGGGTTCATTGTATGATTATTGTTAGATACAATGATATTCATTAGTTATCATTTATTAGTTGTTGGAAAGTGAGTCAAGGTGATGTTATTCATTGTCCGAGACCATCAATGGGAAGCAAATACAAATTTTCAAGATATTTATTTAAGGGTTCAATTTTATAACCACATGAAGATCCGGTTAGGGAAATGGCTATAGAGCCATCCTCCCAATGCGAGAAAATGGACTCGAGGCCTCGGTGACCTTTAGAACCCAATCCGATAGCGACACTTGAGGAGACTTCTTTTTATTTATTTTATTTTCAGTTTCCAAACAATTCAACCCATTGTTTTTACCAAACCTTAAAATCCAAAACAAATTCACCATTTTGAACCTCACTGCAACTCATTTGTGCGAAGAAAACCCATTCATGTGTTCGACCCTAGAGTCACTATACTGCAGTAGCCATGCTATGACAGTAGGAGGAATTAGGTTTATAAATTTTGTTGATTCTGGATACCCTCTGTGTCGCAAATCAAAAAGATAAAGTAACAAGGAGGAACGAGTTTTTTCTTGTAGGCTTCCTCCCTTTAATAATTAAGTTCTTAGAGTGTTTCAACACCTAGTACCCTAATGCCAACTGGTATGGTAGTTACTAACCCAAAGTTCATTAACTCCCAACTGGTATGAGTTTTGTCTTGTAGCCTTCCTCCCTTTAATAATTAAGTTCTTAGAGTGTTTTGATTCATGCCACGGTAGGGTGAGCGGAATCAACAAAATTTTGTTCCTATGTTCCTCAGCTGCGAAGTAGTCGAACTCTTTGCCGGCATGGTGGTCCCAGGAGTGTAGAACACGGGATGGGTTTTTCATCACATGAATGACTCGTCGTTAAAAATGGTGAGGCTTTTAGTTTGGATTTTTGGACTTTTGTTTCAAAACAGTGGAGATTGTATAGTTACTGACTAACTGTAATAGCTTAAAGTTAATTGTGAAATGGTAACCTTGAAGGTTTAGGTCACTAACCCATTAACATGGGGCAGCAAAGTGTCCGGGTCATATCCTCGCATTATGGCAAATAACATATAGTCAAAGCCATATGGGATCTTTGTTTAACTAGAAAACCTAACCTTAGAATCACTCTATTTGAGTCAACACGAGGTAATATGCACTCTGGCCCCTTTAGGTTTGAAACCTAACACTCAACCTCATTTTAGTGGCTCGTAAAGGCCATCTAAAGAATAACAGTGCATCTAACAATAAGTATGCAACTTGTACCACAAAAAACATCATTAAAGTATTAGCCAAAATGTGACATTGAATGTTATTCAACCTAATTTGAAAAGTGGAGCCATAAATACGTGCACAGTAGCATTTAAACTGTGAGGACCACAAGCGCCCCATGACCAAGTAGCCACCTTATAGCCGGTATAAGGCTTAGCTGAGCATCCCATGAGTTGTCATCTGCAGGGGGTGTTTCGTGGTACTGAAAATGAAGAAAGAGGAGAGAGAAGAGAGAAAAGCAAACCCTAAAATGAAGACTGCGAAATTTGTATTGAAATGCAAAAATTGCCCGTGCTTAAAGATTTACAAAATCATGGGGGCTTATATAGGCCACCCAAAGTGTGTCTGAAAAGCCCTAAAGCTGGCTCATACGAGGACGAGGAGGTATGCAAAGCAGGCTCGTTTGGCATTAATTACACAAAATTGACGGGGGCGGGAATTTCGCTATGCGAGGAGGAATTTGCTGGGATGCGAAATTTCTCTAGCCTAAGCGAAATTTAAGCTGCTATGAAATTGCACGAGATAGCGGGAAATCCTGAATTTTAAGCATGCACGGGTGAATTTAAGCTGGCTAGCTGAGCCACATGTGAGGCTGAGAGCATAGCAAAATGGAGGAAATTTAGCTAGGCACGGTGATTTTTCGTATGCGAAATTTATTCTTAACTAAATTTCCCAATTTCATTTGGGATTGCGAAATTTAAGCTATGGTTCTTGAAGTTTGCAATCCAATGAAATTTTTCGCAATCACTGTGAAATTTCTGGGTTACTTTGTTCTTCCTTTGCTTTTGCCTGCACCTTCTACTGCATCACTTTTTCATCATTTTGCCTTGCATCTTGGTATTTGTGATCGCTGAAAAATAGTTTCGATCTTCATGGTTCCGCACATATCTCGATATCGAACTCCCAGGGGTATGCAAAACACTGAAATAACCAAGATAACTCGAAAATGGCATAAGTATTTAAGTGGACATGAACACCTCAATTGGCTTAATTGAAATACGATTGGTGCGCAAAAGCTTTCAAAACCTATCAATAGGGCTCAATAACTACTTTTTAGGCTCAATATCATTTCAACACCTAATACCCTAATGCCAACTGGTATGGGAGTTACTAACCCAAAGTTCGTTAAGGGTGGTAGAAAGCTTAAAAGACAAAACATTACATTGTTCTTTAAACCTTGATAGAAAATGAAAGTGAAAAAGTTTATAATATGAGGAATAGAATCTATAGTATGGATGTGGTCAAGAAAAACACCAAAATAGAAAGTATGAAGCATAATGCACCAAACAAGTTTGGGGGATGTTTGAGAGTTGAAATGAATGGAAAAAGTCAAGGATGCAGAATGAAGGCAATAGGTTTTAATTGTAAGTGGAATTTGGGTAAAATTGAGCTTAAATTGTCCATTCATCTACCAGTACGAAACCACACATTATAAGCCTAAAAGACCTAATTGATCTTGAAGGTGGTACATGCCTACATTAGTGGAGATTAATATGACAAACAAGCCTATGGGACTTAGAAAAATCAACGAGGAGTTTGTTATCTAAGTATTGTGTCAAAAAATGAATTAATCTGCTAATGAAAAAGAGACAAGACCATCACACACTCACATATCAAGGTTAAATAATTAAGTTGTTTATACTATATAAATTATTTGCCTATTTAGTGAACTTACTTGAAAATCTTCCTTGCTATGGATGAGAAACTTGTTCAAACATAATTTTACAACTAACTTATTTTTCCTGCTACATTGTTGATTTAAGAGAAAAGATGTCTAAGGCAGAACAAAAAAATGTCCTTAAAAACATAAGCTGAATTGTTTGAGAACAAACAAAATTTTCTTTTCTCTGCTTGGGGATAAGCAAAACTTTATGTTTAGGGGAGTTTGATGCGTCCTAAAATAAACTATTTTTAGTCCATTTTTCTAGCATATTTTTGGAAGTTTATGACTCATTTTAATGTTGAATTATGGAATATTCACCAACTTTGTGTTTTGTAGGTTTTGAATGCAGAAGAAGCAAATCCATTAAGAAAGAAGCGGTGGCTAAAGGCGAAATGTCTACAACATAATTTTAGAATGTAGTAACGCATTCAAGGGGACCTTAGAGATAATATATTTGCAACAAAGATGAAGTTGAACTCAAGCTAGAAGTGAAGAATGTCGACTTTTCACGAGCTTTGTCACGACGAAGTAGGGAGAGATGGGGATGATAAATGTTGCGACAAAGAAGTGAATGTTGCTACATAATAGTAATCAGAAGACATAACTTTGTCGTGACATTGGATTTTTTTGTTGCACGACAATGATCAAGCAAATGGTAGTAGAGTTTTGTCACAACAATCAGATCTTTGTCGCAACATAAAGAGCTGCAAAGGGAAGAAAGTTTGTCCTGATAGAGAATGGAAGATCAATGAGACAAGTCAAGACAAGTTTTTCGCGACAAAGATTTTAATGTTGCAACAAACAATTCAGCTAGCGACAAAGATAAAGGAAGGAAAAATGTCGCGACTTTTTTAAAGGAAAAATGTCATAAATTTGTCACTACATACTTTGAAAATGTTGCGACATTTTTTCTTCCTTGATCTTTGCCACTAATTGAACTATTTGCTGCATCATTGGAATATTTACTGTGACCAATTTGTCTTGATTTGTCTCATTGCTCTTTCATTCTTCGTCGCAACATAATTTTCTTTTGTCGCAATAAAATTTCTTCCCTCTATAACTCTTTATGTCGCGAAAAAGATTTGATTGTTGTGAAAATACTCTACTGCTATTTTCTTTATCATTGTCGCGACAAAGCAAAATAATATTGCGACATTCTTCTTCAAGAATTTCTCAATCAATGTCGTGACAAAAAAATCCATTGTTACGACAAAGTTTTGTCTTCTGATTACCATTATGTAGCAACATTCACTTCTTTGTTGCAACCTTTATCATTCCATCCCTCTCATTTTGTGTCATGAAAAAGTTGTGAAATGTCACGACATTCTTTACTTCTAGCTTGAGTCCAGCTTCATCTTTGTTACAACATAGTATCTGTTGGTTCCCTTGAAATTATGTCGCGACATTCTAAAATTATGTCGTGACATTCTTTCCTTAGCCAATTTTCTATTTCTTTTCTTGTTGGATTTTCTTATTGTACATTCAAAACCTGTAAAACACAAAGTTAGTGAATATTCTATAATTCAGCATTAAAATGAGTCATAAATTTCCAAAAATAGGCCAAAAAAATGGACTAAAAATAGATGAGTTTAGGACTCATTGATTGTCCATGCTCTGAACCAAGTAGGGTATAGGATAGTGAAATGACAAATTGTGTAGTAAATGTTTACGGAAGGGTTTGTAGTCAGACCATTGACTCTTCGGTCAATTGGGGGTCATGATGTGTTGCTAGATACCACTCATGACTTGCTTGGATTCAAGAATAGAATCAAGTGGCCAATATAACCGAAAACCTTATGGGTCACATACTTAGAAGGTGTGGAGCTGATATAAAACGAGTTTGGATGTGATCTAAACATAAGGGAATATATGAAATGGAATGTCATAGGATTAGTGGAATCCCGGGTACAAAAGGGCTCATTAAGAGACTAAAGGAGGCTTAGGCTTGTTCATATGCTTAAGGCCTGTGAGGGTGATGCCATAATGCATAAAGATGCAAGTACCTTATAATGTCTCAAGTGAGGGGCCTTTTGGACATTTCATGGGCAAGGGTTCTCATTTGATTCGAGCAACTCATGAGTGGTATCTAGCAATACATCATGACCCCTAATTGACTTAAAGAGTAAATGGTTTAATTGCGAACCTTTCCATAGACAATATCCTCACAATTTGTCCTTTCACCATTACTATTCCCCACTCGGTTCATATAGTATGGACATTGTGTAGCTCTCGCTAGATTGACTACGTCACACCTAGCCAAAGTGATATTAGTTCTTATCCTAAGACTCATTACTCATTAGATATTTCACTGAAGACACTCTTCATGAAATTTCCATTATGGCTAGAGATTCTTGAGTAATGATCTCCACAAGAGGCCATGGGTATACCCTCCTTCTATCGAGAGTGGTGACTGATTCGCGTGTATTTATGTGTAGCCCATATGGTATTCTGAATCAACAATATTTATAACCTAACACCTCGTATTGGCGTAGCATACCTACTATAGCACAGTGGTTCTAGGATCATCCGCAGGGATGGGTTTTCTTCGTGTAAATGACTCATAGTGAAATTTGAACTAGTGGTCGTTTTGGATTTTGGGTTGTTATAAAGAGGGAGTTTGGTAGTTGAAATCGTAACCAAAGTGATGTAAAAAATATAGAAAGAATTCCTTGAAGTGTTAAGCGGCTACGGCAGGTTTCCCTAGGGAAAATGAGGGGGTCCTTGGGGTCACTTCCTTGCATTAGGAAATTAACTATGGTTACCTACCGAGACTCGGTTTGATTCTTCTCGGCGACCCTCGATAGCACTATCCTTTGAAGATGGCATTCGATATCCATTGTGTTCTCGTCAATTAAAAACACACTCCTTGAATCACCTTCCAATGGCTCATAAATGATAACTAACTTGACATCACGAGATCAACAATAAGCATCCAATGAAAGTAGTAAGCTAACCATATACTAACCATTCAAGGTGAATCGAAGGGATCGAAACCTAAAGTTAAAAGAGAGAAAATCAACGGAAGAGAATACCTATGTTGAAAACATTAGAGCCGCTAACGTTACCATAAGGTTCTTGTGATGCCCTGCTTTCCAAGGAAGGAGGGAGTTTAGCCACTCATCCTCTGAGTTGTCATCCTCAGAGGGTGTTTAGCTAGTGAGAAAGTGAAGGAAAATGAAAGAAAATCCAAAGAGAAAAACAGAGGCTTCTCCAGGAAGCTTTTCCAATTTTAATGACTGAATTATTACAAAGTCTTGTCTCTGGCATATATGCCATAATGCATATACAATTTACCAAAATATCAAAAGAGAATCACTATTACAAAGGGACAAATTTGGAAGATATAAAAAAGAGTACAAAAAAGTCAACAACAGGAGCATCAGGTCGCGGCCTTGTGTAGAAGAAGTGGCGAGGTGCGAATTTCGCAGCCACGAAATTTCCAAGTCTACTGCTTCTTCCTCAGCACTACTTCTCTTCTTTCCGATTTTGATATGCGGCTACGATTTTCTTGAATTCTTCTTGTTAGAAGTGACTCTCTAACCTTGGCATAACTGGCCTGTGAAAACTACAAAATTCGCCATAAAATATGATCAGTTGCATAGTTAGGTCCTTAACATGCCAACCGAGTTAATTAGGTTGATTACTATGCAAAAAGTGCTCAAAACTTGTAATAAGAGTGTAAAACAACACTGTTTGGGTAGTAATCACTCCCCCTAACCAACACATCGTTGGTCCCTAAGCAATGAAGGAAGAAGAAAGCAAACAAAAACAAGATCAGCTATATATGTCCATATAAATTATGTTTCAAAAAATGAAGGGGTAATGCACAACCTTTAACTAGAGTCACAATCCACCTTGACAACTATCTCAAGAGGCGTAATGTTATGCAAAGGCCGAAGTATCAAAAGAGGTTGACTCTGAGAACTTGACGGCGCCTTCCATAAAAACCTAAGTGTTTAGTTTGATAAGGTTTCAAAAATAGTACGTCAAGCTTGTTCTGCTTTATTCGCTCTTGTCTAAAGCTAGCGACCTAACCCATTCGATAGGTAGGACCCACTTTATTTACCACATCTCCCTTTTTTTTTTTCTTTTTTCTTTTTTTTTTCTTTTATTTTCTTTGTGAGAATGATGTTGAAATTGTCAATTCCACAAATTATTGATAAATATCTTGAGGTCCATGATGAATCCCAGCAATTAAGGTTTTAGAAGTCAGTGTAGGATCTCTCAACCACTAACTCTTCAGGTTTCACCCTGGACTTTTAATGAGTTCAAAACTTCAGCACCTACAATTCACTAAACTCCACCTATTCACCCATGTAATGAGCATATTGGTGACTCAACCATTGGTTTCAGAACATAGAACTTTAGAAATTCGCCATATACCCACGCCGAACCGTGCTCGGGTTTTGAGTAAGTGTCAAAAATTTTTTCTTTTCTCTTATTTTTATTTTTATTTTATTTTATTTTTTTGTTTTGAAAGACTCATTGGTCTTTTATTCAGGGGTCCCGACCTAATAAAGGTGGTCAAAAGTACTAGGTCGGACTTTTGCAAGGCTTAAGAGGCAAGCAGTTTTTCAAATTTTTTTATCATTAAAATCTAATGCATAAGTAGGTGGTTAGTTCTTGCTGAAGAAAAAGGTTGAAAAACTAACAGAATTTAATTGTTATCAAACTAACTAAGCAAAACACCATTCTAACACCAACAATATTGAAACAATATTTCAATTTCTTCTATTGCAAGCTTGGGATTACAAAAAAAAAAAAAAAAGGTTGTAAATGAGAACTATATTCTTTATAACATGTGCTAAAACTAAAGACATACCTATACTTGAAAAAAAAAAAAAACTAACTGCCAGCAAGTCATTCAACTACATAAAAGGACTTGCTTAAAACAAAAGCATAACCATAACATAAAAGCCACTTCCTTCATTAATTCTCCCCCTAACCAAATATCGCATTGTCTCAATAGGGTCTGGAGTGGAAACTTAAGGAAGGAAGTGCTACCCCTCAAATATTAGTAGAGGGTGGAATGTCATCCTCATCTTGGGCTGGATGAGCAGCTGCTGGTGAGACTGAGAGGTGGGCAGCTAAAGGGACTGGCCACACAAGCACGCTTATAAGGAGGTCTAATGGAGTCGGATGAGGAGTTTCGGGATTATCGGTGCTATCATTGCTTTAGTCGAGTCAAGATGGTGAGGCCGCTAATGTGGAATGTGGGAGGGATCTGAAGTTAGCCCAAAAATGTGAATCTGCACAAGGATGGCATTGTTCTGAGCAAGGATGGCTTCGGTGCATGCCATCACCTCGGCCAAGGTAGCATGGCCAATAGCAAAAGAATATGTAGTCAGCGAAAAGATTGTAATTATACGGCCGTAACAATGGGGAGAAATGGGAATAGTCTCCATAGGTGCTGCGTATACCTGCCTCCACCGAATCTGTGAGGGACGGAGGCATTAGAGACTCAAATGATGCAGGCAGTGGGTTAGTGACTGTGGGAACTGTGGATGCTAGGATGTGGGGCTCCTCAATAGGAGTCGCAGTGGCTACCGGTCCTCTCATTGATCCCCGAGCGAGAGAGGAGCACCCAGCACAAATTTCCACTTTTCCACTATGAAAATAGCCTCGCATACCCTACGACACTCTAAATGGGGTTCACCCGGAAAACCAAGGTGCTCCAACACCTGAGAGAGCAGCCACGGAAATAGTAGGGGAATAACCTCTACCCTGCTGAGGTTCTTACGGTGTATCTTCTCCTCATAGTGGAAAAGAGAAGTCATGATGAGCTCCATAGGGTTAAACCATAAACCCTCATAAATGTGGTATAGTGCCTCCAGTATGGCTCCCCTCATCTAAACCAAATGCTGAAGAGGAAATAGATTTGATCACAACACATAATCAATAAAAAGCATTCCTGTTAGGAGTTGCCTTCTAAACAAAATGGGACCAACTGAGGTGTCTCAGGAAAATATGTCGACCATCTCCCGGGGTGCGGAATGTGGCCACTGCCTGTAGTCTGCAGAGTTGGCCAAAGCTACAGGAAGATTGAATGTGGCGTATAGATGCTTAAAGAATTCCTCACGACCATCAATGGAAAAGTGCAGCGTAGTAGGATTACGGTCTCTCCTGAAGGTCATAGTTTGGTAGAATTCGATTACCACACACGGATAGAAGAATTGGCATGGAGTCATAAAGGGTTCCAAGTGTAGCGCTGCACAAGCCCCTTGGAGTCTTGAAGCTTAGGAGGGCCACCAAAGGCCAAAATGTCATAAAAGTTCTCATTGTGTAGGTCCTTACCACTGCAGTCAAAATTACCTGCGATTGGGCCACAGTATAAAATTAGCCTTTTTATTATGGATCCTAGAGAGTGGACTTGAGAATTATTAGCAGTTAGGTGGCGAAGACTAAGGGGGCTCCTGCAGCTGCAAATGGAAGGATTCGTCGGGGCTTTAGGTCTTAACCCTCTTTGGAATGGGGGCTACTAAGGCTGTATGGTGTGGTAGAGGGGTAGGAGCAGCCAATCGAGGTAGATCAACGGATTTGCGCAGGGGCGGCAAAGAAAGTGGACAGTAACGCCGGAGGTGGCTGGCAGCTGGGGCAGAGTTAAGGGCCTCACACGAGGTCTGAAGGATGTACTATGCCCACCTTTGGTCTTTTCCATGGCCAAAGACTGAAGTAGCTAGGGTTTCACAGTAGAAAATTGTTTTCGTAAGGGAGGCACACAGAGGATGGGGGCTTCGTAGAGGATGGTGTGTTCGTAGGAAGAAATTAAGGATAGGCAGGGGCTAGGGCTCTTATTTATGGGTGAAGGGGCAAGATGTGATGGGTTTATAATGGGGATGATAAAAAAAAACGAAGGAGAAGCTCGGGAAATAGAGGAGCACTAACATACAGGTTCTCAAGCCTGGGCACCGGGCTCGACGCCAATCTCTTTAAAATCGAGGGCACAAATAGCAGGGGAACCTATGCCGCACGTCTGGCAGCCTAGGAAGGGAAAAGTGGAGAAATGAGGTTGGTAGTGAAGGAAAAAGGGTTGCGAAATTTTCCCAACCCTTATTTAAATGGCCCCAAAATTGGCACTTTGAAAATGCCCCGTGAAATTTTAGAAGCCGCGAATTTCAAGAAGCTAAACACTTGGATTTAAAAATGACTTAGTCAGGAATTAATGTGGTTGCTAAATTTAAAGAACCCTTATGGAAAATGATATGCTTAAAAATTTTTCTACTTACATTACTCACTAAAATTGAGCCATTCTCAGAAACAAACACAATAGTTTCAAATAAAAACATAGGAAAATGAAACATTAAACTACTATTAAGGTTAAATTAAGGAAAAGAAGAGTGAAAATAAATAAAAATAAAAATAAAATAGAATAAAATAAAATATCAAAAAAGAAGAAGTGGTCTTTGCAGTCTCAGGAGAGATTGAGTCCACCCAAACCAAATCCCTAAACATTTGGAGGCTCAAGGAGGGAAAGTTCCTCCTTGTCAAGTGTGAAGGAGACTACATATGGCTTGAGTCTTTGGCCATTCATTTTGAATAGTTGGTTGTCTTTTGAGCTGAGCAATTCCACTGCTCCATTAGGGTAGACTTAATGGATAATGAAGAGACCAATCCACCTCGACTTGAATTTGTACGGAAAAATGTGAAGCTTGGAATCGTAAAGCAACACTTGATCTCCTTTCTGGAAATTTTTTCGAGCTACCATCTAGTCATGCCATTTTTTCGATCACTCTTTTGTGATTTTTGAATTTAGGTAGGCATCATTTTACAGTTCCTCTAACTCATTGAGGTCAAGGAACCTCTTGA
This sequence comes from Tetrastigma voinierianum, assembly GCA_016808115.1. NCBI lineage: Eukaryota > Viridiplantae > Streptophyta > Magnoliopsida > Vitales > Vitaceae > Tetrastigma > Tetrastigma voinierianum. Next base: position 227,964 of record JAEQBH010004044.1, on the reverse strand, counting down.
GGCCGGCTCTTCCTAAATCCAAATTCAGCTTCATGATTGCCCACCGTGCCTTGTATTCTATTTCCACAGGGAGGTGGCATGCTTTGCCATAAACCAGGCGATATGGGGACATCCCGAGAATTGTCTTGAAGGTTGACCTGTATGGCCATAATGTATCCAGCAGCTTGAGGGACTAGTCCTTCCTATTGGAATTCACTTCCTTTATCAAGATAATCTTGATTTCCCTATTGGCAAGCTCAACTTGTCCACTGGTCTGAGGATGGTAAGGGGTGGCCACTTTATGTTTCACTCCATATTTAGCTAGGAGAGTTTCAAAGGGTTTGTTGCATAAATGTGAACCCCATCACTAATTATGGCCTTAGGGCACCCCAAACTGAGAAGATATTCTTTAAAACTTCAAAAGACCACCCCGTGATAGTTTACTTTGCACTAATACCAATCTATTTCGGGATGAGCTACAATCAACCCCCACCAAGATGTACAAATATCCAAAAGACGTAGGGAATGGTCCCATGAAATCAATGCCCCAAACATCAAATAAGTCAACTACTAAGATTGGGTTTAAGGGCATCATATGACGACGAGAAAGCTTCTCTAGTCTTTGGCATCAATTGCAACCACGGCACATATTATGAGCATCCTTAAAGATGGAAGGCCAATAGAACCTAGATTGGAGCACCTTCATAATTGTCTTTTGCGAAGCGAAATGACCTCCACATGCATTTTTGTGGCATTGACTGAGGATCCCCTATTGTTCTCCTTCAGGCACACACCTCCTAATGATTTGGTCTGCATAGTATTTGAGCAGAAATGGCTCCTCCCAATAATAGGAATGAATTTTGATGAAGAAGTATTTCTTATCCCGTGTCTTCCATTTAGTTGGGACCTCCCATGTCGCTAAGAAATTGGCAATATGAGCATACCAAGGATCATTTTCTACCGCCAGCATCGATTCTCTGTGAATTCCATCATTGATTGAGGACTGTGTGTGTCAGGGGCTATGGTCGGGCCAGAAGTGATTTGCCATCACATTCCCTACCCTTGGCTCTTTGATCTGAAGATTAAATTTCTGGAGTAGGAGAACTCATCTGATAAGCCTTGCCTTAGCATCTTGCTTGGTTATGAGGTACTTCAAAGTGGAGTGGTCTGTGAAAATAACAATGTCTGACCCCACCAAGTATGCTCGAAATTTGTCTAAGGTATAGACCACTGCCAGCAGTTCCTTCTTTTTGGTACTGTAATTTCTCTTAGATTCATTCAGAGTTTTGCTTACATAATAAACCACATAGGGATTTCTATCTTCTCTTTGCCTAAGGATTGCCCCGATAGCAAGATCATTGGCATCACACATGACTTCAAAAGGTAGATTCCAAGTAGGTGTTTCTACTATAGTATGGTCGTGATGGATTCTCGAGCTCCCTCGAAGCTCTTTTGACAAGTTTCATCCCATGCAAACTTAGTATCCTTTTCTAGCAACTTATAAAGGGGTTTTGCAATTTTCGAAAAATCTTTGATGAACCTCCTGTAGAAGCCAGCATGGCTAAAAGGAACTGTCTTATTGCCTTGACATTTGTGGGGGGTGGTAGTTTGGAAATAAGCTCAACTTTGACCTTATCAACCTCAATTCCCTTCCTAGGACAATTCCCTGATTCACCATAAAATGGCAATTCTCCTAATTGAGCACCAGGTTCTTTTCAATGCATCTATGTAGGATAGTTTCAAGGTTAGCTAAGCACTCCTCAAAAGTACCCCCATATATGGTGATATCATCCATATACACTTCCATAATGCGCTCCACCATATCACTGAAAATGCTGAGCATACATCTTTAGAATGTGGCAGGTGCATTGTAGAGGCCAAAAGGCATTTGCCTGTAAGTTTAAGTCCCAAATGGACAAGTGAAGGTGGTCTTCTCCTAGTCCCCTACCGCAATCTTTATCTGAAAATATCCGAAATACCCATCCAAGAAGCAATAAAATGGATGCTCGGAAACTCTCTAAAGAAGTTGATCGATGAAGGGTAAAGGGAAGTGGTCCTTTCATTTTACTGAATTTAGTCTCCTATAGTCTATGCATACCCTCTAACCTGTGGTAAGGCGGGTAGGCACATCCTCTCCTCTTTCATTCTGCACAGTAGCCACCCTGACTTCTTTGGCACCACCTGAGTTGGACTCACCTAAGGACTATCGAAAATAGGGTAAATAATGCTAACTACTGTGATTTGAGAACTTAATGCGCCTTGCTTCTTCTGTATGAGGATTCGATCGCTATGTGGTTGTCTCACTAACCAGCTTCCTCCTCCATAGATGTGATGAGTGAAACAAAGGGTGCCCACTTTAGATCGGAAATTTTCCATCGATGACTTGCTTGTGCCGTGAGGATGTCAGGCATATCTGTGAGGCATTCTTGATGAAGAAATCACAATTGGTTGTTGATCCTCTTCCAAATATGCATATTTTAATTCTACAGGGAGAGGCTTGAGGTTAAGATTTTAGGGCTCTATGTTCACTATCATCCCCAATCAACAAGGGAAGGGTTTCTTCTTTTCTTCTCTAAGGCCCATAAATGACACATAAATCTAGGGCTTCCTGTAGCTCTTCAGAAATTTCTGCTGATTCCTCAATCAAATCTTTCTGCAATTGATGTAGTTGAGACTGTTCATCCAGAATGGTGTCAATCAGACCAGAATGGTTTCAATTAGACAAACCTCTTTTGGATCCTCCTCTACTGGGTGCATGTGCTTTTTGCTTAAGTGGAAAATGTTGAGTTCCAGTGTCATATTCCTAAATGTCAACTGCATAACTCCATTTCGACAATTAATATCGCGGGAGTAGCGAATGGCCTCGGGATGATAGGTACATAATTAGCTCCCGACAAGCGGATTCGATGTCGAGGACAGTTCTTGGAGTAATAGAGATTTATCAACGCACGAAGACATCTTCAACGGTGCCCTTGGGGTTTAGCTAACCTATGCTAAAGGCAGAGGTGAGTGGTGGTGAGTTTCAATTCTCCTAGCCCTAGCCTTGTAATAAGTAGGGTAGCGAGGCTGACACTAGCCCCGAGTCGATAATGCCTTCTCCACCTGAGTTCCTCATTCACCCAGATGGTAGGACGATGGGTCTTTGAATTTCAGGTTTTTGCCTTTGGATGATGTGACTTGCTCTATCAAGAAGGCTTTTCTTGTCGATACTCCAACCCTTTTGTGCTGAAGTCTTTTAAGGCATACGTTGGGACTTTCTTAATCATATCCAAAAGAGGGATGTTGACCTTCACCTGCCTTAACACTTCCAGAATTTCAGTTTGGTTGGTCACCTTCTTTTTTCCTCTTAGTGCATGAGGAAGTGGAAGGGGCATGCTCTTCTTCATCATATCTTCTTTGATCACAATTCTATCCGGTTCCTCATCCTTTTCTTCTTGCCTCTTGAGGGGGTTTAGGCGTTAGTTTGCTCAGCCGTTTACCCTCCTCAAAGTGATGATTGCCTTCACTTCATCTATCTTGGGGAGTAGGTTCAGCGTGAGCTATTTCATGAACTCTAAGGTTGTTTGTGTATGTGAAGAAATTTGCTCTTTTCCTACGCCCACTTTGGTTGGTTAGCTTAGGTGAATCTGCCCAGGTTGTCGAGAATTTTGAGCAATTTCGCTCTGGAACCGATCTAATCTCTTATTCACAGTACTCTCCACAATATCAATTTTCTGATTTTCTTGGACGTGGCGCTTTGCAACCAGCTACAAAGTTGCACTGCTCACTTTGCTCAAATTTAAGATGACTTGTGCAAATGGAGGATTGAGTGTAGTTGTGATAATTTAAGAAGTTGAAGCATCTGATTGGAGGAATAGGAGACTACATCTTGTGGGGGCTTTGTGGCTTCTAGGAGGGAGGTTTAGGTGATTTCTCGGCTAGGGTTGTAAGGTGTTTTCATATGGTGTTGGTTGATGGTTTTTGAATTGACCCATGACGATGGGTGTCCGTAACATCTCCCTCATTCTTTGAAGCAGTTGGGCGTTGCTCCCCCAGGATGTTCGATTACAGCGACATATGAAACATGGTTTGTTTAGCCGCAGGGATCGTAACTTCTTGCACCTCGTATTTGGTTTCTCATTTCCTAGTTCTTCCAACCTTCTAGCTGGGTTCAGAATTTTGCCTTTGTGTCGAGTCCTCAAGAAAGGAATACACCACCCGTGTCTTTGGGTTGAGGGTTTCATTCTTTCCATTTCCACCAGGCTAGGCTCATCCCGACCCTTTGAAGCTTCAACTACATACCCGGGAAATCAAAGCCTCCTCTCTGGATTTTGCAAGAAATCTTCTCCACACATAGTCTCCAGCAACTACTCCATGGCAGGAGAAATACCATCATAAAAATAGGTGACTAGCAGCCAAGTGTCAAACCCATGGTAAGGATAGGCATCGAGTGCTTCCATAAACCTTTCCCAACATGCATAGAATTTTTCATTCTCATGAGCTGAGAAGGTGGAGATTTGCCTCTTCAGATTGTTTGTCCTGTGAGTGGATAAAATTTTCTTTAAGAACTCAGTTTGCATCTCTGTCCAGTTTTGGATGGTCCTTGGCCTCAGGGAGTTGAGCCAATCTTGGCTTTATCCTTCAATGTGAAAGGAAAAAGTTTAAGTCTCATTAAGTCCATTGTGGTCGTATCCTCCTTGAAGGTGTTACAAACCTCCTCAAATTCCTTGATATGTGTATAGAGGTTCTCACTCTCCATACCATGAAAAGTGGGAAGGAAAGGCACCGGGGCAAGGCATAACAACGATTTCAACAAGTACAACGCAGAGGGTGCACCAATCGTGAGGGTGTATGTGGTCCCTCATGGACCTGAATGCATTGAGGTTCTTGTTCACCTCGCCACTTATCGTCTTCATGTGGGGTTCCACAGATCAAAATTCAGGCTCACTATAGAATCTATTTCCTGTGATTCCTATGGTTCCTATGGAATACTGATTTTAACCAATCTGCCTTTTGAATTCTTAAACCACTGGAACAAAAACTCCTACATGAAAACAGGACAGCACCAAAAGAAACAAAGAAAACTCTGCCAACAAGGGTTAGTGTTAGCTAAAGAAAAACAAAAAGTATGAACAATACAATGAATGTCAAGTAACCTAGCATTAAACTGCTAGAAACAATGAAAATAGAAAAGAAATTCACCAGAACTTGTGATAAGGATCACAAGTGTTCAACACGTTGTCATTTGCACTAATGCACCATCCCCGGTAACGACACCATCTGATTCGCTTGTATTTATTTGTAGCTCTTAGGGTATTCACAACAATATTTATAACCTAACACCTCGTACTGGGGTAGCATAGCTACTATAGCACAAAGGATTTTGTGGATCGCCCATGTGGATGGGTTTTCTTCTGCAAAATGAATCATGTGTTGAAATTTGAACTCGGTGAATTCATTTTGGATTTTGGGTTGTTATAAGAGGGAGTTTTGGCAGTTGAAATCAACCAAAGTAGATGTAAAAATATAGAAAGAATTCCTGAAGTGTTAGCGACTCGGGGTCAGGATCCATAAATGAGGGGTTCTCAGGTCCTTTCGCATTGGGAAAGTAACTCATATAGTTACCTCCTAATTGGGTTTGGATTAGCTATAAAAATCCTAATTCTCAATAACTATCCTTTGAAAATGGCATTCAATGTCCATTAATGTTCTTAGTCAGTTAAAAACTTGCCTCCTTGAATCACCTTCCAGTGGCTCATAAATTATAATTAACCAACATCATAAAAAGGATCTGTGGCACAAGCAACTTAACGAGCCATAAAATCTACCATATACTAACCGTTATCTGCTGAATCGAAGGAATCGAAACCTAAAGTTGAAAGAGAGAACCTCAAAGGAGAGAATTCTTATGTGGAAAACATGAGAGCCCTGCGTTACCATAGGCTTCCTTTCCCAATGCCCTCTACTTCATGGAAGGAGAGAGTTTAGCCACTCATCCTCTAAGTTGTCATCCTCAAAGGGTGTTTGGCTAGTGAGAAAGTGAAGGAAAATGAAAGAAAATCCAGAGAGAAAAACACAAGGCTTCTTTAGGAAGCTTTTCCAATTTCAATGAATGAATTATTACAGTTCTGCCTCTGGCATATATGCTACTACACAGGACATTTTACCAAAATATCAAAAGAGAATCACTATTTAGATAGTGAATAAATAATTTGGAAATATCAAAAGAGAACAAAAGTCAACAACAGAGCAAATAAATTTCGATGGCCGTGGAAAATTCAAGGGCTGCAAATTTCACAACCCTCGAGAAATTGTCAAAGCCGGCCATTTCTTCTCTGCGATTGCTTCCTCTTCTTCCACTTTGACCAACTCGATTTCAACTTGAATTCTCCGTGATTGAGCCGACTCTAACCTTGGCATAACTGGCCTATGAAAACTACAAAATTTTCCATAAAATATGATTAGTAGCATAGCTAGGTCCTTAACATGCCAACCGGGTTAATTAGGCTGATTACTACGCAAAAAGTGCTCAAAACATGTAGTAATAAGAGTGTAAAACAACATTGTTTGGGTAGTAATTAGTTACTCCTCTATTGGCTACTCAATTAACTTTGAATACATCAAATTGTCAACCTTTGAGAGGCAACTAGAAATGAGGTCAAAGTCCATAATTAGTATCCAAGATATCCTTGAGCACCACAAGTCTAAAGATACATGCACCATTGCTATGATGAAACTATCATCTACATTTTAATAGATAATCCATATGATTGTCTCAGGGCAAGTCTCCAACGTACTTGACTAGACTTAGTAAGCATCCACATGTTAACTCTAAACATCTCATGTCCACATCTTATGGGATCTACTGCTTCATCTAATTAAGGAGTATAACATGTGCTAGTCTATCCGGATCAACAATGTCCCTTCTTGTTGATCCTAAGACTAATGATAATTTGGATACTAATAGAATTGCATATGATAGGTGTAACGCCCCAAAAATACCCTAGAATTTTATAATAAAAATTATTATATATTCCGGGTATAAATTGAGCCAATTTGGGTATTTTCCGGGAATTATTAAATGAATATTGAATAAATGATTATATGGCTAAGAGCCAAATACATATGTTATATGCTAAATGAGAATTGATTGAAACCGGAAATTAACCCAAGTGTAAAAAGGGCAAAAGTGGAAGAATAGTAAAATAAGGACTAAAGGTCATATACAAATGAGTTTGTAGGCCTATGTGAATCGAATTCTATGGCAATAGAGAGATTTATAGGGTATATAGCAATTATAGAGAAACTTAAGGCAAAGAATGATTTTTTTATACAAACAAGGCCTTAAAGAGATAGGGATTTAAAAGACCAAATTTGGTCTTAGATGCTCATTTTTTAGCAAACACGTTTTGGGAAGATAAGAGAGGAGAAAAGGGAGAGAGAAAGCTGGGGTTTGCAAAAAGGAGTGATTTTGGTGGGATTGTTTCCCCTCTCTTGCTTCTAAGAGACCAAGTAACATGGAAGAGAAGACGAAGCAGACTACAAGAAACAAAACCCTAACTTCATCTTTACATTTGATTAGGGAAAAACCCTAATTTAAGAAAAAAGGGTTTGATTGATTCTAAACCACCTTTGAAGTTGTTTCTGTGATCTCCATGGTGGATTTTATACGGGATGAATCTGGAGGAGGTTTATGAAGAAAAATGAGTGAGAATGGTAAAACCGCATTTTCAGCAGATCTCGATATGGTACCGTACCAAAGAGTGGTACCCTGCACCATTGTGCAGAAGACATTGAAGTGGTACCGGTACCATCAGCGGTACTGCACTCATTGGTAGTGTGGTCACTCGGCACGGTACCGATGCTTCCTACAACCCTATTTTTTTGCATGTGATGCACTTTTAAGTCCCGTATTCATACACCGATTGTTTAAGGACCCTAATAAATGACTAGTGGGGGTATAAATGGGAATGTGAAACTATGAAAACGTGGTCGTGACTCACCACCGAGGCGGTTAATTCGACAGTTGACAATTATTCATTTAACCACTAAGAGTGTAGAATTTGGCATTTGACCGGGTAACGGTGAAGATGACAAACTGATCATATAGTAATCGCATCGAAAGAGAAAAAGGATCGATAATTTGGTTTCTTTCTTTGTTTGTTCTTTGTTCTGTTCTCGTTTCTTCGTTTCTCTTCGTCCTATTTGTTCTCGGTGGACTCAATTCTCATTTCAAGTTCTATTTGTGGAAATATATATATATATATATATATATATATATATATATATATATATATATATATATATATATATATATATATATATATATATATATATATATATATATATATATATATATATATATATATATTATATATATATATATATATATATATATATATATATATATATATATATATATATATATATATATATATATATATATATATATATATATATATATATATATATATATATATATATATATATATATATATATTATATATATATAAAGATATATATATATATATATATATATATATATATATATATATATATATATATATATATATATATATATATATATATATATATATATATACATTGATTTGAATATTATTAGTATTTGAAATGTTATTACAACATTCGTATGTGTTCACGTATTTGAACTATAGTGAGAATTTCTACCGTTTGAGATTAAATCGATTTGAAATGCATTATTTAATGACTAACATGACGGATCTACACCAACCAATTCATCATGAAGGTAATCAGACGGTTCACAATGCTAAAATCATTACGTTGGCTGAATGGCAATCGTGACAAGATTCAATTAAATCGGCCGTGAATGTTGACTTTATAGTCTTATTTGAAATCGCAAACCCAAAAGCAAAAAATGATATTAAAAAGTGTATTTGTATAAGTATCTTTTACATTACACATAGACATTGTATAAACACATTATTTTGATAAATGCATGATTCGTATTGAACTGAAATGGAATAGAACTGTGATAGAACCACTAAGCATGAAATGCTTAGCTTATCGTTTAACCAATGCCAGTAATCGGTTTATTGTACAAAGGATCGCAGTTTTAATTCCAAGGTCGAGAAGCTAAGAGTCATCCAGAAAGATCACGGAGTATGCTCCGTTACATGCATCCTCACCATTTTGAGCATGACATTGTTTTATAAACAAAAGGAGTTTAACTCCGAAATTATTTTTGTACTAATATCTTATTACGATTTTGGATATTATGTTGTAAACGGCATAAAATGCCATTTTTGGTTAAATGCATATTTTGTAAAGGAATTGCATTGAAATTGTAATTGTTTATGGCTTCGCTCTAATGCAAATCGCCCACAGATTTGAGAATGAAAACGTTTATATTAATGAATTGTATTTGATAAATGGATTTGATAAAGGCTTTGGCTAAAGGGCCCTCGGGTTTCGATTCAACCGCCAACCGACGGCCTGCCCGCATCACACAATAGGAATCTCATTCTCATGATCTCATCATGATTTGCTTCATGCTATATTTATGTATCAAGGACTTCAATAATTGATTTAATATCACTATCAATTCAATGTATGAATACCATATTAATGAAGAAGCCTTTTATTAAGATATATTTATATATATAAATCGTACAATAAGTGCTAATGGTGATTGCCTTTATAGCACTTCACTAACAGACAGGATAAGAGGGTCATGAAACTCAAAGGAATTGATGGGCCCTATAAGCGATGGAGCATGTTGTTTAACTCAATGCAAAGGGAAGAACCTTACTAGGGATTCACATGGTATGAGATCTTTGTTTTGAAACCAAATGGATTCATTTAAGAATTCCATGAAGACCATTTTTACCTACTAAAAAAGGTTCTTTTTGGCTTAAAACAAGCTTCTAGAGCCTAGTATAGTAGGATGGCTGAACACCTATTGAGCTTGAATTTCATGCTACATAACAAAGTTACCTCATATGTTGTGTTGAAAGTGAACGTCTTCTTATTTGGTATTATGGATGATGCTTCAGCTTTGATATGACATATTTTTGTCAAATGACATGTTTCCTTGGCATGAAGATCAAACAAGATGAAGGGGAAGATTTCATTTGTCAAAGACAATATGCTAAGGAGATACATAACAATGGGGGAATGCAAAACAATGACTATTGATTACTGCTAAAAAAAATGATTGGCTGTGTTTTTTACATGATTTTTAAACCATTTTATATATAATCACTTGGGAAGCTAATTGGAGCACATTTGTTACCGAACAAACTAAAAGAAATAAATTTCCATTTTGGAGAAATTTATGCTTATTTAGGCAAAAGATCTTATCGATATTTATAGCGCTGGACAATATAATGATGAAAAAAGAAACAAAAAAATAGAATTCGACATTTTTTGTAACTATGTTGCCAAATTCTAGAAAACTGATAGTAAATTTTTTTTTTTTACTTCACTTTTATCCAATAAAAAAAAAACCTAAATTCACTCAACTAGGTAATTTATGCCAAATCAAAATGCATTTTGAACATAAATTACCATAATATAGTGGTTTAGGGTCATCCATTGAGATGGATCTTCTTCCTAACTAAGATTACGGTGAAAATTATTGAGGATTGTATTGGAATTCCTTAAAATAGGTTTCTTCCAAATACGAAATAGATTTAAAGTGGGCACCACTCTATTTTGGGGTGAAATAAGGTTCCTGGAAGGTTTAATTTTACGAGAATACTTCAAAGAGGACTCAAAGGGGGAACCTTGAAGAGAACTCGAAAGAGAAACAAAGAAAATAAGATAATTCACTACCATAGAGTACTAGGAGTGAAGAATGCTAGGACTCGGAAAGGACTAGAACTCGGAGTGGAGATGACCTAAATGGGACTAAAAAAGGATAATAAGAATACTCAGTAAACTTACACGAATGCAGGTTTCAAAGAAGGCAACAAAGACCTTTTATCTTGTGCATCTATGCCCATGGGAATGCTACGTTCCGGTACGTCCCAACACTATGTTCCGAGTCATACTTACACTACACGATTAGTATTTTATACTAATCCCTCCTTAGCCCCTAAAGGGGGTGGAGTCCAATAATTACATTGTCTCTTCCTTCACAATAACCACATTAGTGAGGGAGAACCTCCCTAAAGAGGAGGCCTCTAGAACGACCTGTGGTTATTCTTGCAGTGCCTAGACATAATTCTAGACCAAACCCTATGAGTATAGGTGGACCTGTACTCCTATTTGCTACTATTAGTAGGGATTAGTCTAAAATACTAATCACTCTGTAATGGAATGACCTTACACTACGTGTAGGGACATACCTACACTACTCTTTAGTTCATAAGTGACCTTTGGATGATGCAAAAGTCACTTGCTCATTGCACTCACGTTGTGTGTATCCTCATGTGTGTAAGCGTGCTTAACATATGTAGCGTGAGCACACACACTAATTCGCTAACAAGGCCTCTAAAAAGTTGTTTATGTCTAATCATACATGAGGATATTGAAAATCAAGTTTTATTAACAAAATATGGCCATTGAAATCAAGTTAACATTGAAAAAAATGTTCAATATTTGAATTTCTTAAAATGGGTTTATGTCAGATACGTAATTGATTAAAAGCGGGGCCCCACTTTATTTTAGGTAAAAATAAGGGCTCCTAAAAGGTGTTTTTATACGAGAATACTTCGAAGAGGACTCGGAGGGGGAACACTTGAGAGAACTTGAAATAGAAACAAGGAAAATAATAGAGAAACATGTTTGCATTATGTGTTTGATTCCATACCTGCTCATGAGTTTCTTAAACACCTTGTTTGCAAAATTGCTCCCTCCATCACTTATGATATAGTTCCGGTGCCCCAAATTTGTCAAAACATTTCAAGAATCCCACACCGTATTAGCATCATTTTTGGGACAAGTTGTTGCTTCCGCATTTATACATAGTCCATAGTGGGAGTATCTTGATTCAGCGAATATGGAAAAGGCCCCATGAAATCTATTCCCCACACATAAAAAAGTTGCACCACCAAGTTACATTGCAGGGGCATTTCATGTCTTCTGCCGATACTTCCCATTCTCTGGCATTAATCACAAAGTTTACTGCATTAAGCAAATATTTGAATATGGTAGGCGATAAAAGCGATTGGAGGGCACTATAGGCCGTTTATTCTCTTTACAAAATGTCCTTTTGGTGATGCATGAAATTCATATAAAGTGCCGCCTTGTTTACTTTCTACTTTTACCTCCTAATTATCATATCAACTCCTCTTTTGAATAATAGGGGGTTATCCATATATAAAATTCTTTATCAGTCCTTAACTTCTTTCTCTGTGGTATTCAGATACGTAGCATAACTCCTGGTAGAAAATTTGTCTTAAACATCAGGGGTTGCTGGGATAATATTGGAATAACTACTCATCTGGAAAGTTTTCTGTCAATTCAGTCCCTTTTCCTTTTACAATAGTTTTTTCAACTCTTGACAAGTGATCAGCTATCACATTGTCACTACCTTTCTTGTCCTTGATCTCTATATCAAATTCCTGCAGTAACAATGCCCATCTTATCAGTCTTGGCTTAGCTTCTTTGTTTGTCATCAAATATTTAATTGCAGCATGATCAGTATGGATGATGACATGGGATTCCAACATGTATGGCTTGAATTTTTCACATGCAAATACCATGGCCAACATCTCTTGATGTAGTTGAGTGGTTCTCTTGAGCATCATTGAAAGGTTTGTTGGCATAGTATATGTACAAACATTTTGTCAATTTTCTATCCCCAATCCCGGCTCATTTGCATAGTCACTTTATCATCACACATAATCTCGGAATTCCTTATTCGATCTGGTTTGGCCATGATGGGAGCTTCAATTAATTTGGATCTAATTTCTTCAAATGAAGATTGGCAGGATTCATCAAAATTAAACTTGGTATCCTTTTCAAAAAAGTCTACATAATGGTCACGCAATTTTGACAAGTCAGTAAATCTTCTGTAAAATCCGGCATGTCACGAGCTTCTTACTTCCCTTACTATTGTAGGTGGCAAAAGAGTCTTTATGATGGAAACCTTTGTTTGATCCACTTCCAGCCCTACTGCAGAGATTCTATGTTCAAGGACTATGCCTTATGTTACCATAAAATAGCATTTTTCCCAATTCAAAGCTAAATTCTAGTCCTGTCACCTACAAAAATCTTGTTCCCGAGTACACAAACAACTAGCTCAAGCTGAATCCATAGATTGTGAAGTCATCCATGAATATCTCCATAACCTCCTTTACCAAGTCTAAGAACATAGACATCATGCATATTTGAAATGTATCAAGAGCATTGCATAGCCCAAATGGCATTCTTCTAAAAGCAAAAGTACCATAGGGGCATGTGAAAGTGGTTTTCTCCTAGTCCTCAGGTGCAATAGAAATTTGGTAATATCAGAATACCCATGAAGAAAACATAAGTGAGGGTGTCCTAACAATCTATCCAACATCTTATCAATGAAGGGTAGAGGAAAATGATCTTTCCTGGTTGCAGTATTTAATTTTTTGTAACCTATACACACCCTCAATCTTGTCATGGTTCTTGTAGGAATTAGTTCATTCCTGATCACAGTGAATCCACCCTTCTTGGGAACCACATGAACTGGGCTTACCCAAGTGCTGTCTGATATTGCATAAATAAAACCTACATTTAACAATTTCAGCACTTTCTTCCTTACAACACCCTTTATTACTAGATACAGCCTTCTTTGGTGTTCAATTGAAGTCTTTGCATTATCTTCTAGCAAGATTTTGTGCATGCAAATAGAAGGACTGATACCCTTGAGATCTTCAATTGACCAAGTAATTGCTTCCTTGTATTTCCTTAGAATCTTTAACATCTTTTGTTCTTCATTCTCAGTCAATGCAGCTGATATAATAGCTAGTTTTGCCTTTTCTGGCTCTAAGAAAGCATGCTTCAAATGACTAGGAAATTCTTTCAATATCAACCCTTCTGTACTTGTTTCTTGCTCAGTTTCTTTCTTTTCCTGGTTGCATGATTTTTCTTTATTGTTTTCAATCAAACTCAAGACTGTTTCTATGTATTTCAAACTGGAATGCATCAATTCATAATCCACACTCTTAAGATACTGGAAATTCATCTCATTTTCATTTATAGAATGCTGGATATTACAATCAAAGTTCAGTTCAAGATTGATGGGACTAATGTTATCTACAACCATACAATTTTCCTCATCAACATCAGTCTGTGGTAGCTTTTGTTGAGGTTGAAGTGCATTGCTTCATTTCCCACTCTTAAGGTAAGCTCACCCTTTTGTACATCGATCAGAGCAGCTCCAATTGCTATGAAGGGTCTTCTTAACAACAGAGGAACCTGTGTGTCCTTTTCCATTTTCATGACAACAAAATCCACAGGAAAGATGAATTTCCCTACCTTGACTAGTATATCCTCAAGGACTCCTTATGGTTGTGTCATTGACCTATCAGCCATTTGCAATGTAATTGTTGTTAAGGTAAGTTCCCCCAAACTCAACCTTTATACAACTGATAAGGGTATCAAGTCGATACTGGCACCTGAGTCACACAAAGCTTTCTTGAATTCATATTTCCTAATAGTGCAGGGAATGGTAAAGCTGCAAGGGTCTTTCATCTTAACTAGTAGACTCTTTTAGATAACTACACTACATGTTGCAATTAGGCTCACCACTCCTTCCTCGACAATTTTCTTCTTTTTACTCAGTATGTCCTTCAGGAATTTGGCATAGTTTAGCATTTGAGTTATAACATCTGTAAAGGGAATGTGAATTTCTATCTTCTTGAAAATCTCTAAGAATTTAGAAAATTGTTCCTCCTTCTTTTCCTTCTGAAGTCTTTGTGGGAAAGGAATTGCAGGCATGTAGGCTGGAACCTTCTCTTTCTGTTTTTGTTCACTGTTTTTCCCATGCTGCTCAGTATGCACTTTACTCTCAGTTTTTGCGGTCCACTTTGAATTGTTCTTTATATCATCTTCTCCAGTTTCTTTCTCTTCTTCTTGCTCAAACATTTCCTTTTTTTCTACTCTGTTGTTGTTTACTTCCTTGCCACTCCTCAATTGGACTGCCATACAATCTCTTGGATTCTTCTAGGTGTCACTAGGGAAGGCATCCTTGGTCTGGTTTTGCAAGGTTGAGGCCAGCTGCCCAACCTGTGTTTCCAAGTTCTTGAGTGAAGCATTAGTGTTTGCTTGAAAAAATTGTGTATTGGATTTAAAAGTTTCCAACTCAGCAAATTTCTGTTCATAGAGGTTTAGCAGCAATTTGTTGTCCCCCATGAACTGCAGCATTTTCTCCTCAAAGGACTAAGTTCTCTTTTGACCTTGATATTCATTTCTATTCTCTCCTTGTTGTTGTTGCTGCTGGAACCTTGGTGGATTATATCCTTGCTGAAAACCTTTCCCATGTCTTGAGCCCTGTGATGCTCCTCTACCATATGAAGTTCTCATGGCTCTCAGTCTTTGATGTATAGTATGTATAAATAAGTTCAGTTAGGCTTGAAATGGTAACCACATGTTCATTCAAATACTTAGCCTCATCGACTTGATAGGGATCCTCATCGATTGGTCTCGTCACTTCTTCTAATTCCATCTCTTTCCACTACTCTAATTTCATGAGCATAGTGCATTCTTTTCTCTTGGTTGACTTGTCATTATAGCATCAAGTTTTGCTTCCATGTGGTCATTTATTGAGCTATTTGCTCCCCTTGATTTGTTGTTGTTCACTTAAGATTCAGATGGAGCTTTCATGTTGCATTTAGTCAAGTCTTCTATCAACTACCTTGCCTCCTCTTCATTCTTTCTCTTAAATGCTCCACAGTAAGCTGCATCTATTATACCCTTAGAGGTATCATTCAGAGAGTGGTAGACAATATCCATTTGGGTCTTTAGGTCTATGCCATGCATAGGACACCTCTTCAACAACCTTTTGTACCTTTCCCAAGCAATATACAAGCTTTCATCCTCCCCCTATTTAAACACAATGATTTCCCTTCTTTCAAATGTGAGGGATGGGGGAAAAAATCTGCCAAGGTAAGCCTCCACCAACTCTTCCCATGTGTTAACTGAGCCATATGGCAATGATTCAAACCATGTGGTTGCAATATCTCGAAGAAGGAAAGGAGTTGTAAGCAGTCACCTGAATCTCATACATTAGTTTAACTATGTCGGCCATCCTAAGGAATCTGCCCATGTGCTCATTAGGATCTTCAGTAAGATGGCTTGTAAATTGATTCTGCTGCACCATGGTGATCAATGCTGGTTTCAGCTCAAAATTGTTAGCTTCTATAGTAGGTTGTCTAACTGCTGAATATTCTTCTTAGATATGTGATCTCGGATAGCCTCCGTATCTTGCATGGAGGCCTTTACTGCTTTATTGTTTCTTATTCAGCTGTCGACCCGTTCTTTCATGTATAATTGTTGTTTTATTCTAACCTTCCTTAAGTTTCTCGATGTTCGGTATCTGAGGAAACTTGAGATCGATTATGGCTTCTTGGCCATGGCTCTTCACAGAAATGGAAATATGAAGAGATTAGTGGAAATGATAGTGGTAAAATCATATATCCTTTAAGCTCTCCAAAAGATCAGTAGGTTATATAGTCACTACTGTCAAAACTGTTTTTATGAATTTCTTTTTATAAAATAAAGAAAAATGTCCAAATTAGCATTTCTCTCTTTTGTCATAATATTGATTTAGTCAAATCCATTCAATCCCCGGAAAAGGCGCCATAAAACTTGTTTGTCTGTGAATATATAGACTAAACCCTTCAATTTTTATTCCTCTACTGGAGCCTTACAATCCCCCTGCAGTGGTACCAAAATTGGAGCTAATTGTTTGAAAATTAGAAAATGGTATGTTGTTCTTGAAATTATAAAATGAGTTTAGTCTAAGACACTGCAAGTGCATAGGTCATACAAGTAGTAAAAAGAGGATGTAAGTCCAGATATCATTCCCCCAAAGATTGATAAGGATTTTAAAACCAACTACCCAAACTACTCAAGTTCCACACTATTTGCACTTCCTTGTAACAATTTAAAAGCTAAGGTTGAAAAGCATAATTATCCTATATAATATTTCTATATTAAGGATAAATTTCAAAATAAAACAAATAAAATAAACTGAACTGAATCAGTTCTCTGTTAGAATGAACAGCGAGGCGGTGTAGAGTACCAATTTTGACATCTAACATACGTGACTTTCTCCTGATTCTGGATCTTGATCTATCAAAGATTCATAATAACATAAATTGGATTTCTCCGTAACTTCACCAATTAGATATCCCTGCTTCTCTCAAAGACAGAAATATAATCAGTTACTTGTATTTAGAACACTTTTTCTAAGATGTGGGCATTTTTGTTTTTCAATACTTCATACCCATTTCTTAGGACTACAAGTTTCTTGCTTCCCAAGACAGGGCCAATGCAAAACCTCTACAAAATGGTTGATAACTCTTCCTTTAGATTTGATGAAATTCTCTCTTTCCTTGATTAGATCTCAGCTAACACGAGATGAGGATCTTTCCATCAGATCAAGGTGAAATCTCTGATTGTTTAACAAATCAAATAATCGACTCAACTTCTAAAAGCTACAGTGAATGAAATTTATCAAAGTGAACTCTCAAAGTTCAATAGTTCTTCAATAATAGTCTAACATACTCCCAATTGAATGCTCCAAGCTCTCAGGAATCTCCAACTCTGTGTCACTCAGAGGGCCTCCTAGAAATCAAAGCAGGATATAGTCCTTTGGAGGGTATTCGCTACTAGTATTGGGAACAATTCAATTCAAGAACAACATCAACCAAATAAAATCCAAATCCAGAAAATTCCTTCTAATTTATGCAAAAAAAGACTATAACTAACAACATATCCATTCCAGTGGAAGCTGCACTTCTCAAATACCGAATCAGAATCGACAATGGAGTATTAATAGCTTATATCACTTTATAAGCGTAATAAGCGAAAAGCGAATTCCATAAATTATACAGACTCATTAATTCTGTTGATGGTGGAAAGAGATTGAACTATTTAATCGAGGCTTCATAATTCAAAGCAGTTATTGGTTTAGTCAGGAAACAAAAAATCAAAGCGATTACAACTAATCTATTCTAAAAAATGTAGAGTGAGTCTTCTTGATCCCAGTTTGAGTTCGGAAGAGCTATTTTTTCCTGATTCAAAGACACCTATTTATACACTTCCAGTAATTGGGCCTGATTCGAAAGCTTCAAGTGAGTTTTCCCAATTCAATGGCCCAACTTACTGTTCAGGTCGCGACCTAAAATAGCTTGTTAAGATTGAGTTGCAATTCTAAGCTTGCTAAGTCTGTCGTGACTTCAATGGCTTGTTGCAACCTTCTTTGTTTTGTTTTTGGCAATATGAAGTGCGACCTATTGTCTTCTATCACAACACTGTTCTTTGCAGCTTCTTCATGTGGTTGTCGCGACCCAGTTTCTTTGTCGCGACTTAAGTTGTTGCATATCCCCTTGATTCTTGTTGCGACTAAGTTTTTCAGGTTGCGACGCTGAGTTTTCTCTAAGTCTCTTCCTCTCTTGGAATCTTTGTCGCGACATGAATTTCTTTGTCGTGACTAACTTTTGGCTTCACCTCTTTTGTTTCTTCAAGTGTGTGTCGCAACTTAAAAATCCTTGTTGGCTTCTTTTACTTAGCTTTTTCTTGAGAATCACTCTTTTTTTAGTCGTGACTTCAATTCTTTTGTCACGACCAAGTTCAGTTGCCAGTAGTCTTGACTCTTGTTGCAACAACGTTTTCTTGTCTCAAGTATTTATGTTGTGACCAAGTTTCCATGTCGCGACTTGGCTGTCTTTCTCTTTACTGAGTTATGTGTCGTGACATAGTTTTTGTGTCACGACACTATTTTTATTGTCAACCAATTTGATTCCCTGGTTGCAGCTTCCCTTTTATGTTGTGACATCGTTGGGTTGTCTTCTGCTTTCATTCAGGTTGCGACTCAAAGCTCCTGATCTGTTGAATTCCTTGTCATTACATACAAATTAAGTTGTGACCAGGCCATTCCTTTTCTTGATGCAATTTCTGTCACGACATGAAAGGTTTGTCGTGACCTAATTATATGTTCTTACTTCTCACTTTGTCGCAACCTCATTTTCTCAGTTACAATAGTTGTTGTGTATTCAGCTTCTGTTTCTGGTTGCAACTTGGGAAGTATGTCGCGACTAAGTTGTTACCCTTTTCACCTTAGCTCTTGTTGTAGTTGCTCAAAACCTAGTATCAACATGATTTAACTATTTCAGTACCTTTTCATGTTGCGACCAAAAGCCTTTGTCGCTACCTCGAATGATATCTCCATCTCGTCATCATATCGCAACTTGAAAATCCTTTGTCGAGACTTGGTTAGTTTATGAAACTATCATTCCCTATCGCAACATCATTTTTCTGTCATGACAAGAGTTGTCTTCTTTCAGTGTCGCGACATACAGAACGATGTCACGAAGAGATCCTTCTTTGAAGCTTTTTTTTCTTTGTCTCGCATCCTGTTCCTTATCGCGCAAATATCTTCCCTTTAGCCCTGCATCACTGTCACGACCCGATTCCTCCTGTCGCAACCAAGTTTTATGAAATCTTCATTGTTTTCTCTCACGATATGACAAACGTGGTTGCGACTCTTATTTTAAGCTTTTCTTCTCAGGAGACCTCAGCAACATCATCACTCAGGTCGTGACTTAAAAACTGCTGGTTTGCTAAACTCTTTGTCGTGACCTCAAAGTCTATCGCGACCTAGCTGCCTTGGTCATATTTTTCTAGGCCTCTGCTATATTTGCCAATTCTGTTGTAAAAACCTGCAAAACATAAATTTGGTACGTAACACCCCAAAATATACCCTAGCATTTTTCGGACATGTTTAGGGTATAATGAAAGTTAAATATGAATTTTCGGGAAATAAAACGAGAAACCCGGAATTTGTATAGGATAAAACAAGGGTAAATATGTAATTTGCCAAAAAAGGACATAGAAGTCATAAGATCAAAAGGCTATGGGTTAAAATAGAAATGTGCATAACTTGATTTGAAAAAAGAGAGGAACTTAAGGATTAAAGTGAAATAAAATGAAAACTTAACCCAAAATGGGTTTTTGGGAGCCAAACATGGCCTAGAGAGAGATCTTGATTTAAGACCAAATTCCGTCTCAATTGGGGGAGAGCAACCCATAGAGAGAAAGAGAGGAGAAGAAGAAGCAAGCATGAAGGAGGGAAGCTAATTAAGAAGAAGAAGAAGGAAGAAGAAGACAAGTTTAAGGTATGGATACATGTTTTGGGTTGTATGGAACTACCTGGGATGTAAGGATTTCTTGCTTAGCATTTGATCTTTCTAGGGTTTTGCTAGGATTTCATCCCAACCCTAGATTTCTTGAAAGTAGGGTTGGTAAACCCTAAATGGTATAAGAAGGAGGTGGAATCCTCCCTTTCAGGCTCGATCTTACAGTTTAATTGCAAGTAATGGAGTTTGGGTTTAGAACAAACCCTAACTAATCTTTATGTTTGGTTTATGTATGGGTTATGAACCATATTAGAGTTTTTTTGGGAGTAATTCATGATATGTTTTTGGTGTAAAATAAGTATTGAAAGATGATTCAAGTAGAATAGAGGTTACAAGATGAATATGGAGTGGTTTTGATGTGTGTATTGAGTATTGAGTTGGTTTGAGTGTAAATATATGGAAAAATGGGAGAAAAACCACCATTTCTAGGCATTTTCAAGGTTTGGTACCGGTACCAAACAGTGTGATACCGGTACCACATGTGTTCTGGTTGATTGGTACTAGTACCAAAAGTCGGTATCGGTATCCAATGTTCTGTTTTGGACCAGTGTTAGTATTTTGGCCATAACTTGGTCATTTCTTATCCGATTTGAGTGATTCAAGTGACTAGTTAAACTAGACTTCAAGATGAAAAAATCACTCTGAAATAGGTATCTTCACATTCGGACCCCAGTTGGCCCAGAAAGTCACTCAAAGTGGGGCTATGTTCAAGAAAATTTATGGTTCTGTTTTGAACATAGAGTAGTCCTCATTCGCTTAGACATATCTTGAGCTCGTGTCTGATGGTAATTCCAAATTTGGAGAAGAACCCTTAAAGTAATCTTTAGCTTTAAAGGAGCACAGTTAACTGTGTTACTGTATGGAAAGTTAAGACCAAAATGAGTAGCTTCAAACTCCGTCCCTTAGTGTAATATGGGCAAATTGACTAGTTTAGCATGAAAAGGCCATAACTTGAGTTTGGATTATTTAATTGGAATGATTCCAATTTCTAAGTAAAGTAGATTTATAGAGGAACAAGAATACATGAATGATGTGTGAATACATAGGTGACATACTATACAAGTATATGAAATGCCATATGTGACAGGCATGAAACAGGAAAAATATAGGTAATGCAATATGATATATGTGTTCATGAAACATGAATATGATATGAAACATGAAAACGAACTGAAACATGAACATGAACATGAAGGGCAATATGTCATGAACACGTAATGTGACTAAGAATGCCTCAATTATTCTCAGACGATTTAAAAATAGATTATATATATTGCTATCAAGTAACCAAAAAAAGATAAATAAATGATATGAAATACAGAATGAACAAGTGATAGCTAATTAAGAAGGCTATGAATAGATAAATGATTCGCGTTTACCGTAGTGGGTGATGAATCAACAAAAATTTATATTCCTGTTTCTCCTAACGCCGTGAGTCAAGCTACCGCAAAGATAGTGGCTCAAAGGTCGAACACGGGGATGGGTTTTCTTCGTACAAATGATTTAAGTGAAGTCAAAAATGGTGAATTAAATTTGGATTTTAAGGCTTGGTAAAAACAAGGGAGTTGATGGTTGGTAAACTGAAATTTAAATAAATAAAATGTAAAATAGAACTCCTTGAAGCATCGGGACTACCGAGTTTAAGAGTATCCTAGGCTAACCGAGAGGTCCCCGGTTAATTCTCTCGCTGGGGAGGATGACATATAGTCATCTCCGAACCGGATTCATTTGGTATTAAAACTCAAACCCTAATAATTTTCCTTTTGATAGAAAGCATTTATTTAACATTTATGGTTCCCGACAGTGAAAATCTATCTTGACTCATCCTACAATGATTTGTAAAGAGTAACTAATGAGTCTCAATGGATCTAAAAATAAGAATCCACTGAACCCTAAAGGATTACCAAGTATTGATCAAAGTGGGATGCACCCTTGCGTGAAACCCTAACCCTTAACCTACCCCTGGCTCAGAATGCAATTCAATGGATAATAGTGTATCTAAAGCTAAGAATACACTAAACTCCTAAAAGCTTGCCAAGTATCAAGCCACAAAGAAAGTACATCAAAAAGCTTTAAACCTAGAGTTAAGGAAATTGGAACCAAATGTAAAACCCGTCGCGTGAAAAAAATGTGGAACCATCGCAGCTCGCAGATCCTTCCCCAAAGAGCCTTTACTAAGAAGGAAGTGGTTTTAGGGCCACCATCCTCCAAGTTGTCATCCTTGGAGTGGTGTCGGCAACCAAGAAAGGGAGAGAAAGAGGAGCAGAGAAGAGGAAACCTGGAAACAAAAGTCGCCAAGCAGACCGAAAAGATTAAAGTTGGGGTTACAAAATCTATGTTGGCTTTTATAGCCAACCCAATGTGTGAAATGACAAAAGACCTAAAATATGAAACACAATAGGACAAAGTGGTAATTATACGTTCGCAACGTTTGAATCAAAATATCAAATCATAGTATGCCCATTTTCGTTTATGCAGAATTTCACTAGCATAGCTTAAAATTTCGCATAGCTTAAATTTCGCTAAGCTAGCGAAAAATCACAAGAGATAGCAAAATGAAAATTTCCCGCTTATCTGGCAAGATTCTCGCTAGTTTAGCGAATTGCTAGCCTAGCTGAAAACACCGTGCATACGGTATTTTGCATTTTCGCCATGCGGCAATAAGACTTTTCGCTTATCATAGAGAAAATCTCAGCCAGAAGGAATTTTGGCTTCCTGCTCATCAATTGGTTCCATTGATTCCGTCTCCACGCACAGCCGCCTCCACGCATCCCGCAACCCGCCGCTTGCCATTTTCTTCAATTTTCTTCCCGCTTGAAATTCTTCATTCCCGGCTTGGCTTCGAAATTGATATGAGACCATAAGGAAATTGGTGAAAATCAACCCGATTTTGGCTATGATTGATTGACACGATACTCTTTGGCCTCCAATTCCTGCAAAAACTACAAAACAAATTTCTAATGCAATTAGAAGTGCAATAGGGACCCGAACATGTCAATTGGGTTAATTATAATAATTAGTACACAAAAAGCGCTCAAAACCTATTAAAAATAGGGTTCAAAATAGCACTTTTTGGACACTAATCAATAAAGACCTGATAGAAACATTGAATAGATAAAGACTTGATAGAACTGCAAGTACGTGTATAAGTACCTCTGTATAGGTATAAGCTTTGTAACTCTTACGGGAGATCGAAACAAGTATAAGTTTGCTACAAGCACAAATATGTATATAAGTTGTTATATCTTAAATATGAAAAATGCAAAGATTCGAATAAATGATTATACATATCGCATATGATTACCGGATGACCATAATTATTTGGGAATATGAGATATGTACTAAATATAAAATACACATGGATTGTCTGCTTAGAACCTAGTAAAGGGATAGATAGGCATGCCTATATGGACATAAATTTTTGTCGCAAAGATACGCTTACGTGACATCGAGGCCCCGTTGTCGATGACATAGATCCCGCTTTGATCATTACATAGCATAGGTCATCACCTCGCATAATGATGTATACTCTTCAGTACATACAACCCGTTTAGTCATTGCTATATTATATATAGGTCATCGCCTTCGCATAAAGGATGATATCTGTATATACGACCCGCTTCGGGGTCACTTATTACATGGCATAGTCACCTGCCTCGCATAATGATGATACCTGTATATAGAGGTAGAGATCACCGGTCTCATAGTGATAGTACCTTGAGTACATACAATTATTTCCTCGAACTGGCTTCAAGGTATTTGGCATGAAACATAAAAGAAAATGACAAGTATATGCAAATGAAATGTAAAGAATATATGACATATATGATAGCACAGCACCTATTATGCGATGATGCGATATAGGTACAAGAATAAGAAGTAAAGCACAAGATGATATGAAAAGCATATGAGATATGATAAGGCAGAAAGATGAAACACATGAAAAGTACAAAAAGATATAAAAGAGAAAAAGTGTATATGAAAAGTATAGTATATGAAATAATATGAAAGTATATGTGAAAACCTATGATGATATGATATGATAGTAAGTATAAGCTTTCAGACTTAAGGGAGATATGAAAGATGTGATAGAAATTCACAAAATCTGAAAAGTAAAGATATGATATGAAAAGCAATAAGCTATAGAATGAATATGGAATATGCAAAGTATATAAACAGGAATACAGTAAAAATATACATAGGAGATATGCCAAAGACATAAACATGCAATTAAAAGATTGACATGCAATAAAGAATGTAAAGATGATAAGTAATAAAAGTATGAATATGTATAGATATATGAAATGCATATGTATAAGCTTGTGACTGCATTCATTAGTGGTTGTCCATGCTTATGTTCCCACTAAGTATAAAGCTTAGCACGGGTGTTCAACCGTGTGAAGGTAATTAAAAGGAGGCTGGGGAGGATGTGACACCCACACTCAGCGCGATGGGTCATCTCGTAGATAGGCTCACCTACGCTCCGCGATCTCGGATAGCGGTCACACTCCCGATTCCCTGGCCCGACCGACATGGATCCGAACCGAGTTCAAAAGCAGACCATATCGACTCTTTAACTGATTTTTTTTTTTAAAAACTCGAACTAGTACTGTGTGCGCCCACATCTTATAACATAATCAAAATATTATATACAAATCAAAAGAACTACCACTGGAGTGGTGTCCATCAAAATCTAGACACATATAACTGAGTCCCCTTTACTTATACAAAACTATACTTTCACATTTACAAATCAATTTCATATCTGAGCGCAGACTCCATCGTGATGAACCCTTACTAGCGTGTCGCCCAAATTGTGATGGGATGTCTTCAGATGTCTTCCTCGTACCTACATGGATTGGAACCCGTGCTAAGCTTTACGCCTTAGTGGGAAACATATTTATAACTTATAATCGATACATACTGTGATAAAACATATAATGCAACGTATATCAAAATCTTTATGAATTCATATAATCCATATATATAACAGATCATATCATATTCAGAGTAAACTTAGATATATATAATGGCAAGGCATCTAATTCATCTCTTTTACCTTTATCATGACTTTCTCGGGTTTTCAGGTTGTTTTCCTATTCATGTCATTGACATAATTCTGTCTACTTGTACCTTGTGACTTTTAATAGAATTCTTATATCTCCCATAGGAGTATAGAGTCTATACAGAGATACCCGTAGGTTCATACTGGTTCATATCTCCCGAAGGACACATTCTTATACATATTCCTCGTATACGATAATGAACTTATACAATTACTTATGCTTATACAGACTTATACTTATTCAGACTTATACTTATAAATATCTGAGTCATATCTATAAGCTGCATTTATTTTATTCTAACTTATACTTATAACATTCGGATCTTATACTTACTCAGATTTTACACTCATGGTAGACTTATTCTTATTCTTATTCCGATCTCCCGTAGGACACATACTTATTCAGATTTCTTATAAACGGTACTGAACTTCTACATGTACTTAGACGGAGGTACTTATCACGTACTCATATTTTTATCTCACATATACTGGTTCAGAGCTCCCGTAGGAGTTACAGAGCTTATACTTATACAGAGATACTTTTAAACAATGCATTTGACTTATCTCTATCTCAAATCTCCCCGTAGGAGCTACAAAACTCCTATGTTTATGCCTATGGAGTTTACACTCATTTGGAGGCAAATTCAAAGAGGCATCATGTAGAGATTACGGAACACATAACGTATTGCAGAACTTTATCCTTATATGAAAGCAAATTAAAAATACAAAATCCTATATTGATATTTCAGATCTTATACTTGTTCTAAGAAGTATATCCTGGTCTTAAGGAACTTATACTTGTATTACAGAACCTATACATGTATTTTAGATCTTACATGTATATTACTGAACTTATACTGGTCTTACGGAACTTATACTGGTATTCCGGGCTGAATACAATGTATTTTGATCTTATAATGCGTATTGAAAAGAACTTATACATGCATTTCGCATTCATACATGTATTATGCAATTGCATTTGTCTTACAATTTATAATGGGTTTTACTGATACACTATCTTACGGATCTTATCCTTGCGAAGGTACCCGTAGGTACAATAAGTCGGAACTAATCATAATCGTATCACATACAAGGTCGATCGATCGTATGCGTGATAATATCCGCATGGACATTAAGGTCCATAGCAGTACGTGATCATAACAGATACATATACTTATTTTGATCATATTTAGAGTACCCAAGGGTACGCTTAACTTATACTTATTTTGCATCGATACGGAGTACCCGTAGTACTCACCGAGCTTATACTTATTTTTTATCACTAGAGTACCTCTAGGTACTATCGATTCTATACTTATTCTGACCTCCTGTAGGAGTTAAGCAGAGTTTCTTCTTATGCGTAATCCTATACTTATAAATGCACGATGTTCATTCTGACTTCAGGGAGTTACGCAGCTTGCCTCATTCAAAACTTATAATTGTGACAGATTATTATCCTTCGGACTCCCGTAGGGAGTTGGCAGAGCGACCGGGATATTGCAGGAGTACCCGTAGGTACTACGTAACTTTAATCAGAGATGTGGATCACCCAGAGGCACTACGTAACAAATACAGGCACTGTAGGTACTACGTAACTTAATCGGGGAGATGTGAGTGCACCGTGAGGTACTGCCAAACAAATACAGGTACCCGTAGGTACTCATGTAACATATACAGAGAAAATTCGTGAGGTAAATTCGCATCTTTACCATATTCAATTCTTATTCTTATCTCGCAGTCTTATCATATAATTGTTGGATTGCCCAGGACTGGCAATAATGTGAATGAGTAGACACAAGACAATGGGTACCTGGGGGTTGGGTACAAGATAAGATCGAGGTGTCAGAAAGACAAAGCAGAGTGTCAAGACTGGCCGTAGAGTGTCACGCACTAATCGAGGCATGTATAATTTAATGTGCCAAGCACGGTCAGAGAGTGTCGTCGCATTCAAGCGCAGAGTGCTGCCGCACTAATCGAGTACCAAGTACTAATGCCGCCACGTAACAGAGGTGCCATGTCATTCAATAACTGGTCTTAGGTAGTTTTACAATTATATGTGATAATAATCATATATAATCTATTTTTATCCGTACAGAATATTTAGGGCATTCTTAGCCACGTTATGTGTTCATGTTTCAGTTCGTTTTCAGGTTCCATATCATATTCAGGTTTCATGCCTATTCCATATGGCATTTCAGATACTTGTACGATATGATGCCTATCCACACATCATTCATATATTCTTGTCCTTTCAATGAATTCTTATTTCTTAGAAATTTGAATCATTCCAATTGGATCCCCCAAAATAAAGTTATGGCATTTTCATGCCAACTAGTCGGTTTATCGATTTTACCGAGGGACAGTTTGCAATATTCATTTTCCAGTGCCTTGTCTCCATATTTGACACTGTTTATTTGTACTCCTTTAAAGTTAAGGTGTTAAGGGTTCGGTCTCAAACTGGAATCACCCAATTGAGAGCACCCAAACCTCAGCTATGTTCAAAACAACTCGGACTACTCTATGATTAATACTGATGCGTGAAATTGCCTCTTGCACATACCACTTTGAGAGGAATTTTTGGCCAATTTAGAGTCAGAATTTGATTATTCCTGGCATTTTTATGTTTGATTCTCCTTGAAGTCTATTTTAATTGTCCACTTGAAGCACTCAAATCGGATAATAAATGAGCAAGTTATGGAGAAAATACGAAAACTGGCTCAAACTGGAATTGTAAAGATCGTGTACGGTACACCCTAACTTGTATCGGGTAGCTACTGGCAAAATGATCAGATCTCCAAAGTGTACCCCAGATGTGCTCAAGGTGTACCAGACACTTCAACTCGAAATGCCTGCACGCATTTTCTCTCCCTTTTCATGGCGCACTTTCATCCACGGATCACTCCTACATTTCCTACACACATCAAAATCATTCAAATTGCTCTTGTAACCTCTTTTCTACTAATTCCTCCTTCATTTATCTTATTTCAAAAACATATCATGAAATCCTCCAAAACCATTCTAATATGGGTCACATCCTACATGATCCAAAACATAGAGAGCTGGTTAGCTCTGTTCTAAACCCTGAACCCCATTACATACAATTTAACTGATAGAATTCAACTAAAAAGAGGGATTCCATACTTGTCTTGTTCCATATGGGGTTTCTACCAACCCTATTTTCAAGGGAATCTTAAGGTTATGATGCAATTCTATCAAACCCTAAATTTTATAATGTGCTTATTAACCATACAAAACCTTAAAATTCCACAGATCCACACTTTTAGGTTCGCCTATACTCTTTATCTCCCTTCTTCTTCCTCTTCTTCTTCCTCTCTCCCTCTTTCTCTTTCTTTCTCCCATACGGTTTGTTCTTTTTTCCTTTTTGAGACTCAAATTGGTCTTTAAATCATGATTTGTTAAGGCCATACTTGGCCTTTAAATAAAACCCATTTTTTGTTTCAAGTTTTCAAGTAATTGCATTTTTTATCCCCATTTCTCTTTTATCTCTATTCCAACTTTCTATTTGCCTTTATTTCACTTTAGCCCTCAAATCTTATTAACTATGACTTTTAAGTCCCTCTGGGACAATTTACAATTTTATCCCAAATTTTGTAAATTTTCGGTCCTCATTTCCATGTTTCAGATTTAACCTTACCAAACATTCATAAATTATGCTGAGCAAAATAATGCCCTAAATATGCTCGAAAAACTACTAGGTACATTTCTGGGTGTTAAGTATGTTTTGTATTAGATATGTATATGCATGTTTGTATAAGATGTAAATCTAATGGAGGAGTATGATTATATTTTTGTATTCCACAAGCATAAAATATATTCAATAGCAAATGTACATGGCAAGTAAATGAGACTCGTGATATGTGTATAGATTTTGAGGGACACCACTCCGATGGTAGTTCTTTTGTAAATGTAAATGATTTTTGTTATTACAGAAATTGTTTGTAAGTACCCATTGTGTACAAGTTCGCCTCAGGAAAGAACAGGTCAATGAGAGTCCCAAGATAGGCAAACCGCGCCCTGACCGGGCTGTTTGGATCTACCATTCGGGTCAGACCGAGGATCCGGGCGTGACATGGTAAGTTTTCCATATTTCTACATAAAACTCAACAATTACATTAGAACAAGTCAGAAAAATGGATTAAATATAGATGAGTTTTCAACTTATCAGTAACTCGCAGTTACTTGTAGATATAGTTATTCCAGGTTCATCCATTGGGATGAGTTTTCTATTTGTTCGAGAAATTTTCCTAATCATTTATTTTAGTTATCCAATTTTTATGGCTTTTTAATGAGTGTTTTGTTATTGAAATTAATTATTCTTGTGAAAAATCAAAAGTGAATGGTCCTAGGGTTTCACTTCATTAGGGTTCTCGACCTTACGTAATTTTAGACAATTTTCCTCTTATTGGATATTGATTAAGTGCAAATTATAGGTGTAGTGAGTAGATTTAACCTTTCAACTCAGCTTTAGGCTTCCAACTAGGCCTTACAAAGAGAAAACTTTTATAGAGGGTGGATGAAGGATTAAATCAACAACAATTTGACGTACCTACTCGGCTAAAAAAGTGTCAAGAAACCTAAGTGATTATGGTGAAAAAATTCCTTCAAGGGTTTGTCCAAGGGATCCTGACGACTTTACCAAACCCTAGAATTGGTCCCGGGACGTATTAGACATGTCCTAAATGAGTCTAAAGGATTGAAGTACTCACCTTTATTGTTGAAATCCGATACCCACTCAAAAAGTGCATTTTAAAGCACTTAACTATCATAAATAAAACTCTTTTTATGGTGGAAACTCACACTTTACTAACTCTGTGCGTTGTCAGCCCCGAAACCCGCTACTAATGGTTTTATTGAGTACATGTATGCATATAGGCCTTTTTAGGCAATTTTTTTACTCTTGGCATCAATAGGCAATGAGAAATTTTGCACCGCTTCCCCATTTAAGTTTCTCACTGCTTGATTTTGTACTGCCTCCACTAGGCAACGAGTAATTTTGCACTCCTGCCCTATTCCAATGAGAAATTGGTAAAGACAAAAAATAGAAAGTCTTGAGTCCCAAGTCTTGGAGTTTGATTTGTAAAATGAAAGTAATCATGCTTGGGCATGAAATAACCTCTAAAGGTGCATTATAAATAGAGATCTAAGGATCAAAACAATATATAATAGTTTCTACAATTTAGATTCTTTATACTTTTAGTTCTTGTAATTTTGGGAGAGATTTCTCCTTTTTTTTTAAGTAAATCTTTCAACACATTTTCTCTTTTGTTTTTCTACTATCTTCTTCATTCATGGTGTGCTCAAGACTCACCATTAGTGATTAGTCTTCTTCTCGGGATGAAGTGGATCTGATCTACCCCACCATGGTGACCAAAGGGGGCAACCGAGCTTCAAACCTTTGGTAAATCTTTTCCACTATTTTAGAGGCATGAAGGTTGTGTCTACATCAGTTGGGGAAACCTTGTATGGGGTGGCAATTTTCATGGTTCCCTCAACTATCCATATAGGAGTCTCCCCTCTCTTCTACTAGTCTTCTTGATACTTAACAAGTCTAAATGGTATGTTGGGTGCTTAGGAAATGCACCTTTTACCAACATGCGTAATAGATTGTTTCTTGTCCAAACCACCATAGAGTTAAGTTGACCCCTCTAAAAGTCGGCAAGAATTGCTTAGCCATACACCTAGAATTTATGCTTACTTTATATCTTGCAAGAGGAACCTAGGCAAAGTTTAAGGGATCAGCGATAGCATAGTTTTTAGGCAGATGATAAGGACATAAACCATCCCCGCCCCCTCCCCCTTTAATCATCATGGTGAGGCTGAATTTGGAAAATCCAAAGCCAAAGACCTTCTTTAATATAGTTTTCTCTAAAAATCAGCAAACACATCTCTTCAAAGCAACCAAAAAAGCAATCTTTTAATTGTCTTTTAATTTCAGCTTTAAGTAAAGCAACTATATCAAAGTAGTTAACCTAGGATAACAATTGAAAAGGGAAAACCCATCCCAGTAGACCATCCTGAGCAACTATACCTATAATAGTTGCAGGCTACCCAAGGTTGGTTTTAGGTGTTATAAATTTTTTAACTTCTTTTAGCTCCAAGTTTAACCACCCAACAAAGACGGAACCACATGGCGTAGTTGAGGGGTGTTGGGCTTATTTCTACTCAAGCAAGTGCATGTGTCGAACAAGTAATAAAGTGGACTCAATGAAGGCCGGGATGTCGAACCCATAGGAAATAGCTATTGATTACTAACTTAGTCTAACCTTGAGTATTGTTTGGATTTCCAACAATGATAATTTAATAGATTAACCTAATTGTGCAAATTGATAAAGACTAATTAACTACGAAGATAAAAACTAGGGTTTTCGAGTTCACCCGGGATAAATCCATTGGCTCGAATTTGGTGAAATCCTAAAGCTCATAACTATATATTGAAGATCAACTAGCCTATCTATCATTGGTCTCTTTCGAGCACCAACAACCTATCCTTAAGACCCGGCTATCGCTTCTCAACCTCAAGCCCTAGGTCTCAAAAAGCATTATGCATAGCTAGTCTCAATGACCACACGTGAGCCATAAGAATATTTTACCTATGGTCATCATGTAGTCTAATGTCCCTGATACCATCTCCCCATCTCCTTTCAATCTCAGGCTCCATGTGAAAACATGCAAAAGGTGATCAGACAATTGTAAGCATTAAGAATAGAGTGAAAAGCATCAAAATATTTATTAACTACTGAGCTGAAATTTTGCATCAACCAAACCCTAATTGTAGCACTAGAAAATGAAACTAAAATATATCAATCCTAAAATAAAGCAAACTCTTAATGAAGGCATCGGAAACGGAGAACAAAAATGGTGTTGCAATCTTTGGACTTTGCTTTAAGCTTCAGTGAAGAAACCTTAATCCTCTAGTCGCCAACTCCCTACTCAAATGTACACCTAGGGTTGCTTTTATAAGCTCCTAGGACTCTAGGGGCTTTTTTTATCCTTTGACCGAGTCTCCCCCCCTCTCCCTCCTCCCTCTGATATGGTGGACTTGGTGACACCATGTGTCAGTAACTTGAAGTGTTCCATTTGGGTCGGTTGCAATTTTATAGCAAAGCCTTTAAAGTGATTCGAAATTTTCAGAGTCACTTAAAGTTGGCTGGCAAAACTAAGTAAAGAGCGAGCAACCCGCACTCTGGTGAAATTCCTCAAATACCAGAAGTGGTTGTGAAATTCTCTCCTAGAGGATTCGAATTATCGTGAAATTTCAAATAATAAGAAGTGACTGCGAAACTCACTAGAGATCATTTGGACGCACTACGAAATTTTGCAATCACAAGGAATGATTGGGAAATGGCTACAAAATTACTAAAATCCTCCTCGGTGCTTCAAAAAGTGTATGTCTCATCTCCAAACTTGTTATATGAGTGTTTGAGTCTCGGGAAACCTCGTGGCTAATCTCCTTATTCTCCAAGAGTTCATAAAAGTACCTAGAAATCGAAAAATTCATTTAAACTCGAGGAAAATATCGGTTTCTAGCATAAGGACTAACATATTGCTAAATTGAGGGTTTTTTGGCGATTCACACTCAAAAAGACTAAGGAATATGGGTGATAAATGTATAGTTTGAGTGTTCATCACACCCTTTAACCAACTCATTGCTAGTCCCTAGTAATGTAAGAATGAAAAAAATAAAATAAAAAAGCAATGAAGAATCATGTATGCTCATGCAAAAGTGATGCATAACCACAAACCATTCAAGCATGATCATGTATACAATTTTCATTAATGATAGAAAATTCTCAGGATTGGGATGTGCTTAGTGTCTAATATACGAGGTCTTTCATATTGGGTCAAGCATGGCACCTTTGTCCCCTAGTCTTCACCAAGACTTTCTAACTGACCTTACTATTAGTTAACCTAGTTCCCACACATAATCAAAGGGCCAAACTCCCACTAACCAGGCTTGACTCACTTACGCAACCTTTAACTGCTAGGGCAAGTTCAGAATACACCCTTTTATTTTCCTAATAGAACTAACTAGTATGAGGCAATGCTAAGGTGATTAGAGACATGTCCATGTAGCGGGGATCCATTGGTGATGGGAATTAAATTCCCTTCAATCTTCACCTTGAACACTCAACTAAAAAACTAAGCACTTACTTGTGAAACTAACCCATCTTCTTTCCCATGTAGTGAGCAGTGAAGTCAAAGACTCCTAGCCAGTTGGCTTAGAGCAATAGGCTTTGAAAGGGCCCTAGGACTGTACTCAGAATTCCGATTAGGTTAAATCACATTTTTTTATGGGTCTCACTGGCCCTCTTTTAAAGGTGTCTTAACACTACTTAAGCCACCATTAGGGTACCTATGAGGTTTTCCTTAAGAAAGGGGTGTCGGTACCTATAGGCATGTGAGGGATCTAGAGTTGGTTAGTTTTGTTCAAGTTCAACCTAGAGGTGTCAAGGTGAAAAGCTCGATGACTCAGGTAACCAAGTCGCCCTCAATATAAAATCCTCAAGTACAAGATCAACCACATTCATTCCTATCCCTCGAGATTTACCATTTAGAACAAGCTTGACATGATTAAAAAAAATTAGTTAGGTGGTTTCCATCACTATTGTAACACCCTGAAAATACCCTAATAGTTTTATAACATGTTTAGGGTATAAAATAAATTAAATTGTATTTTTTCGGTGTTTAAATTTCTAAAAACGAAAAAAATGATAAAACCCAAAAATTATAACAAGGACAAGGTTAATTTGGTAAAAATGTCAAAATGAGGACCCAAGGGTCATCATAAATGAAAAGTGTAAATGCCAAAATGAAAATGTGATAAAGTGTATTGAAATGCAGTGAAACTAAGCCTAAAAAATGAGAAAAGAGTAATTTGTGGGCTAGCCAAACAAGGCTTAGTGAAGGATTTTGATTAAAGACCAAATATTGATTCGAGAGGCATTTAAAATATTTGGGCAAAAGAAGGGGAGAAAGGCTGTGGAAGCTTTTTCTGGCCAGAGAGAGGGAGAAGATTAGCGGCCCGCCCAGCGAAATCATGTTGAGGTGATCAAGAGGTAAGAATAGCATTGCGTTGAAGAATCAAAGATTTAAAGGTAAGAAATCAAACCCTAACCCCCTTTTCCTTATTGTGTTTGGGTTTAATGAAAACCCCAAATTGTAATAAAAGTGTTTTTATTGGTTGTAGATAAGTTTTAGGGGTTGCTCTAAGTTATTTTTGGTTGTTTTGATTGGTTATGGTCCTCCAATGAGGAATGTTTGCATAAAAGAAATGATAGGTTTTTAGGGGAGATGCTGTCAAAATTTTTCCAAAACCCATGTTTTTGGCCATCACTCATCCAAATTGAGTGATTCAAATTTCTAGGTAAACTAGACTTCTAGGAGAACAAATCTCCTTGAAATAAGTGTATTCAAATTTGGACCTCATTGGACCTAGAAATTCATCAAAGTGAGGCTCATCGTGCAAATAACGGGTTCTAGTTCAGACGCTTTGGTGTTTGAAACGCTTTGGTATTTAGGCCATAAGTTGGGTTTCACTAATCCAAATTGAGTGATTCAAATTTTTGGGTAAATAAGACCTCTAGAAGACCCCTTGGACCCAAAAATTCATCAAAGTAAAGCTCTATTTTTGGGCAAATTCTGGTTATGTTGAAAATAGAATAGTCCCAGATGTTTAGGACATATTTGGAGCTTCAGTGCTCCAAATTGGATTATTCCAATTTCCTCGAATAAAAAATGTATTTATAGAGAAACAAATGACTTAAGGAAGTTTGCAAAATATGGCTCAAATGTTCCCAGAAAATTTTTATAAGTGAAGGTGTTGGTAGAAAATAACCCTAACTAGAAATCTAAATAAGCCAACTGATATTGTTCTCTAATTGTGATGGATTAGGGGTTGACGACGAGCAAAACCCGAATTGAAGTAGAGATTATAAGGATAGGAATCGAAGTGCGACAACCTTTTTGGTTCATTCTCTATTTTGTCTTCTTATTTCAAGTATCAAAATTGTTTGTGCAATTATTGAAATGATTTTCATTAAAACTGCAAATTGATTTACTTTAAGTTATTTGAGAAAATTGATTGTGAAATGATTGCCAAGAAAAAAAATTGTATGAGTATTGAAATGTGCTATTTGAGTATAAATCTATATACCCTATTGTAAATTTCTATGACTGATTTTTAATGCCCTTAATGGAATGTTATCCGTCATATTCGAGTTAAGGATATATTGGTATACCAATAAGGGCCAAAACCAGCGCACGCGGAATCAACGCACGTAGTGTCACTTTGATCTCGTAGCCCAACGATGCAAGATGTCTTAGGTCTACAAAATGATTTTTGACAACCGGGCCGCAAATGCTGACTCCGCATTTCATGTTATAAAACATTTTTATACCGGTCACACCAGCAGACCGTGTCGCATTCCGTTATCCTACGACCAAAACATTGGCTAAATTTGTTTAAGGGGAAAAAATGATAAGAATATTTGTAAAAGTTCTTAAATGACTGAAGTTTTGAATGGTTACTGCCTATGAAAGTGCATATTTGGAATTATCAATGAATTGTAAATGAATGTATATAAAATGAATATATATATATATATATATATATATATATATATATATATATATATATATATATATATATATATATATATATATATATATATATATATATAGTATATTGTATTGCATTGATCATCTAATATGTTCAAAAGTTATCGCCAGAAAAGCTCGAGATGATTTGTGTTAAAATGAAATGAAGAGAGAACTATATAGAGCCACTAAGCATGAAAATGCTTAGTACGTTGTTTTTATCATCGTGCAGGTATCGAGCGAACAAGTTCAAAAGCAAAGACCATGCAAGTGCAGAGTCATCGTCAAAGGCAGCATGGAGTAAAAGTAAAGCTCCAACCATGCATACATGAAACCCCATGATCATTTTTTGATACTTTTTGTATTAAAACTAAGTTGTGAAAAATGAACTCTGATAAATGTTTGTAAATTTTTTTATATTTATAACGGCTTATAATGTCGTAATGTATAAAGGTGGGAAATGGAGTAAATGGGCATATAATACCATATTGAATGAAAATGTGTATTTTGAACAAAATGATGGACCCCCTTTAAGTTAACATGATATATACATATATATTTTCATAAGGATAATTATCCTTTACAAACGAGTATTTGAAATGTGTTCTATTGAGAAAAGGAATCAGATCGTGATCTGTAAGCAGAGACGTCCCATCCGGCTCTGTATCACTCTAGGCTCAGGTCGCCCTCCTAGGCGCGAGAATCCTCACAACTATCTGATTAGTACCCAAATAGTGCTATTTTAAGCCCTATTTATAGCAGGTTTTAAGCACTTTTTGTGTACTAATCAACTCAAATAACCCAATTGATACATTGAGGTCCCAGCTTTGCTGCTGATCACATTTTATGGCTATTTTTGTAGTTTTACAGGCCAAATACCTCATTATCTTCAATCCAATTCAAACACGATGAACCCGAGCCGAATTCGAAGATGCATAATCGAACTGCAGGAGATTTGGAGCAAAATTGTGTATAGTATAGACATTAGTTGAAATTTGCGTTGGTTACAAAATTACACTCGCAACCCTCAAGAGTTGCGAAATTTCGCAACACTCGCCTCCCTACACCCCCGTTTTTTGTTGATCGCTTGACCCGCTTGTGGTTTTGTACAAATCTACTCCTTGATGCAATTTTGGTCCATTTATACATTTTAATTTCCTCGTACTGGCAATCATATAAGTCGCCAAGCTCGCCGTAACATCAATCAACTTTTCAATCCATCAATCACTCAATAAAAATTGGGTGCCAAGTTTTTCTCTCCTCCCACTCGCGTGTGATTTTCCCTTCCTTACTTTTCAGAGATTATTCAGCCAAACACCCGATGATGACAAATCAAGGGATGTTTGACTAAACCCTCATCCTTGAAGGAAGGCCACCTGGTGCCACCTCGAGGTAAAACCAATTGTTCCTCATGCTTTCATGTGAGCATTTATAAGTGTTTACGCTCTGCCAATAGGTTTAAATCTTCAAACATGCCCTCACCAACTGTATTTGCAAGTGTTTTTTGGTTTCAATGGATACTTATCACTGCATCCACCGATACCCGCTTAGTTTGCCTCATTAGTTACCGTAGGTAGTTTTAGGAGGTGTGCCTCACTGCCTGGGAGCATTTATGCTCATTAAAATGCCATTGTTCAAGAGGAAAAATTATAGGTTTTGTGGTTTTAAAGCTAAAATGAAGATCCGGGTTCGAAATGACTATAGGTCATCCTCCCTAACGCGAGGAAAAAGACCCGAGGACATGTCGGTTGACTTAGAACCCTAAGCCCAGTGACCCGAGACTTCAAGGAGTTCTTTTTCTAATTTTATTTCAAGTTACTTTCAGTTTTCAACCATTCACCCACACTGTTTTTACACAAGTCCTTAAATCCAAAGAGGAAACACCATTTTCAATCCACTGGAACTCTTCTCTCACAAAGAAAACCCATCCCTATGTTCGACCCTAGACCACTATACTATAGTAGCTTTGCTACGGTAGTAGGAACCCTAGGATACAAATTTTGTTGATTCCGAAACACCTACTTTGCATGCGAATCACTATCCCCCCCAAACCAAGTTTTACATTGTTCCCAATGGACCAAAATATAATAGATAATTCATAAAAAGGGAAGAAGAAATACCAAAACTAAGAGAGGTCACCACAATGGACAAATAAGGTGCAAAAAGGACAGAGTAATGGAAGAATCGTTAAATAAATTTGCATGCATTCAGAGAGAAATTGTTAGGCACAACCGGTATAATGCAAAATAATTGATTTCATATATGTGAAATTCTAGTACATTAGTGGACATGCTAAAATAAGTAAACACAATGATTACAAAAGGTTTAACTAGAAGTAAACATCTAAATCCCAAAATGCACCCTAAGCATCTAAACATGTTCTAACATCTAATTAGATGAGGAATCGGTCTCCTCTCCTTGTGATAGTGGTGAGTGCCTCTCAACATGAGCTTATGATGTTTCATGCCTATTTTGAGAGAAAATCTTGAACCCAAATAGGCTTCAAGTCCGGAACTCCTTCATGTGGCTATGAAGGGGTCTATGAAGTGACTTTATCAAAGCTCAAAGCTTTCCCTACTTTATTGGTGGTCTCGGAATGGAGGAATGTCGAAATGATCTTCCAAGTGTAAGTCTCGCCTTGAGCAATCTCTATTTCTCTCAATAGGCAGAGTAGGGCATTTAAATTTTGGTGCTGGATGTGTAGGAGGAGGTGAAGAAAAAGGTTGAGGAGCCTGGGTATGCCTTCTCGACCTTGGTTGTCTAGGTACAGGTCAAACCTTGCACAGTATTGGCTTATAGTGCTTTCCACTCGATGCACTGGCGGATAAAGGGAGGAGCATAAGATGGGGAGACTCCTCTCTTGAGGGGCCTTGTCATTGGATGCTCTCTCTCTTGTTTTGAACCATGGCTAGGAAAGGGAGTTTAGGCTCTCAAAACTCTCTCAAGGGGTTGAAAGAAACGAAAGTAAGGAGATATGGCCAATGTTGTAACTCCTTTAAAATACCCTAACAGTTTTATAACATGTTCAGGGTGTAAAATAAATTAAATTATTTTTTTCCGACGTTTAAATGGCTAAAAACGAAAAACGATAAAAACCATGAAAATTTTTATAAGAGCCAAATAAATTTGGTAAATGTCAAACGAGAACCTAAGGGTCATAAATGAGGAGTGTGAATGTTAAAATGAAAATGAAATGAAATGAAGTGAAAATGAAAGTGAAATGAAGAGTTAAAATGAGAAAAAAAAGATAAGGCCCATTTATTGAGCTAGCCAAACAAGGCCTTTTGAAGACTTAAGGTATAAGACCAAATTTGGTCTTAAAATGGGGCATTTCATACTTTTAGAGAGAGAGAGAGAGAGAGCTAGGGCTTGGTTGAGAGAAGAAGATAGGGAATTGTGATTTTCTTCTCCATGTAATCAAGGAATAAGTTGATCAAGAAGGAGGAAGAAGAAAGGAAAGAGAACCAAGGTTTAAGGTAAGAAAAACCAAACCCTAAGCCCCTTTCTACTTGTGTTTGGGTTTAATAAAACCGCAAATGTCGTATAAAAGTTTTTTGAAAGGTTTTAGCTCGCTTTGGGGTTGTATTGGGTAAGATTTCATGTGACAATTGCCAAAAATGGTCAATTTATGCATCAGCCCGACACCCCTACGCCTAGGCGTAGGAGTGCATGCCTAAGCGTATAACTCCGCCTAGGCAGAGGCCCCTTCGCCTAGGCCAACCCGAGGCTGAATTTTTGATTGTTATGATTTGCCTAGGATAGCATCGCCTAGGAGTACCTACAAGTCATGTTTTGGTTTCTCTCTTCCGTTAATTCTAACCATCATTCATTGGACTAATGAGGATCCTAATAAGTGAATGAAAGGGTTCTTTCAAGTATACAAGTTATATGAAAAATGTTTCGTACCTTGGCGATCCGGTTGTTGGGCAAACATTGTAGCCCTCATTAGCTAATAGAATGATAGGAATGTCTAAGGATGAGGAAATGGGGAAAAAAACAAAAGGAACAATGTACCGGAAGGGAGTCAGGTGAAAGTAAACCTAAATAGATTTCCTAGAATACCAGACTAATAATAAGATTGTTAATTGTATTGGAATAGGGACTGACAAGAAGAAAGGCCCGAATTGATCGAGATTCAGAGAATTGGAATCAAAGTGCAACAACCTTTTTGGTTTGTTCTTCGACTCTCTCTTTTGTTTCCATTTTGGAGTTTGTTCTTCGACTCTCTCTTTTGTTTCCATTTTAGAGTTTGTTCTCCATTCAATCTCTTCTTATTTCAAGACTTACGATCATTATTCTATTATTGAAATGATTTTTAATAAACAGCATATTAAAGTGTTTTAATTTATTTGAGGCAAATAATTGTGAAATGATTTGCATATGAAAAATTGCATGAGTATTAGAAAATGACTTATTTGTATAAAGATGTATATACTACATTGTATTTTGCTATG
The DNA here is from genome assembly GCA_016808115.1 of Tetrastigma voinierianum. Lineage (NCBI taxonomy): Eukaryota > Viridiplantae > Streptophyta > Magnoliopsida > Vitales > Vitaceae > Tetrastigma > Tetrastigma voinierianum. Next base: position 187,549 of record JAEQBH010004044.1, on the reverse strand, counting down.
AATGATTTGAATGCCCTTGAGAGAATGTTAACCGTTAAAATTCGAGTTAAGGATAGATTGGTATACTAATAAGGGTCAAATGAGTAGTACTATGCTAAACATAATGATGTGTCACTCCGATCCGTAGCCCACGGGACAAGACTCTAAGAGTGTTCAGGAATTGATTTTATTAACTAGTCAATCAAATTTCAATGGACCGTACCGTGGTTATAAAACTTTTTTTATACCGGCCTACGTACCTCTCTAGAGGACCGCGCGTTGATTCGTTATCCTGTGCACCGAAAGCATAGGTTAAATTCACTTAAGGGCAAAACGGTAAGAACATTTTGGAAATGCATGAATTTGTGTTTTGAATGATTTATTGCATATGAAAGTGCATATTTGGAATAATAAATAAACTATATATGAATGTATATGAAATGAACATATGTATTGTATTGTATTGATCATTCAAAAAGGTTAAAAATCATTGGTTGGAAAAATTGCATGATTTAAATTAAACTGAAATGGAAGAGAGAACTATAGAACCACTAAGCATGAAAATGCTTAGCGCGTTGTTTTTACCATCACGCAGGTACCAAGAGAATAGGTATCGGGCACAAGGGCCGCTAAGATCCGTATCATCGTCAGCTACCTGAGGAAAAGTAAAGCTCTGTCACATGCATACATGAATTTGATTTGACTATTTTTTATTTAAACTATAATTCGAAAAAGTGAACTCTGATTTTGTTTTGTAAATTTTGGTATTGAAACAGCTTATAATGTCGTAATATATAAAGGTGACAAATGGACCAAATGTAGCATGTACCGCGTGTTTAATGGAAAATATGTAATGAAACAAATGATGGGGTTCCTTTGCTGAATTAGTATATATGTATATATTTTCATTCAATATGTGAAATGTGTTTAAATGAAATTGCAATTTGATCTCAACGGTATCGTATATAAAAAAAGTAGCATAGAGTTATGGTATTGGAAAGGATTGCATTTGCATTGGTAATTGATTATATCAAAAGTAAAAGTACCGCGGGCATCTGATGTCACAAAGGTAAATTTTAATAAAGTTTCAAACAACTCTGAGAGCCCACGAATTTGTAGCGCCTGATGACTACGAATTTCATAAAGACTCGAAAACGCTTGCAAAACTAAAGGTTTTCCTTTTTCAATCATGATTCTTCCCTAACCTATATCGCTCACTTAAAACTCAATTATGGCTATGGTAAAGCCCCCAAATCATCCCAAAAATAACCTACCCATTTTCTAAAAATAAAGCACATTATGTATGGCATGCAAGGATATGGGTTACCTTGATCAAAAAATTGCCTTGCTTGATTCCCCTTTGAAGAACTACATCTTGCTCAAATTGAATGCCTTGAAAACAAAGGAAAGGAAAACTCAAAACTAAACTCACAAAATAAATAGTTAATGAAAGAAAGAAAAATGGAATTAAAGCAAGATAATATCCTTGGGTTGCCTCCCAAGCAGCTTTTAATTTAACGTCCTTAGTTACATTGAGGTTCAAAGATGGGGGTGGCCTTACCACCTACAAAGTCGATGTTGGCTTGCATCTCATCTTCTCGATGATTAAGAAACTCAGCTGCCTTGAAAACCTCCAAGGTTACTTCCTCATCATTGATGTGCAGCATGAGCTTGCCCTTGTGTACATCAATCAATGCTTTTCTGGTTTCTAAAAAGGGTCTCCTAAGTATGATGGGGATCTCCTCATCCTCCTCCATTAAGAAAATCTATCAGAACTATGAACTTGCCCACTTTAACCAGTACATTCTCAATGACTCATCTTGGGTGCCTAAGGGTTCTATTCACTAACTGGAGTGTCATAGTGGTGGGTTTGGTTTCACTCAACCCGAGCCTTTTGAAGATGGAGAGGGCCATCAAGTTGATGTTCGCCTGTAAGTCACATAAGGCTTTCTCAATTATCGAGTTCCCAATGGTGCAAGGGATGGTAAAGCTCCTAGGGTCCTTGAGCTTTGGAGGTAGCTTTTTTTTGTAGGATGGCATATACCTCATTAAGGGCAACGGTCTCATATTCACCCAACCATTTCTTATTGGCTAGGATGCCCTTCATGAGTTTCATGTACTATGGGATTTCTTGAAGAGCTTCTGCGAAGGGTATGTTTATGTGCAGCTTCTTGAAAATCTCAAGAAACTTAGCAAAATTTTGGTATGTCCTTACCCTTATTTAGCCTTTGAGGGAACAGGACAACAAGAGCTGAACTTTTGAAGGTCGAGCAACCTCATTATGCTTCTCCTCTAGCTTATTTACCCCATGTAGATGATTCTTAGCTTCCTTTTTCTCTTTTTCTACCTTTTCAAACTCAATAGAGACTTGCCACTTCTCAAAGTGATGGCCTTGTAGTGATCCTTACCCTCTCTCCTTGGGTTTACCTTTGAAGTTCTAGGTAGATTCCTCTTTTGCCTTTCAAAACTCATTTTAGCCAATTGGCTCATCTGTGTCTCCAAGCTCCGAAGTTAAGTAGAGTGATTATGAATGACTGACCCCCTTCCGATTGACAGGGAACCTACCGACAACTCCACAGTAACATCCCAGCCAAGCTCACTCAACTAACAAGTTAGCATGAAGCTAAGTCGTTAAAACTGCTGAAACTATCTTTGGAAAATGTGGGTTATAAAAATTTTCACTTTTCTATCAAAATCACAACTTTAGATTTAACGAAAATTGACAAAGGTAAATGCCACGCAGCAAGCCCGAATACGTAAATCACCCGTATAAAAATATACCCAATATTTTCCAAAAACTAACTACAACCATAAAGGACCTTCCGGTCTTCATCAAAATATAAGATAAGAATCAATCCAACATAAATTCATCGCAACTCCGTTTTCTCAAACCATGCATGCATATTTTACAAAAGATATTTACATATACAAAATGTCACATTTTAACTTTTACTACGTTTACATCACACATTATTTTATACGTAAATACAACACATCGACTTGGACTGAGGATCTTGGAACCGTCTTTCGGCTTTGGCACCTACACTTGGAAATTTATTTATAAACAAAAAACTGTGAGCCAAACGGGCTCAGTGAGTACTATAAGTTCTAAATGTTGTTGTCTGCTGTATGTACCTCCCTATATGAAAATCTATACATAAATGGTTGTAAAACTGTTTATGATAAAACAGAGTTTTTGTTATGAAAACCATTTCTTAAAACTGTTCTGAAAATTATTTCTGTTGCTGAAAATTGTTTCAGTGGTGGTTAATATATTAAAGTTCTATACTGTGAATCAAGTACCAACCACTGTGGCCCATTTTTGAAATACCCTAGACGTGATGCCACGGAACCTGGCATTGGTAGTGAACCTCAGAACACTACCCGTTTAATATGGTCCGGTGAACACGACGGGATCTCTATAAGCATAATGGAACCTCGGAACCAAAATGCCTAGTGATGGAACCTCACAACCAACACCTCATCACCATGTACTATGTCAGCGCACTAACTATCTATATACCCCGAATGTGCAGATGGCGACTCACTATATAAATATATAATATATCTAACCCCCAATTGCCGACCAAGCAATATAGTTAGTCATAATGTCCCATAACCCTGCCATGCACAATCCGATACATCTGATCGGAAATTGAGATGTGTCATCTAAGGGTTTTGCTAAACTAGGCCAAACTGTTTCTTAAGTACTGAAATCGAAATTTTAAACAAAGTATAGCAAGTGGGAGGTAAAAACAATGGTTTACTAATTACATTATATTTTCAAAGCACTTTACAAGCTTGTAAATTAAACACTTTCGTTTTCAGAAACGATTTCGAGTACTCACCTTTTTCTCGACTAATTTCTTTCAATTCTTGTCAAGCACGTTAGATTATCGTCGTATGCTCCAATAGCCTACACAGTCCATACAAATTACGAAAATGCCCTCAATTCAATGTTTTAGCAACTTTTTCAAAACGACCCTATTCTATTCGATGTATTAGTCTACACACGTCAGCACAACCAAGCAATTTGCACACATGATGCTACAATTAAATTTTTTCAGAAAATATGTGGACACCAAATTCTATTCACAAGCATATGGCTAGATTCCTGTGATCAAGTGACTTGTTATTGTAGCCTAAAAACACCCAAAATATTTCAAATTATGTCCTGGATCGGGTCTAAATAAAATATTGAAATTTCAACCTATACCGGTCCTAAAATGTACCTGAATTCAAATTCCTGACTGCCCCCGAACACAAATTCCAAAATTCCTAAAAATTCCTAAACTCAGTTCAAAAATTTTGGGACTGAAGTTTACGACCTTTCATAACCTTTAAGAAAATTTCAAGCCATTGCATAACATTTAGGCTAAAAATAACTCAAGTAGGAAAATTATCTCCCTCTGGAGTTTGACGAAATGCTAAGCTTTTGGTACCTACGTGTAGCTCTCGTCGCGTAGACCAACTTTGCTCTCTAGCTCAATAAAAACCTACTCGCCCGATTCCGTGAGATCTTGTGAGGAGAAGTCAAGATAAGAAAATAAAATAAAAATCCTCTCTCCACGCCCTCTTTGTCTCTCTCCGTCCGTCTCACATTCTCCTACTTTTTGACTTTTATTATTATTTTATTATTATTATTTTTAATTATTATTATTATTATTATTTGAATAAATGGCTTATATTGCTTCATTCGAGTTCATTTCTACCCCGAAAAAATTTATTTCTTTTCAATTCAATTTATTTTAAATGAACTTAACTCCGCTATTTCCGACTCTCGAGATTCTGCAAACTCTCGCCCAGCCATCGACTTATCACCACCTTAAAATGGTAAATACTATGACTGCCTCAGACCAAGAAACTTTTATGGCCACTAGATTTCGTGGAGACGAACGAATTTAACTACCAAATTGCTTCACATCCGAGATCCGCAGAATTTTCTAAGCTTCCCTTAACTATCTCTCTAACAATTTATTATTATTATTTAGCCTCCACTTTCCCCACTGCAATATGCTACAATTCTTGAAAACTTTACATCCCCATCCTTAAGAACAACTTTCAATAATACTACTATGGCACTCAATTAATTAAGGAAGCCCTTGGTGTACATATACGACCCTACGGTTACACGTACAGTAAACCCTCTCGGGACGGGGCATTACAAATCCTCCCTCCTTTAGAACATTTCGTCCTCGAAATGAATAAACCTAACTCAAAGGAAAGGAAAGTACCTCATTTGGAAAATAATTGTTCCTTATGATCTACACCAAACATACACAGTATTTCCTCATAAGTCGTTCTACTTTAGTCAAAGACTGCTACTCAACACATGTGAAGGATCCGGTGATGTATTTCTAATATCGACATGGAATGTGTCATGAATCCTTGATAACCTTGGGTAACTTCCAATCCGTAGTTTTCACGTCCCACCTTGCTCATAATCTCATAAGGTCCTATATATCTCGAACTGAGCTTGCCTTGCCTCCCAAATCTCAAAACACCCTTCCAAGGGGAAATCTTCAAGAAGACCCGGTCACCTATCTCGAAGTACAAGTCTTTACGATGGTTTTCCGCATAACTTCTTTGTCTATCTCTTGCTATCTTTAAGTTATCATGAACAACTTTCACTTTCTCTGAAGTGATCTGCACTAATTTTGGGTCTACTAGTCTTCTCTCTCCAACCTCATCCCAGCACACTGGAGTCCTACATTTTCTACCATACAACGCTCAAATGGAGCCATCTCTATACTAAATTCGATAACTATTTTTGTGTTTAACTCATCAATGCCAAGTGAGTATCCTTAACCCTTGAATTCCATCACACAAGCTCTCAAAGGATATCCTCTAACGCCCGAATGGTCCTCTCCCGACCGCCATCCGTCTGAGGATGAAATTGTCATGGCCGAAATGGAAGGCAAGTACCCAAAGCCGCCCGCAACTCAGCCAAACCTAATGTGAACTTGGGGTCTCTATCTGAAACTATCGAAACTAGAACCCCATGAAGTCTCACTATCTCATCCACATACAACTGAGCCAACTTTTCCAAAGAATCCTCAACATTAATTGGCAGAAAATGAGTAGACTTCGTTAATCGATCAACTATCACCCATATAGCATCATGTCGTCTAAGTCCCGTGGGAAGACCTCACAAAATCCATGATCTTCTCCCATTTCCCTACTGAATAGAGTAATCAGATTCTCCCCACAGCCTCGATGATTTGCCTTCACCGCCTACGTGTTAGGCATCTTGAGACGAAACTTGCAATATCTTTCTTCATCTCATTCCACTAGTAATGTTCTCTCAAGGTCTTAGACATCTTAGTACTACCTAGATGCATAGCATACGCAGATGAATGTGCTTCTTCCATAATATCTTCTTCAAGCCACATACTGCACACACACCGCCCCTTTCACTATCATGCCATCATTTCGATTTGAAACTCTACTTTCTTCCTTTTTTCTATCTCTTCCTTAATCTTAATCATTTGTGGATCCCAGAACTGCCCAGTCGCACATGATCCACTAGGGACTAAATATGAAATGGGCACAATGCCCTAATCCACAGCCTCCAATATCACCCCAAAGCTCTGATCCACCACCAACAAAGTGAAGATAAATCTGATCTAATATGAGACTAAGAACTCTCTAGACGCCTACTCAAGGCATCTGTTACGACATTAGCTTTTTCTTGATGGTACTCCATCGTGCAATCATAATCCTTAATCAACTCCAACCACCAAATACGGTGATTTCACGTTAAGCCTCTTCGAGTGAAGATATATCGCAGCTCTTATGATCGGTGAAGATCCACAAGGAACACCCCGTATAGATAATGTTCCGCATTTTTAGACAAACCACCGGCCGCTTGAAGTTCTAAATCACGAGTTCCGTAGTTCTCGCTCACAGGTTCTTAACTAACTGTAGCATAAGCTATCACTCTACCATCCCTGCATCAAACATACCCCAACCCTTGTCCGAGGCATCATTGTATTATCTATATAATCTGGCCCTTTCGACAAAAGAGGCAATAATCGAGATGTCATCACACCCTTCCTTCACCCCTCAAAACTATGCTCGGCAGTATCTCGACCACTCGAATTTCGGGTCCTTTTCAATAGATCGGGTCAACCTGCCATATCTTCGAAAAATCCCCACCAAATTTCGTAATAACCTACCAACTAGCTGAAACCGCGACTTCAAAAACATCAGGCGCCCAGCCACTTTAGCTTCGATCTTCCGAGGATCCACACTAACACCTTTCTCACGAAATGACATGACCCAAGAAAAGCCACTCATTCAACCAAAATTGGCACTTACTAAACTCGGAGCGCATAACCGACGCCTCTCGAAGAATCTCGTAATATCGTCGCAGATGCTCGCATGTTCTTTTAGACCGCCTCGAGTACACTAGAATGTCAATGAATACAACGCAAACTTATCTAAATACTTGGACCGAATACCCCTGCTCATCAAATCCATGAACATAGTCAGCACAGTAAACTGAATGGCATACTAGGAACTCGTAAATGTGACCATATCTCGCCTCAAGGTAGTCTAGTAAAACATCCTTCCGGACCTCAACCTGATGGAAAAATAATTCATAAAGTTAATCTTAGAGCATACCCGAGATCCATGCAATTGGTCAAATAACTCATTCCATACGATAAGCAACATCAAGGCGTATTTGGCCGCCCGATTCAGCCGTCTATAGTCTATATTACACAACCGTAAGCTTCCATCTTTCTTTCTTTTTACTTAAGAGAATCGAGCCCCACTATGAGGTACTAGGTTGGATGAAGCCCTCTTGCTTAACAATTCCTCCAATTGCGCTCTAATTCTTTCAACTCGTTTACTACCATCTCCAGATGGCGAATGGATATTTGGTCCCCCAGAACTTAGCTTCAATAACAAACTCAATTGCTCTATCTAGGGGTAAACCTGATATATCATTTGGAAAGACATCTGGAAACTCTTTGATTATGGGAATGTCTTCTAGCCGTGTCCCCTCTTGTCTCCTATCCACCACAAATGCCTAATAACCCTGGCAACCCTTCCAAAGCATTTTCCAGCGTCATACATTAATGAGATCAGGGCGACTTTCCCGATTCCCTCAACATCACGCCCGGTTCCTCCGTCGAACTAATCTACTCTTTCTTATAGCAATCTAAGGTGGCTCTATGCCTAGATAACCGCCCATACTAAAGACTATATCGAAATCACTCGATACCTAACACTATAAAGTCTATTGGAAAACTTTATTTCGATCACCAACTGGGCAAGCCTAGAACTATCCTTTCAATATCATAAGATCCCCATTAGGTACTTTAAACTTCACCATATGACCATCTATAGGTTGGGACTCTATCTGGTGCCTCTTAGTGAATGGTACTGAAATAAATGAATGAGTGGCCCCTGGGTCCACTAATGCATATGCATCATGATCGTAAAATGAAATAATACCACAATCACGTTCTGCGATGATCTCGCACTACTATGTGGGATCAGAATACCCGAGCTTGAGTATGAGTCCCATCAACCGCTAATCTGTGGTACTCCGCCTTGCCTCCCGTACCTCTACCGTGACCTCTACTAGGTGTCAGACGCCACCTTTTGCTCGAATCCAATCCCTACTAGCCCCGGTCGGGAACGCCGGTGCCCCCAGATGCTATCAGGCTCATCTCAGCGTCCGCAACTACTAAATTGGATGGGCCCCGTATAAAGCATCTTCCGTCAGAATGGAAACATCCCACATGTTCATCTTGGCACTCTCCGAGATGCCTCCTCCGACATGTGGCATAATGGAAAAGATGATCCCTAAGATCTACCACCTCCTGTGGCTCGACGACCAAATCCATCCTCGCTGATGTTGCCCGGTCCCGAGCCTCACGCCTGGCCCATTTCTTTCCTTTCTTCTACTAGACTATGCTCGGCTTGAATAGTGCCAAGAAGATTCCTCTTACTGCCTAGCCGCCCAGCGAACCGGAACTGCCCTTTCTACCTTTAAGGCAAATTTCCCAACCAGCCTCTCCAAAGTTATTTCAGATGCCCAGTTAGATGAACTTTAATTCGGGTTCAAGCCTGGCCATGAATCAGCTACACTTATGTTCCTTATTCTTCTCAGACATAAGCACCAATTTCACGAGCTCTGAAAACCTCTGCTCATATTCTGTCACTTTCAAGGATCGCTACTCTAACCTGAAGAATTCTTCTATTTTTGCATCCCTGATAATCAAGGCGGTAAAACTGCTTGTAAATGCTTGCCTGAATCGGTCCCAAGTGACCTCAGGTGTCTCCTCTTAAGGGCCTCCTACCAATCCTTGGCCCTGTTTGCCATCAAGAACCCTGAAAAGAGGACTTTCTGCTCATTTGAACACCCCATCACTGCACAAATTTAACTAACCCTGTCTAACCATAAGTACGTTGCCTCTAGGTCACCGGTACCATCGTCAAGGTACCGCCCCCTGGGTCTGCGGCCCTCGATGGTTCTGTTGGGGGCTAATTCATTAAGGCATATTCCGATCTGGGGGTGTGCTCGACATTTGTCTCTCGATGGAAGCTCTCCGGCATAAAGTCCTAGTCGACCTCTATGACCTCCTTGGGTCTACATAATGCTATGAATTTCAAGATTAAAAGATTCAGTGACACTTTACCATATTTGATGCATGCAAGGATTTAGCAAAACAATATAGGTTGCAATAGGAAAATCATTATAAAAACAATTCTATAAGAAATACTACGGAAAAAGCAAGAAAACTAGGCGAACTATCGCCTAAAACTACTGATACCAACTTGACAGACCCCCTTCCTATTGACAGGGAATCTGCTAGCCACTCCACAGTAACCTCCCAGCCAAACTCACTCGACTGATAAGTTACCATGAAGCTAAGCTGTTAAAACTACTAAAACTGTCTTTGGAAAACGTGGGTTATAAAAAATTTTACTTTTCTATCAAAATCACAACTTTAGATTTAACAAAAATTCGACAGCATAACGACTGCACGGTGGTCAACCCCGAAATACATAAATCACCTGTATAAAAAAATACACTCCCAATATTTTCCAAAAAATCCAACTACAACCATAAAGGACCTTTGGTCCTCATCAAAATATAAGATAAGAATCAATCAACATAAATTCATCAGAACTCAAGTTTTTCAAACCATGCATATTATTTTACAAAAGATATTTCTTGGGGAATACACAAATGTCACATTTTAACTTTTACTACGCTTATTATCATACATTATCTATATATAAATACAACGCCTAGACTGAGGATCCTGTCTTTCACTGCAGATCACCTGGAAATTTATTTAAAAATAAATCATGAAACTAAACGCCACAGCACTATAAGTTCTAAATGTCATTGTCATTGTATGTACCTCCCTTATATGAAAATCTGGTATATAAATGGTTGTAAACTCGTTTATGATAAACAGAAGTTTTTGCTATGAAAACCATATTTCTCGAAAATTGTTCCTCAAAACTATTTCACACAAAACTTTTCGGTGGTTAATATATGAAAGTATATCAGAATCAAGTACCAACCATTGTAATGTTGTTGTCTGCTGTATGTACCTCCTTATATGAAAATCTGTACATAAATGGTTGAAAAACTGTTTATGATAAAAGTGAGTTTTTGCTATGAAAACCATTTGAAACTATTTCGGGTCGAAACTATTTCCATGGTTAATAATCAAAGTGCGCATCAGAATCAAGAACAAACCACTATGGCCCATTTCAACACCTAGACGGATGCCACTAACCTCTAACCCAGCATCTAGGTGAAACCTCATAACACTACCCGTCAATATGGTCCTGGAATCACGCCGGGATCTCTATAAGCTTAATGGAACTTAATCAAAATGCCTTGGACGAACCAAAACCACGACCATCACCACGTGACTATGTCAACGCCGCTAACTATCTATATCCTCGAATGTGCAAGAGGGCGGACTCACTATATAAATATATACTATATTTAACCCTCAATTCAAGCCACTGTGCAATATAGTTAGCCTATAATAATCTCATTACTCGCCATGCAATAATCCGAGATACATATGACCTAAACTGAGCCAGGTTATCTAGGTTTTGCAAACCAAAGCAAACTGCTTTTAAGTATTGAAATCGAAATTTTAAACTAGGTATAACAAGTGGGAGGTAAAAACAATGCTTTACTAATTACATTATATTTTCAAAGGACTTTACAAGCTTGTAAATTAATCACTTTCGTTTTCGAAAACGATTTCGAGTACTCACCTTTTTCTTGACTGATTTCTTTCAATTCTTTGCTAAGACGCTTAGATTATCGTCAGATGCTCCAATCGCCACACAATCCATACAAATTCATGAAAATGCCTCTCAGCTCAACGTTTTAGCAACTTTTTTTCAAACGAATTTATATGCTCTGATGTATTAGACCACACACGCCAAGACAACCAAAACACCTTGGCACATCGTGAAAAAGACATTAAATTTTTCGAAAAATATGGGCACCAAATTCATTTTACAGTATATATAGATTCTAAACTTCAATGACTTTCCGAGTAGATCAAAATCATCAAATATATTTAAAATTATACCTGACTATTCGAATAAAACTCAAATTTCAACCCAAACTATCCAAAACAAATCTCCGTATTTAGCCCTGACCGTTCGAACACAAATTCCAAAATCTAAAAATTCAAACTCAATCCAAAAATTTTGGGACTAAAGTTTATGACCTTTCACAGCCTTTAAGAAAATTTTAAGCCATTACATAACATTTAGGCTAAAAATAACTCAAGTAGGTACTCCATCTCTCGGAGCTTTGACGAAAAAGTGTTTTTTGCACTCACGACGCAGCCTGTCGCTAGACCAACTTTTGCTCTCTGGCCCGACAAAACCTATGGTCCACTTTCATCTTAGGAGCGGTTAGAAGAAAAATAAAATAAAAATCCTCTCTCCACTCCCTCTCTGTCTCTCTCCGTCCGTCTCACACTCCTACTTTTTGACTTTTATATTTTTTTATTATTATTATTTTTAAAATTATTATTATTATTATTATTTGTATAAATGGCTTATATTGCCTCATTCAAGTCCGAATCTGCCCCGAAAAAAATTATTTCTTTTCAATTCAATTTATTTTTAAATGAATTTTAACTTCGAAAGATTTCCTCGACCAAGATTCTCGAAAAATCTTGTCCTGGAGTCATTGACGCATTTATCACCCAAAAAATCGAAAAGATATGATTATCTCATAATTCAATTAAACTTTTCAGAGTCACTAGATTTCACGAGACTAATTCTGTGCACTCAAGATGTCCGTTTGATCCGAGATTCAGAAATTTTCTAAGCTTCCAACCATTCCGACAATTTATTATTATTTATTATCCTTTTGAAATTTATAATTTTGTACTTTCACCCTCCACTTTCCTTAATTGCGCAAGTGTTACAATTCTTTGAAAAATTTACAATTTCATCCTTAAAAACAACTTTCAAAAATACTATTATGGCACTCAATTAATTAAGGAAGCCCTTGGTGTACATATACGACCCTATGGTTACACGTACCGTACACCCTCTCGGGATGGGGCGTTACAATGAAGACTTGTCCTGGTCTCAATCATGAACTAATTTTGGGTACTAGATAACTGAGCCATAGTTTGTTCAAGGTTCACTTTCTTCTCTAGAGGAGTTCAACCTGCTCAGATGGCGGTCCTTGTTAGTTGTTCTTCCATGAAAAGTCCAGGTGGTTCCTCTATCCGAGATTGCAGTGAGATGCATAGGGCCACTTACCGCTCGTTGTAGTTCCCTCACGCGCTGCCCTCTCAGGGTCGTGCGCATGATCCCCACCTGCACTCAAAACTCTGATGTGGACTACTACAATACTCACACGAACACGGAGAATAGGCTTATACTTCATGCACTAGCTGATGATTATTGCTCTGAAGTTGCTAAGTCAATAAGGTCAACTGAGCGGAGAGCTTAGATATCACATCAAATTTATGGATTCATGCAACTTTCTTAGGTAGTAGGAGTCTCTCACTAGGCCAAAGGTAGTTGTTGGAGGCCATATCTTCCAACAACTTATGCTCCTTGTTTTCATTCTTCTTTATCAATGTGTCGCTAGTTGAGGCTCAATATACGAGCATCTCTTGTCAAACCCTTATAAAAATCGTGGATTTGCATCCACCTCGGCCCTCCATGATGAGGGCACATTATGAGAAATTCCTTGTACCTGTCCTAAGCATCATGCATTGGTTCACCCTCATGCTGAGCAAACCCATGAATCTCTAGTCTAAGCTGTGAAGTCTTTGCTGGAGAGAAGAACTTCTCTAAAAATTTTTAAACCAAGTCGTCCCATCTAGTAATAAATTCCGTTAAATGAATTTAATCACACTTTAGCCTTATTTCTCAGAGAAAATGGGAAAAGGCGAAGTCTCACTACTTCATTAGATACCCCTATTATATTTTACACTATCACACACTTTTAGTAATGTGAGCATTAGGGTCCTCGGTAGCCAACCATGTTAATTGATTGTTCTATAGCAATTGTATCGTGATCGACTTCAACTCAAAATTATTTGCTTGAATGGTTGATCGTCAAATCACTGACTGAACACCACTTATGGAATCTCGGCTTGATGCCATACATTTTCTACCCCATTTTAGTTAACTTTAGTTATAACCTAAGGCTATAGATTCTCATTCCCCTCTTGATTTAATTCAACCATGGCTTTTGGCTAAAACTACTCAATTTTCAGTCCCATTCTTTCTTTTCTAGTAATGAGCTCAGGATTTGGATTAAATAGCTATTTCCATACTCGTCTTAGCATAAACGAGATTCATAACCAGAAAGAAAAAGTAAACAAATAAAATAAAATGAGAATCAAAATTAAAATAAAGAAATAACCATAATAAAATAATTAAAAATAAAACACTATGACTATATCCAAATCAACACAGCTATTATAGCTAATATCAATAGTTGTCTAGTACCCCATAAACGACACTAAAAACTTGTTCAGTGTATTTCTACGCATGCAAGTGAACATGTGGAACAAGTAATAAAGTGGACTCAATGAAATCTGGGAGGTCGAACCCACAAGAACTAGCTATTTTGATTACTAACCTATTCTAACCTTAGTATTTTTTTTATTACCAACAATGACTATTTGATTGATTAACCTAATTGTGTGAATTGATAACAACTAATTAACTATGGAGATAAAAACTAGATGTTCTGAGTTCACTCGGGATAATTCCATTAGCTTGGGTTTGGTGAAATCCTAAAGCTCATACCTATATCTTGAAGGTCAACTAGCCTATCCTATTGATAAGTCATAAACTCATCTATTTTTAATCCACTTTTCTATCATATTTTTAGAAATTTATGATTCATTTTAACATTGAATTATGGAATATTCACCAACTTTGTGTTTTGTAAGTTTTAAATGAAAAAGAGACAATTCCAGCAAGAAAATGAGAAAATTGTTAAGGGCAAAATGTCGCGACATAGTTTTTCTCGTCGCGATAATCTCAGTGAACCGCCAGGCTTCATGTCGCAACAAGCAGCATTATGTCGCAACAAAGATCGCCAACCGGCTTAAAACGAAGATCATGGATATCTCACAACTCGCGCGATACTGATCAAGGCAAATGGCAGTGGAACTTTGTCGCGACATTTCACAACTCTATCGTAACATAAAGAACTGAAGATAGTAGAAAAGCTTTGTAACAAAAAAAGACAACTATGTCGCGACACAAAGTTCAGAGTTAGCATTGAAAGACAAAAAGACTTTGTCGTGACTGAGAAGTTTTATGTCGTGACATAACAATATAAGGTTGAGATGAACTTTGTCGCGACAAAGACATCTATTGTCGTGACAAAAATTAAGAAGAATGTTGCGACGCAGAAATTTATGTCGCGACATTAAAAGTTATAGAGTAATAGATCTCTGTCGTGACAAAAGAAAATTATGTCGCGACAGAGAATGGAAGAGAAATGAGAAAAGCTAAGACAAGTTTATCACGACAAAGATTTCAATGTTGCAACAAATAGTTTAGCCAACAACAAAGAACAAAGAAGGAAATATGTCACAACATCTTCAGAGTATGTCGCAACACAGAGTTCAGTCCCAACAGTGCAAGACAACAAGACTATGTCCCGATAAAGAAAAGGTCTGTCGCGACAACAACAACATACAGATGTGAGAAACTATGTCGTGACAGAAGAAAATCTTGTCACGACAAAGCTAAAGAAGAACCCCATAAAGAATGTCGCAACATAGCAAAGAATGTCGTGATAAAGTGGAAGAAATGAAGGTAAAAATATTTGTCATGACAAAGAAATTTATGTTGCAACATTTTTCAAAAGCATCAAAGAATGACAAGTTAGTTGCAACAAAGTTTTTATGTCATGACATAAGACACTCATGTCGCGACAATGACTAGACAATTTCAGCAGAACTATGTCGCGACATTGTCAAATTATGTCACAACAAAATCTAAGAAGGAAGCACAAAATTATGTTGCGACATAAACTGCAAACCACAACAAGAGTTGGGGAACAACGATGACAACTATGTCGTGACATGATTTTCTATGTCGCGACATGATTTTCTATGTCACGACAAAGCAACCAATTGGGCCATAATTTTTAGGGATCCACAATTTCAGCCTTGAAGTACTGCCCATCATTTGGAAATCTATAAATAGAAGCATATAGGTCACTATCTGTAGCTTCCACAAAACATGGAATTTCTAGGTAGCTGGAACTCCTTTGTATATTATTTTTCTTTTATTTTATTTAGTTTTTAAAGTAGCATTTTAGTTAGTATTTTTTCTTGGAATTGAATAGTGATCTGGTGCGAAGTTTCGAGCTGGTTTTCTTTATAAGATTTTGTTTTTCATTACTGTCTAATTTAATGAATTTAGAAATTTTATGGACTTCATATATTTCAGTTCGTTTTCAATTTTAGTGAATTTACCTAATCAGTTAGTCACTATTCTTTGTAATCTAGTTTGAAAGACTGAGCTCCATTTGGGATTGGATCGATGTTAATTATTGTTTTCTTCTAAACTTGAAAGAATGTAATAGTTCGAAATCCTGAATTTATTTAAGTGGTATTGTTCTTAAAGTTTCTTATTCAGAATATAAGTAGCATGTAACCAGAAAATGATTGTATTTTGCTCTGATTTCTAGGAAGCCCTCTAAGTGACATATAAATGGAGATTCTTGAGAGTATGGAGCAGTTACTTGGGGGTATGTTAGACTAATATTATGGAATTAATGAACTTTGTAGGACTACTTCGATAAATCACTTATTTACTCACGGTGTGAGGATTAGTTGGATGATATATCAATTTAGTTTATCAAAGGTTTCTCCTCTATCTGATGAAATGATCTTGATCCCGTGTTAGTTGAGATCTAATCAAGGAGATAGAGAATTTTGTCAAATTCGATGGATGAGATGCTAATTAAGTTGGGGAAGGCTTGTATTATCCTATCTATAGGGTCAAGCAGTCGTCTTCAGTCCTAAGAAAATGGTGTGAAGTATTGAGAAGGAAAAATACCCAGATCTTAGAAAGAGGATTATAATCTACAAGTAACTGATTAGACTCATGTGTCCGAAAGGAACATGGATCTCTAATTAGTGAAATGTATGGTGTGTGGAGAAATCCAAGCTATACTACCTTGCATCTTTGACAAGTCTGCATTTCAAACTCGCCGGCCGAACCAATGTTATGAAATGATGCGTAAACTGGAGCACTATACATTGAATTATATCTTAGTGAACTTGCCAGTCCAATTATTTTAAATTCCTTATATATAGTTATAGAATTTTATTTAGTTTTTACTTTTTCTTTAGTTTAAAACCAATTCACTTTTAACTTTGGAGTTCAAATAGCAAGGATCTCTGGAAAGGGGGATGGGTAATTGATGTTTAGATTTTTCTATCATTCCTCTGTGGGAACTTATATTGACTTAAATCCGCTTATTACTTAAATGACCAGACACTCAGAATGTCTGCACTAAAACACATTTTCAATTGAAGTCTTCTCATCCAAGGCAACAACATATTTTATATCAAAGATCAGTCAACAAGTTTGTGGTGTTGTTGCCAAGGTTGGTAGCAGTGTCCAAAAATTTGGTCAACAAGGTTTAGCCATCGCTGTGGGATTGAATAGTCTTATAAAGATTTAAAAGCCTGTACACATTGATCTCATCATATTTAGTTAATTTGGTCTTCAACAATTAGTTAGCTTTTGGTCTATATGTAAAAATCAGTCAACACCTATCAATTGTTTCTCTCGAGCACCAACAACCTATCCTTAAGACCCAGCTATCGCTTCTCAGTCTCAAGCCCTAAGTCTTAGGAAGCATTATGCATAGCTAATCTCAATGACCAAATGTGAGCCATAAGAATCTCGTCTATAGTCATCATGTGGTCGAATGTCCTCGATCCCATTCCCCCATCTCCTCTTAGTCTCAGGCTCAATGTGAAAACATGCAAAAGGTGATCATGAAATTGCAAGCATTAAGAATATAACGAAAAACATCAAAATAATTATTAACTACTATGTTGAAAGATTACATCAACCAAACCCTAATCAGGGTTCATACCCCGAGCTACATCGTAGCCCTTGAAAATGAAACCAAAACATATTAATCCTAAAAATAAAGCAAACTGTGAATGGAGAAGGGAAATGGAGCTAATGTCTTTGGACTTTTCTCTAAGCTTCAACAAAGAAACCTTAATCCTCTAGCTATCAACTCCCCGCTCAAATGTATGCCTAGCGTTGCTTTTATCAGCTCAATATGGCTCCAAAGGCATTTTTGTCATTTGGATCGATGTTCCCCCCTCTTGAGAATTGGACTTGAGACAACTCACATGCTCCAATCTTGAAGTCTTCCATTTTGGGCTGAAGTTCCAACTTTTTGCAATTGCTTGAAGTGACTGCAAAATTCTCACAGTCTCTTAAAACGGCAGCGAAACTATGTAGAGAGTGAGTGGCTACATCATGAAATTTCACAGTCACTAGGAAATGGTATCAAAATTCTCCCAAGAGGATTCGACTACACTGCGAAATTTACCAAAGAGAATTTGGACACACTACAAAATTTCGCAATCACAGGGAGTGACTACAAAATGGTTGCGAAATTATTGAAATCCTCCTCAATGCTTCAAAAGGTGTATGTCTCATCTCCAAACTTGCACTAGGAGTGTATGTGCCTTGGGAAACCTAGTGGCTAATATCAATATTCTTCCAAGAGTTTATAAAAGTACCTAAAAACATGAAAATCATATATACTAGAGGAAAATATCAATTTTGGGCATAATGACTAACATATGGCTTGTTGGGAAACCTCATGGACCCATCCACATCCACATTGGTATGATATTGTTCACTTAAGGCTTAAGCCCTCATGGTTTTGTTTTTAGTCTTTTTCCCTAAAATGCCTCATACCAATCAGATGTTATCCATTCTTATATACTCATAAGCCTTCCCACCTAACCAATGTGGGACATTGTGAGACTTTGGGTTCACACCCAAAAATCATCCCCTCGAACAAAGTTCCACTGAGCCTCCCTTCAATGCATTCAAGCACATGACTTATGTGAAACGCCATCTGCAAGGGGGCCCATCACATCATTTTGTTCGACTTCTACCCACATGGTTAAGCTTGAACAGGTTGGCCAGCTCTGATATCACTTGTTGGGAAGCCTCATGGACCCATCCACATTGAAATTGGTATGATATTGTCCACTTTAGGCCTAAGTCCTCATGGTTTTGTTTTTGGTCTTTCCCCCCAAAAGGCCTCATACCAATTGGATGTTATCCGTGATTATATACTCATAAGCCTTCCTATTCCTGACCGATGTGGGATATTGTGAGACTTTGGGTGCATACCCAACATGGATAAATTGGGGGTTTTTAGGCAATTCATACTCGAAAAGACTATAAATATGGGTGATAAAATTCGTAATTTGAGTGTTCATCATCGAGGATGGTGTCTTTTTTTTTTTTTTTTAATGTAATCATAACTTAATTGCTAAATTTAGTTGCTTTATATTTTTCTGATTTTTTAATTAATTTTTATTTTATTTTCTTTTTAGAACTAACCCTACTTATAATTTCTTTTTTAGTTTGTTTTGCTTTTAGTTTTATTTATTTTGCAATTTATGATCAAGAACTCAGATAGAAACGACAATGGTAGACTTGCTAGAATTGAACCACCACTTCAAAAACATGGGTGGCCAATATGAGAATGGGGAGAACACAAGAGAGGAACAAGTAGCTCCAACCAAGAATACTCAAAATGCACCTCAAAGAGCAGCTGCTCAAACACTTAGAACACTTTGGGACCAAAGGAATCCACCCATGGAGAGTTCTCCATCATGCATTGTGCTGCCCGAGGAAACTACGTTGTTAGAACACAAGTGCTAGCACAATTATCTACATATCATAGGATGGAAAGTGAGCATCCTTATGCTCACATACAAGACTTCCAAGTTCTATGCCCGACAATTAAAGAGTTGATTGCATTAAATAAGACGGTATGGCTTACTTAATTCCCTTTTACTTTAAATGATATTGTTAAGACTTGGCTTGAAAATATAACACCTTTGAGCATAAGTGACATGGGCTAAGTTGCAAACTCTATTTTTGAAAAAGTTCTTCCCCACACATGATAAGCTCTTGGAAAGTACACTTTTCAACACCTAATTCTACGTTTTTCCAAGTGAATAGAGCACTAATACTCCTGACTTAGCGACTTCTTAGCCCTTAACCTCAAAACTAATATTTTCATTAAGTTAATATGATTTTTCCAAATATTAGGTACATATTGCCACTCTTGGAGAACATGGATCCTTGATTGGTTTTTTGTAATTTTTCAAGCTTTCAATTAGACATTTCATTTTTTCTTATTCTTCCCTCTTTCGTTTCGTTTTGTTTTGTTTTTTTTGTTTTTTGTTTCTCTTCATTCCATGATGGTTTCTGCCCTAGAATGCGGGAGTAGACCCCTTCTCTTGGGGTGATGCAGAGTTCGGTTTCTTCTCCAAAGGTAAAAATGGACCAAGCCACAAAATGTACGTGCTTTACATACTATTTTTGTGTTAGGATGTGCTTACTACGGTTGAGGTAAAGCCTAGAGCATCCATTTATGTTAGTAGGCCCCTCTAACCAACCCTAAAAAGAGTTTTTCATAATTAGGTTGCTTAGTTGCTTGGAATTTGGTAATCCCAATAGGTATGCCAAGTAGTTGTAGAATTATCCTTCACCTGTCGTCAACGAACAGTTATCTAATCTACAAGCTATCCAAAAAGTCCTAAGTGAAAGCCTAATACAATCTCTAAGTAACTAAAGTAACCTACCATACACCTAGAACCTAAACTTCATCTAAATCTACCTAGGTAGAGTGTGGGGGATCAGCTATAGGCTGATTTTTTAGGCATAAGACCAGGAAACAACACACCTTACCTAAGTTACCTAAGGAATGAAATCCTAACAAAGCATAACTCCAAGATACCTTTTATCAATACTAAAAATCTAGTTTTTACTAAATTCAACATTCCAAAATTCATAAAAATAAAATATTTTCTTAATTTAAGCACTAGGCATAGATTAATAATAGTCCAAAAACGAAATAATCATCCTAATGGACGACCTTATAGCCACTATACCTACAGTAGCCGTGAGCTACCCAAGGTTGGCCTTAGGTTGATAAATTTTTGTGATCCTTCGACCCTCCTAATCTAACCACCCGACATAGGACGAATCAACACATAAACTCTCTTTGAAACAACAAATCAACACCCTTACTACTAGAGAAGGTGAGAAGTTCCACCAATGTTATGATAGATATATGGATACAATTAATGCATCCCCTCATCATGGCATTGAGAAACTCACCTTAGCCAATTTCTTTTATGGACTTACCTTAAGCATGAAACAATTGCTAGTCTATGTGCAATGTAGGTTTCCTAGATGGGGTATCTCGGAGTAATAATAACTCAATCATGTAAAATTGTATGAATTGAGTGCTTGAAAATGTACTTTTTCGAGTGGTTATCATAGACATGTACTCTTGTCCGTTGCTATTAGGAGGGATTAATATTAAATACTAATTGCTCCGTTACGGTATGTCATACAACAAAATTGGTGAAATTTTGATTAGAAAAATATAAAGAAGATATAGAATGAAGAATTTATTATCAATCCTCAAGCTAGGGTAAACGAAAATAAAAAGTAGACAATGTCTTGGAAGTTTTGAGTCACTAGAGTGGAAATTCTTAGCAAATTCGGTTCAAGGAAATACAAGTACATAAAGATAAAGATGCAGAGCCTAGAGCCTAGGAGAAGCTTGGCTTGATCCAAAGTGGTGCAGAAAACACAGAAAGTGCTTCATGTCCAACAGGATAATGCTGTATCTGTGTATCATGAAAATTGTAGATACCCATATCGAAATTCCGTGGGATGTCAAGAAATCCACAATAGTCATCAGTGAAGTATATGGTATTCCTCCTAAATTCTGGGTAATCAGAAGCCGAAGTCGAAAATGAATGATTATTACCCAAGAAAAAAGTGGAATGCTCCATATCCTCCACGTCCTCCCACCTTTTACTGCTCATATCCAACTTCAGCACAGAAAATGTCCATGTTCTCATATATGGGATATCCTCCGCAGTATCATAAAGATTTCTTATCACCATATAAATTTCCCCTCCTGCCTCCACAAGATACTTGGCCTCATACTCTATCTCATCTAACTCTGGCACTACCGGAGCTGGTGCAAAACGGATTGTCATCATTTCTGAGCCACTGACATCATACATCCATACTTCCCATGACATATTCACAGCCAGGAAACTCCCGTCGAAGTATATATGTCCGACCGCCCATAGTCCCAGATTCCGAGACCAAGTCCGGTGGCTGGGCTTTGTCAACGCCAGTCTCCCATAATCCGAGTAGATGATCACAACTGCACATTCTGGGGAAGATGGAGATGAGGATAGTACAGCTTTGTAGATGAAAATGTCAATGGATTAGATTTTCTGTACATTCACAAGGGCATGCATGTAGGGATGGAAGGGGAATGTGGATTCCTGTTATGGGGTTTAGTAAAGACATGTCAAAATGAGTGCTAAGAGTAACCAGCCAGCCATAAGGAGAGCCCCAGGACCACTTTCCGGCTGCCTCCGGCACCGGGAGCCAAACCTTGCCGGTCAGAGTGGACCATAGGAACTGACGCATGCCACTATCTTTCTTCTCCGCCAGCATCAGCCATGGACTCTTTAAACCTGAGCAGCCACATTCCTTGTCTCCGAATATGGAATACCATGACTTGCATACTGCCCCAAAACTTGCGTAACTCTCAGCCGAGTTCCTTTGCTAGTCACCTTCAGTAGATCATCCGGTAGTTTCGACCAGTCCGCCATCACCTGTAAACAAAATCAAACCACCATTACTACTAATTCTTTCATCATGCAACTGTTGATCTCAATCAAATATCACCAACATTACCGTAGTTTCGAAAGTTCCTTACCATGTGCAGATCTTCCCAGTCATTTGTCCACGGACTGGTAGAAGGATATTATTTTTTTTTCATTGATTTAAAAAATAATAATAAAATGAGAAATCTCGCCATGCAATGACATTTGCATTTCAGATGTCAATTATATTAGAGCAGCAAAAATGAAAACACGCATCATCCTCCTAATTTATGTAAAATCTCACAAAATTTAAACAAACTACGAAATCACACGAGTACATTATCTGAAATTCAATGAAACAAACATGCAATGGTAAATTGAAGACTAACACACAGATATAACGCCCAAGAAGCGTTCCTCGAGGAGTCGTTTGGCTCACCGTTTGGATACTGAGAAAAGGAGCCGAAGATGATTTTCTTGACTATGAGGAGTGGTGTGGAGAAGCAGAGAGAGGATTGATACACAATCGAAGGAACAGTGTCGGTGTTCATCCTAAAAGCTAATCACTTTTTTCCAAATCCCAATCGCTCTGAATCTGTCTATAGCGAGATGATTACGACTGTATCTCAACTAAACGCATGGTTTTTTTGGCTCATTTTCCCAACTTCCGCCACACACATAAACGACCAAATTCAAGATGCCTCCACGTCTCTTGCTTCCTGCATGCTGTTTCCTTCGTTTTTCCTTTTTTCTTTTCTTTATTTTTTTTAATATCTTTCTTCCTTCCTAGACCATATATAGACCATGTTCATTTTACATATTAGTGTGATAGTTGCACTTGTATGAGAGTTCAGCAGGCATTACATTAAATTTTCATTTTGAATTAGCAAAGAATAGAAAGCAATGCACCTTGAATGATGTGCACAAAGTTGTTATCTGAAACTAATGATTTCTTGGTAGTGACAGAAGGCTATGATCAGCCCCACCTATTGGTTTGATTTAGTGGCAAGACAATTGTTTTCTTAATTACTGGGCCTAAACTTTTGTCCTTCAAAACTACCTTGTAGTGGTAAGCCCCTATGATAGATGATGCTTCACGTAAAATGTGTATTCGAATATAATGAAGAAAATCCTAATTTGAGTAGAGGTTTGGTGGAACTTTGTTCAAATGAAGGATTATTAGGTGTATATCCAAAGTCTCACAATGTCCCACATGGGTTAGTATATAAATATGGATAATATCTAATTGGTATGAGGCTTTTTGGGAGGAAGAAACCCAAAAACAATACCGTGCAGGCTTAAACCCAAAGTAAACAATATCATACCAATATGAAGGAGGATGGATCCATGAGGTTCTCAACAAGTTGAATCAGAGCTAAATATAATCATATTACAATTTTAATTGTTTAATTATGCATGTTAATTATGGGTCATTTATGAGATGCTTTGATATTAACTAATTATAAGTCCATGGTTCTGTCTTCTCTCTCTCTCTCTCTCTCTCTCTCTCTCTCTCTCTCTCTCTCTCTCTATATATATATATATATATATATATATATATATATATATATATATATATATATATAAAAGTAAATAGAGCCTTATAATTTGATAAGGGATTTTGTATAACACTTGAAAAAAAGAAGGATAGACCCATCTTCAACCATAACTTTTATTTGATCTCATCCCTTGCATATTTGGGAGACAAAATCAACAATTTCATATCCATGTCAGATATGTTTTCTACCTAGTACGAATTGATATGCTTCATTATTTTAATAAAGTTTTTTTTTTGTAATGTATTTATTGGCTATTATTGATTGTTGATAAATTGTTTTTAGGCTCAACAAATACTCTTGATTTTTACAAATATTTGAGCAATTTTTATCAGAGCATATTTAATTGACATTGAAGCTGTCAAATATGTTTTCCAGGTTTTGTTTTTTTTATTCGTTATCATGTTCAACCATAAAACTATGATGTACTAATTCCAAATTAGTACTGAACCAAACCATGTAAACAATTTTTTTCTTGCCTACAAAAGTGGTTGTCACTTTGATTTTCGTAAAACCTATAAGAGAAAGCCATATTTTTTTATTTGATTAACAATTAACCGATGGTAACATCAATCAAATTATATATATACGTAAAACCTATAAGAGAAAGCCATATTTTTTTATTTGATTAACAATTAACCATAAAATATCAATCAAATTATATATATATATATATATATATATATATATATATATATATATATATATATATATATATTTATTTATTTATTTATTTATTTGTTTACAATTGATGGCTTCTCAAATTTGAATCATGAAATCAATGGCGTGTCATATTTCAGTCATGAAATCTTGTTTTTTGTTTTTTATTCTCTTATGTGATAAACAATGACAGTGATTTCAAATTCTTATGGAAATCCTTCCTTTTATTATTATTTTTTAATTGTTTACTCGATTATCATGTACAGGAAGCTACACAAACAAATTAATTTTTTTAAAATATTTTGTTCCATTAATGATTGGGATTCAGGCAGGAAAAAAAAAGTATAAGACAATAGTTTTTTCTTTTTTGACATTTTTTTGAGACCAAAGAGAATATGAAATCGAACTTTCTTCGATTCTGGTTGTTACTAGTTTCCTATTTTTTATGGGTTATTTTATCCCAATAAGCAATAAATTCCAATTTTGTAATAATTTACCTGTTTTTTTTTCATATATTGATTTTTCAATTTGCATGTCTTCATCTTACATGTATTTTTGACATTGCTTTTTTGTTTATTATTCACCTTTGAGCTATCCTCGGTTCTCTGTCATCGTGAAAGTTAATGGGACTAATTACAAGCAATAGGTTAAATCTCTCATGATGAATTTGACAATTATGAAACTGAATTTGCCATTAAAAGTTGAAGCTTCTCCAAAACCCACTAAGGAGAGTTCTGAGAAAAAGTCCTAGAAGGACTAGGATTATTTTAACAGTTGTTGTTTGATGATCATGAAGAACCATATGAAGGACTCTATTTATGCAAGCATTCCTTAGATTGTGAATGCAAAGAAGTTCTTGGATGTCGTTAGCAAGAAATATAAAAGGTTTTCAAAGGATAAGAAAAATGAGCTATTTGATAATCATTAGATAAATGTTTGTTTTGAATCCAATATCATTGATGTGTCATATGGTACTTGGTGGTTAGATAGTGGTGCAGCCATTCACACTTGCAAATGCAAACGGTGATAAGAAAAAGAAGTCCAACTAGTTTAGAGCAGTATGTGTACACTGGAGATGGTAGAATAGTCTAAGTTGTTTTTTTGGGAGTTGTAAGATTGCAATTTAGTATAGAAATTCTTTTAGAATTGTAGAATGCGGCGTTCATACCCTCTATTAGGAGAAATTTGATATATGTACCTGATAAGGTTTGAAAAATAGGCTCGCAGGCCCACTCACCAAACCCAAAGAGGAGGCGCGCCCACTGAAGCGCTCAGGTCTTAGACGCCAGCCCAGAATGAGGGCCTAATCCACAAGGCCCTAAAGGCCGGTTATGGATGATTAAGAAAGCCCACATCCTATAAATCAAATTAGATCTCATTGATAAGGGAAATAGAATAATCCCCGGTAACGTATTATCCTGCAAATCAAACTGAATCCCATCAACATGGAAAATAAAATAATTCATGATATAACAGCTCATCCTACGGATCAAGCCAGATCTCCCCAATAAGGAAGAAGGATAATTTTAAATAATTGCTTTCCAATTATCCCTTATTAATCTGACAGCGATAAGGAAAGAAATCTCCCATCCAATGGGAAGGAATCCTAATCACCATCCAACTGGAAAACATATACTATAAATACCAGGCCACCCTATCGGTGAAAGGTACGCAACACATTCGCCCTCTAAGCAAATTCCATCTTTCCTCAGAAAGAACTGACTTAGAGACGGAGCACACGCGAAGCCTCTCACGACCCCTTCTTCTTGTTCGCAGAGGGAGAGCAACGCCAAATACCACAGATCAGCAGCGTGTTAACTTACCTCAGTTCGACGATCCCGGGAGCCCGTACCACCCGCCAGCAGATCTGTGTCCGCCCAAAGACCCCAATACGCTCCAGCCCATTTTGGTTGAAAAAAGAATCATCAGCTAGGACAGGAGTGTGGGAACGATAGCCTTTGATAAATAAAGACTGGATTTCGCCATCGATGGTATCAACCTGCAACACAAGGAGCAACGCCAATCCGCCAAGGATGCAGATCCGTCAGGTGACGTGACAAGAGAGACCACCCGGCAAGCGATGCAAGCCAGGGACGACCAGGTGGAGGCACTGGCCACACCAACCAACGCCCTCACATAGGAGAGCAGAGTAACTCACCAGCAGAGCAACGCCCACTGAGACAATAAATCTGACACAAGAAGGTCACAACTTTCCTCCTCATGAAGGGCAGCACAATCTCAACATTCCCCAAGGTGCTGAAACATAAGCAGAGTCTAGCCGAAATGTGGGGCACACTCATACCACTGGAGAGGAGGGCAACGAAGCAACACTCGGAGGGCATGTCGAGAACGAAGAGCTACGCCACCCTTAACAAGGAGCAGGAGAGCAATCATGGGAGCAGAGGTTCAATAGCCTTCAGCAAGAGCTCAGCCGTGTGAAGGAAGTGGTAAGAGGACGCACTCCTGACACTATGGACACCTTGGTACAACAAACTGAGTCACCCTTCACCGCCGAGGTGCTTTACTTCCCTCTTCCAGCAAAATTCAGGATGCCACAAGTGGAAGCATTCGATGGTGCCAGAGATCCAGTCGATCATCTCAACACTTACAAAAACCAAATGGAGTTGCATGGGTATCAAGACTCCAGGCGATGCGTAGCCAAGCATCACATAAAAGGCCCACCGGGCCTCGGTTTAACAGCTTCCGCCGTCCCTGCCCCTCATCTCAGAGAGCTATCCATCGCGTCTGCCTCTCATTTTATCGGAGCCAGGACGTATAGGAAGCCAAGTTACCATCTATCACCATCAAGGTAGCTCGTGTGGTTCGAGGTCCTATGTTCAAAGATTCAAAGCAGAGTCTCTGAAGGTAGACATACCCGACGTAAAGTTCGCGATCACTACATTCATTGTTGGATTAGGAATACAGTCGAAAGACTTGATGTTTTCCATCTCTAAAAATCTCCAAGCAAGTATGGTCAAGTGCCTACAAAAGCCGAAAGTACATTAACGGGCTAAGAAGCTCTCATTCCTAAAGAGTGCGGAACTCTTCCACCCATAAAGAAAAAAGCAGACGCATAAGCCGACGAGGATTCGAGCCCCAAAAGACAAACGACAAGGAAAGGTCTCCAAAGAAAGATGGAGAACCCCAGCCCCGAAAAGGCTAAACCCGAGACTGCCCGGCCCACTCGCAACCTCGAAGATGACGACGCTATTCGCCGGGCCGGCTCACCCCTTTAACTCGCCTCTCAATATCGTGTGTCCCCGCGCTGGCACGAAACGAACAGTTCCTAAGGTCGCCAACTCAAATGAAGTCAAACCTCGCCATAAGAGACAACACCAGATATTTCGAATTCCACAGGATTACGCACCACGGGACAGGATCGTGATACAAATTTTAAGAAGGAAAATGTATATTTAATACGGCGGTATCTCCGACGATTCATACTTTGAAAATCACTCGTAATCAGTTCGAACCAAGCTCAACTAAGCTCCGTCCAAGAGCCACCACCACTACCTCGACAGACAACAACTCAACACCAACAATTTTTTAGGAGAAACCACGTGATATCGGAGGATCTGCGTGGTGGGAATCCAAATTTAGCCAGAAGGCCCATCCACAAAGACGTCACAGAGATACTAAGCATGCTTGGTCCAAACTACCTCGGCTCGACACATCCATAACTTTCTCTGACTCAGACCTGGAGGGATGCCAACACCCCCATGACGACCCCTTGGTAACTCCGAAAGGAAGCACGGCCAACAAAACCCGGGCCCATCTGGGTCCCGCTTGACAACTAAGTTCAGCCGACATCATCTTCGCCCCTACTCTTCATAAGATGAGCATTGGAAGGGAGATAATGGAACCCGTCAACACCCATTTACGAGGATTCTTCAGAGAAAAGGTATTACCCTTGGGCTCAATACAACTAGTACTCACCTTGGGAGATCCCCCATGCCAAGCATTTGACGACAAAGAAGATTCCTCGTCAGAGACGCCTGCATCCGCTATAATATCTTGTTAAAGTGCACTCCTTAATGCAATAAAGCCATTCCTCCGCTTTACCACATGATGATCAAGTTTCCTACCGTAGTTTAATATGAATGGTTCGGAGGGAGCATTAATGAGGGCCAGGAATGCCACTCAGCATCCATGAAGCAAAAACGGCCGATAACATATCCTCGATGAGCTCGAACGCTACGACGGCATTCACCCGACCCGAGTCTCTAAGAGTCGTGGAACTCGCATGCTTGATGACGACTCGAACACCTCGCTTAAGACGGCCCCAATGCAATGGAAGATCTCAAAGGCCCTCTCACCCAATTTTTAATACAGAACAAAGACGTCTTCGCGGAAGGTGCGGCACACGGAAGCGAATCAATCTCTACAAAGAATTACCCATAGTCGAACGTCGCCCATCTTTCTGCCAAGAAACAAAAGAGGAGGAGCTTCGCGCCTGACAGGCAAAAAGGGATCAAGGAGGAGGTTGGCAAACTCCTCCAAGCAGAGCAATCGAGAGGTAACATCCCGACGGTTAGCCAACGTCAGACTCAAAAAGCAACTACAAGAAGTGGTGACTCGCATCAACTTCGACCGACATCAACAGAGCGTGCCTAAAAGACGCTCTCTCCAAATAATCGACCATCGTAGATGCCACTGCCGGCCATGAACTCCTCAGTTTTATGGATGCCTCCCGGCCACAATGAGATCGCGATGGACCCGTATGACCAAGAAAAGACCTCATTTGTCATGTGGCAGGAACCCATCGTTATCGCAGGATGCCTTCTGACCAAGAAGGCAGGAGCTACCTACTAGAGGCTGGTGAACAATATGTTCCAGAAGCAGATAGGAACGACCATGGAGGTGTATATAGATGACATGTTGGTAAAATCCACCACTGCCGAGCTCCACATAGCTCATCTGTCCAAGGCGTTCCACATCTTGAGGAAGTACAACATGAAACTGAATCCAAATGGCAGCCTTCGAGTATCAGCCGAAAAATTCCTAGGTTTCATAGTCAACCACCGAGGAATTGAGGCAAATCTAGACAAAATAAAGGTTGTGCTCGACATGTCGTCGCCCTCAGGTATAAAGGAGGTCCAACATCTGACCGGAAGGATTGTTGCTTTAAGCCGATTCGTATCCAGGGCTAGTGATAAATTTCAGCTTTTCTTCCAAGTTTTGAAGAAGGCCTTTCAATGGGATACGAAGTGTGAAGAAGCATTCTCAACATTAAAAACATATTTAAGTTCCCCCCCCCCCCATTCTGGTAAGCCCCATTGAGGGGGAGCTCTTCACTCTATACTTAGCAGTATCAGACTTCTCGACCAAATGTCTTCATCGTAGACAGAGACCGAGCAGACCCAGCTTTATCTATCGGCAGCTCGGTGCTTGAGAGGAGCTAAGAGAGGTACCTCGAGGATGGAGAAATTAATCTTGAGCATCTAATCGCACCTCTAAGTTCGCCTTACTCTGTGTTCATACCCATGTGGCTATACCGTATCTCCGGGCGAATCAAGTGTTACATAAACCAGAGACCTTAGAAAGGCTGATAAAGTGCGCCATAGAGTCGAGCGAGTCTCGACATCGATATAAGCCGTGTCGCAATAAAGGCAGGTCTTAGCAGACATTTTGTCATGGAATCTCACTCCAAGAGAGCCAACCGAGAACACCCGAGCACCGACTGACCTACCCATCCGGGAAACTTCGCAGACTCGGGCCACAAACGCACAAGGAAGCCAGCCTAGCTTAATCCCGACCTGTATGAATGACATCGAACATGCACCTCTCGATTCTGGACCAAAGCCCAACAACGAGGCCGAATATGATCGTCATAAAGAGCCTCAACCTCGGGCCCATTCACTAGAAGCTGACCAAATTGAGGTCCTGGCAATGACTCCCAAATACCGTAGTGTACAAATAGAAGATACCTATGAGGCAAAAAGTGGAAGAATGATTCTATACCTCAAAAAGGTACTAGATTTATTGAAAAAGTTCTTGCTGGTCCAAGTCAAACATATCCCCATAGCAGAGAACTCCCGAGCCGATGCCTTGGCAAAACTAGCGACAAACTTCACAGAAGACTCCCAAGAGGGCCAACACCTATCGGGACCTTGCGTGAGCCTTCATAGATCTCTATGATCGGAAGTTGCCCAAATAAGATCCGAAAGGTGAATTGACGGACCCCATCTGGGATTACATAATAGACTATCGCCTACTCGACGACCCGAAGAAGCGTACCCAAAATCGGACGAGGTCAGCCAGGTACACTAATCATAAGGGAATCTTGTACAATGGTGGTTTCACACCCATCCTTATGCATCATGGAAAAGACACCGAATAATGCGGTTAAGGGGAAGTACACGTAAGGTGAAGGCGCGTAAATCATATCTGAGCTCGTGCATTAGCGGTGAAAGGTCTTAAGATTGTGGATACTACATCGGGCTCATAATACCTGGGAGACGCGAACCAATTCGGGTCAGAAATGCAAGATCTCGCCAGAGCATGCCAAGATCTCACACCTCCCATCGAGCCCTCGACATCAATTACGCCCCGCCTTCAAACAGCGGCTCGACATACCGACCTTTTGCCCTCAGGGAAGGGCCAATGTAAATTCATCATCACGCAGTGATTACTTCACCAAGTAGCCGAGGTCGAACCTTTGGCCAATTGGCGTAACGTAAGATACGTAATTTTGTGTGGTGAGCCATCATATGCAGGTTTGGTATCCTAAAAGCCCTGGTATCAGACAATGGAAAGCAATTTGACAACGCCAAGTTCAGGGATTTTTGTGTCGAGCTTAGAATTAAGAATTATTACTCGCCCCAAAGACATCCAAATACTGGTCGTCAAAGTTACCATTAGACCTCTTAAGGCCGCATCAAGACCAAATTTGGAAGATCTTAAAGGTAAATGTGGGTAATTACCTCCGAGGTGCTATGGGCCTACATGACTACGCAGAAGTTAGCAACCCGGGAAACCCCATTCGCCCTAGCCTTTGGCACTGAAGTAGTAGCCCCGCGAGGCTCCAAGCAAATCCCCAAAGATCGAAAGCATGACAGCGGGAACACAAAATGACGAGGCTCTCCGTCTAAATTTGGACCTCCAAGATGAAAAACTTGAGCAGGTTCTAAGGCGCACGGAGGAACCCGAGGAAGACGGCGAGGTATTACAACCAAAAGGTCAAACCTAGGAGCTACATGCCAGGTGACCTAGTTTTGAAGAAGCTCCTACCAGCAAGGAAGAATCTAGCGCATGGAAAACTAGGCCCCAACTAGGTGGGGCCCTACATTATATCCCGTGTCATCAGACTGGGCAATTACGAGCTTCAGACAGAGGAGGGAAAAATTCTACATCATGCTTGGAATACGGAACACCTTAAAATGTTTTTATCAAGAGACCCCGCTTTGTAATCTTAAATGAAGTATTATCAATTTTCGATGACGAGTCGAGCATTTACTCGGTTATTTCCTTGTTAGACGCCTCAAATGAAATTTCGTATATATAATGCTCGAAAAATTACATGCAAATGTAATGAGAAAGTTCATAGCCATAAAAGAAAAAGTTTCTCTTTTTTATTCCAACTTAATACATTCAATTACACCGCAGTGTCATCGCTACATCTTGAAATACATAGACAAGGCCTTCTAAAAAAAAACCCCTGTGAAGAAAAGAGGAAAGGAAAACAAGATGGAAATAAGTGGAAGAAGGGCAGAAAGGTGGAAAAGAGGAGAAGAAGAGTAGAGAGAACGACAAGAAGAGAAGAATAAAAAGGGATAGAAAGAGTTTGTGAGAAAGGAAAGAAGAAAAAGGAAGAAAGGAAGGAAGAGAGAATGAAGGAGTACGAGAAAGAGTAAGAAAGGAGAGCAAGCAGAAAGCATGAATAGAAAATGGAGAAAGCTAGCATTAAGTAAATGTACCGCCTCTCCTCGGATGACATCCCTAGCACGGTTAGGAATATGACTCCCATAAAGGTGACTGTGGAAAACACAACTCTCACAAGCAGAGGTCCAACAAAACTGAACCAGAATCTTCAGGCGGATCCCTGGCGAAGACGATCAAGCTTCGACGCTTCATCTCGCGCAGATCTTAGTTATGCACCAGAAGGGGTAGAGTATCCAAAGTATAAAATCCATAGCAATGAAGCCGCCATTTATAAGAAGGTTGAAGACTCTGGAATTCAGAATCGTTTCAAATTCTCCATAAATCAGAATTAAAGACACTCGCATCTTTCCAAGAAAATTAGAAGTCGAATGGTTGCATTCAACGACTCACTTTGACGAGTTCGTCTACTTTGCACATGTCATGCAACCTATGACAAATCACCTCGTGAGCTACTGATGAGCTCGACAACTCTACAATGTGCCACGCAGCCCTAAGAGTAAGATCACCAAAGACATCGCCACCAAGGCCTCAAATAATGAGCCCAATACCACTTTGACGAGTTCGTCTACTCCTCGCACAAATACGCAACCCAGAGTCGTGATCACCCAGGCTATATCCCACACTGAAGGCCTCAAATTTCTGAGCCTGCAAGACTTCACTTTGACGAGTTCGACTACTTTGCACAAAGATGCACCCTACGAGTCGATCACCAGTTATATCGCCAATTAAGGCCTCAAATACCGAGCCCGCAGAGGCTCACTTTGATGGAGTCTGCCTACTCAAGACGTGTCACGCAACCTAGAGTCGATCACCAGCTATATCGCCAACAAGGCCCTCGCCGGAGCCTGCAGAGCTCACTTCACGAGTTTGACGATTCGCACCAGCCACGCAGCCCAAGAGTCATCGCTCAGCATCGCCACCAAGTCCTCGCCCGGAGCCCAAGAGCTCACTTCACGAGCTCGACGACTCAGACAAAGCACGCAGCCCTAAGAGTCGATCAACCAAAGAGTATCGCCACCAAGGCCTCAAATGAGCCCAAGATTCACTTCGACGAGTTCATCTTACTCAGATAGTCATGCAACCTAGGATCGATCACTTTCGCTTTATATCGCCAACAAGGTCTCAATACCGAGCCCAAGAGCCTTCACTTCGACGAGTTCGTCTACTATGCACGTGTCACGTGAACCTATGAGGACAGATCACCCCAGTTATATCGCCTAACAAATCCAAATACCGAGCCCAATAATAGCCTCACTTTAACGAGTTCATTCACTCAAGCACATCATGCAACCTAAGAGTCATATCAGCTCAAGCTATATCGCCAACAAGGGCCTCAGCCACTGTGAGCCCGGGGCCAGCCTCGCCTGACGACCTCGACCATTCTACTCAGCCATGCACCAAAAGTCCGCTTAGCCTGTGCAGAGCGTTCCATGAAGCCCCGTGCCCACTCAAAGAGCTCAACTCGTCAACTCTACATCCCATCGCCTATTTAACTCGTACACTGCCAGCCATGCAAAGCAAGAAATTGATGCATCATGAAGAATAGCTTAGGAGCGTACAAGTAAAGACGAAGCGATGAAATAAAAAATGAATATTCATTAAGAAAAAGGCTACATATGTCTATACACTAAGATTATACATCGAAGAAGGGAGGCCCAGCAGGTCCCGGCTCTCCAAAATGGCTCACGAAAGACTCCCTCCCGCCTTCTCGCCTCTAGGTAGTCGAAGCTGAAATCCAAACCCGATAAATATAGCGTACTTTCCCCACGAAAAAGCGAGCCACCCAGAAGCCCACCGAAAATCGGGCTCGTCCCTCAATCTTCCTATAACTTCGTCCCGTTGAGCAACCAAAGTTATTTTCTGATGAAGGTCCCCACGCAGTCCGCTGACCGTTAAGCGTTTCAGAGTTTACTACCTAAGCCTCTACCGACGAGCCCCGTCCAATAGCCTGGCCTTATCTCGCGCCATCATCGGGCCACACATAGCTCCCTCTCTTAGACTTTCGTACTCGCCCGAGATGGGCAGCTCCGGGTCCCAACCATATGAAGCCCCATACTCGTGTGACCGCAGCCCCCGCTCCCCGGGCCTCCTCTCAAGTCATTCCCACGCAACCCGCACCATCCCGAACCTCCTGCTCGCCTCTACCGCCTCGTCGTTGATTTCATCTTCACCTTCACCCAAGCACTCCAGCCGACATGGGTGTGCTTCAACCAGATCTGAGCCTC
Source organism: Tetrastigma voinierianum (assembly GCA_016808115.1). Classification (NCBI taxonomy): domain Eukaryota; kingdom Viridiplantae; phylum Streptophyta; class Magnoliopsida; order Vitales; family Vitaceae; genus Tetrastigma; species Tetrastigma voinierianum. Next base: position 152,821 of record JAEQBH010004044.1, on the reverse strand, counting down.
CTCCGCCTCCTGGCCACACGTCAGATTCCGATCTCGTAGCTCGCCCACTGCATGTAAGGGAAGCCACCCCGCTTTTGTAAACCCCCGCTTGTTCTCATAGCCTTTGTTTAGTTTGGCTTTTCTGGCCAAACCATTCAAATGAGTAGCCACCTGCCACATCCAACGTAAAATCAGTGCCCAACATGAGGTCAACACTCAACTCAGAATGAAATCAGATACGACAAGATATGGGAACTTACAGAGGCGACCCCTTGGAGGGATAGAGCCAAAGCCTCATCAACGGGCAGCGCGCTCGACCTCTTGAGGTCGGAATCCTTAAGAATGGACGAGACCGCGCCGCCTGTGCCCGACGTCGAGGTGCAAAGAGTCGCCATCCCGCCTGGGCCCGGGAGTCCTTCCCTTCGACTCTTCCGCCTTCAAGAAAGTGGCCTAATTCTTCATAAGCTTATTCCGAGACAGTTGATGGGCATGATCACCAACGGTCGCTCAACTACTTTACCCGGTGGACTTTCGCTTTCACAACAGACCCATAATCCGGTTGCGAACTCAAGACTTTTGGGAACTCCTACTGAGGCGACAGCCATTTGCCACTTGGCCGGGACAGGTAGACGAAGAAGAGGAAGACCCCCACTTAATCCCTCGTCAAAGCCACCGATCTTTCTCGGGCCTGAGCTCCGTGGTTTTCCGCCACACTTGGGTTTCGAGACATTGGCCTAACCGAACCGTGCTCTCCCCGTATGCCTGGGCACGGAAGGCCCAATAGAGACACTCACGGAGGAAGGGGGCGAAGGCCCCAAAGCAAAGCAGAGCGAGTGTGACTGAGCTGGCGTCAGTGAATATCCGACTTGATGAGCTCCGTGTAAGGACGAGGAGGACACTCAGCCAACGCCAGCGCTATGACGTTACCTTCACAATAGATCGATTCGAGTAATCTAAGAGGCATGTAGACAAGCAAGTGTAATCGTAAATACCCAATGACCAAGGTTATAATTAAAAACAAGAGCGAACACTCACGATTCTCTGGGGGTAGTCTAAGCCACCGGAATGCCCAGGGTGTCATCCCTGTCAAGAGGGTCATATTCCCACTACTTCGCCACTAACAAAGAAGTAGCCCCTTCCAAAGCCCGTGGGTACAGGCGGAAGATCTAAATCACTGCAGGAGCGCCGTAACGCTTGAAAAATATAGAAAGCTCCCTGAGGTCTCCGCTAAAGATAGCCGAGCAAGCTACACTGGGACACCGAGCCCCGTCCCTAAAGAAAGCCAATAAGCCAAACCCGGCAAATACTCCCCAAACCATCGGGCGAGTTGAGAAGGACAAACATTGCTGCCGCAAACCCCTTTTATGAAGGGATGTAGAGGAAAGCGAAGACCATTATCGAAGGCCACTTCAAAGAAGCACACCATCTTAGGCACGGAAACCACATAGGGGGTCAAAACTTCAGGGGACCACACTCAAACGCCAAAGGGATACCAGAATCGCCTCGGGAAAAGGTGGCCTATATGAGGGACCGACCTTGCTAGCCCCATTACTAAAGCATGCCGAATCTGTATCTTAGGTATTCGACCTCCAGATATTTAATCGTGTCTACTTTCCCTTACCCTTGTCCAAGGGAAGTGGGCGCCCCTTGGGGCATCTCGAAACCAACCCCGCCTAAACGGTCGGGAGGCAACGCTGGGCCCTCCTAACCGGCAACAAACGAAGAGTCACCTCCATTTAGAGAAGAAGAGCGACCTTAATCTATGATGAAAGCAAATAATGAAAACAAAACTTGGCCAACCCAATCCTAGAGCCTCATCGTATTAGTCGAAAAAAGACCGAAGGAATAAGGACGTAGCGTTCCCAGGAATAAAACGAAAAAAGCTATCTCAGAAAAAACGCTAGGAAAAGTTAAAAGCAAAGAAGAGGTTTCAAGATCAGGAGCTGATTAGTGCCCAAAAAGTTCTATTTTGAACCCTATTTTTAATAGGTTTTTGAGCGTTTTTTGTACTAATTGTTATAATTAACCCAATCGACATGTACCTCGTCCCTATCAGACTTAATCAGACATTCCGAGGTCAAGTTAGTTTTTGCAGAATTAGAAGCCAAATTATCGTGTCAATCCAATCATAACTAAAGCTCGTTGATTTCCATCAATTTCATATGGTCTTATATCAATTTCAGCAAGCCTGAATGAAGAATTTCAAAGGTGAAGAAAATAGAGAAAAATAGCAAGCCGCAGGATGCGTGAATGTGATGCGTGGATGTGAACAATGGCCAATGGAACAGTAGCCGCAGGAGAGAGAACAATGAATTTCGCTATGGCATAGTGAAAATTTCGCATCTTAGCGAATTTTCACATTTAAAATTTCAGCCAGCTTCAGCCGTACCATCAAGGCATGGCTTAAAATTTTTATTTCGCTATGCCTTGTAATTTCGCTATGATAGCGAAATTCCCCGCACAAATAAAATTCAAGCCTGTGTTTTTGATATGTTTTGATTCCAAACGACCAATGCCTTTGATTAATTACTTGTCTCCTATCAGAATTTCATATTTTAGGCCTTTTTTGTCATTTCACACATCAGTTGACTATATAAGCTCCCCTACAACTTTGTAACCTTAACTTTTCCATTTTATGCAAGTCTCCGCAGCCTTTCATTTTAGGTTTTATTTTGTTTCTCTTCTCTCCCTCTTCTCTCTTTTTCTTTGTCGCAAACACACCCCTCGAGGATGACAACTCAAGGGATGCTTGGCTAAGCCCTCAAAGCCTCAGTTATGAGGGTTGCTAGCTCTGGTTTGTGTGGGTTACCGCAGTTGTCCTCATGCTTTAAATGATACAGCACGATTTATGGCTCCAACTTTCCAAACTAGGGTTTAATGCTATTTAATGTCTTTCCTTCGTCAATACTTTATGCTTAGGTTCAAGGCATTCTTAATGTTGGGATGCACTCGACATTCATTATTGCCATTTACGCAGCCACCGAGTGTAGGTTATGTTATATTTTCATTTTGATGCATCCTCTAATCAATACTTGCAATCTTTTAGTTCAAAGGGAGATTTATTATTGTGATCCACTAAGATTCATTAGTTGCCCTTTATGAGTCATCAGAGGATGGATCAAGGTGATAGATTTTCGATCGTAGGAACCATAAATGTTAAATAAATGGCCGGTCTATCAAAAGGAAAATTATTGGGGTTTAGTTTTTAAAGTTAAATGAAGATCCTGTCGGAGATGACTATATGTCATCCCCAACGAGGAAATTAACCCTGGGACCTCTGCTAGCCTAGGACCTTAAACCTGGCCCAATGCTTCAAGGGAGTTCTATTTTTGATTAGTGCCCAAAAGTGCTATTTCAACTCGCTTTTATTTCGTAGTTTTGAGTGCTTTTTGTATACCAATTATTCTAATTAACCCGATTTACACATTAAGGTCCCTACTATTCTATCGATCAGATTTTGTGACAATTTTTGCGCTTTTATGAAGCATCAGGTGCCAACATTTGCTGAGTCGATCCAACATGAAGAATTCGGAATAAACTCAACACCATAGATCGTGAGACCAAGAGGAAAGCAGAAGAGAAGAAAATAGAAAAATAGCAAGTCAGCAGGAGCTAGATGCAGGAACAAGTACAATGGAACAAGAATACTGTGATCTAGCGTAGAGCACAGCAGATTTCTCGCTATGAAAATTTTCGTTGTTAATGAATTACTAGATAGCTTAAAATTACTGCTCCTAGCGAAATTTTCCATTTCGCTATCTCAGGATTTTCGGCTAGTTTGCTGAATTTTCGCTTATGCTAGCTTAAAATTCCCGTGATAAATGAAAATTTACGCCTGTTTTTATTTTCGATTCCAAACGAATTAATGCTTTGATCAATTACCATTTTTGGTCTAATGTAATCTCATATTTTAGGCATTTTTATCATTTCACACATTAGGGTTGGCTATATAAGCTCCCCTACAACTTTTGTAACCCTAACTTTCAAATCTTCAAGACACCTGCAAATTGTCTAGCTTTCTCTCTTTCTCTCCCCTCTTTCTCTCACTTTCGTGCCAAACACCCTCCAAGGATGACAACTTGCAGGATGAGCCATAAACCCTTCCTCTCGAAGTGGAAGGTCACGTAGGGATCCGGTGCCGCCGGTGGTTCCCGTTTTCACGCAGTTGTGCTCTCACATTCGGTCTCTAATTTCCAACTCTAGGTTTAAAGCTGATGTAATTTTCTTTGGGCCAATACTTGCAAGCTTTGTGGTTTAGTGTATTCTTAGCTTTAGATACACTAATATCCATTAGTTGCCATTTATGAGCCACTGAGGTAGGTTAAGGGGTTAGATTTTCACTATAGGGACCATAAATGTTAAATAAATGCTTTCTATCAAAAGGAAAATTATTAGGGTTTAGTCTTTAAAGTTATGACTATATGTAATCCTCTCCAACGCGAGGAAATTAACCCGGGGACCTCTCGGTTAGCCTAGGACCTTAAACTCAGTGGCCAAATGCTTCAAGGAGTTCTATTTTACATTTTATTTTATTTATTTTCAGTTTGCAACCAACCACACCCACTGCTTTCTACAAACCTTAAAATCCAAATTTAACCCACCAATTTTGACTTCACTCAAATCATTCAGACGGGGGTTAAAACCCATCCCTTGCTCTCCGACCCTGTATTCACTATACCGCAGTGAGCTTGACTACCGGGCAGCAGGGAGCACACTGGTGATACAAATTTTGCCGATTCCTGATCACCCTACCGTGGCACGAATCAATTTTACATTTTATTTTATTTATTTCAGTTTGCAAACCAACCACACCTAATCGTTTCACAAAACCTTAAAATCCAAATTTAATTCACCATTTCGACTCTACTTAAATCATTTCAGACGAAGGAAAAACCATCCCTGCAGTCTCGAATTCTAGACCACTATACCGAGTAGCTTGACTACGTGAGTGTGGAGGAATACCTGATACAAATTTTGTTGATTCTGAACACCCCACTGCGGGCACGAATCAAATGGCGCCGTTGTCGGGGATGGTGCCAAACTACGAAAGTGACGAAGCTGATCCGCACTCTGTAACTACATTACAAGTGTCAGACCTTCAACTCTTTTGAATTTCATTTGCCTGAATCCGCAAGTTTTCTTCACTCGCGCCATCGCATCGCTTTTTGTATCTTGCACCGCTTTGTTCTAGCTTAACACCCGATCCATCGCAAGTTTTGTTAAGGTTTTCGCAGGTCATTTTTGTGTAAATGGTGTTTATGCGGAAGATCGGGACAGAGGGATATCGTGTATCGCAGAGTGAGTGCACCGGGGCCTGAAAGCAAGGTCAGAAACTGCAGTACAAAGACCAAATGGATCCCCACCAGGAACAAGAAAGTCAACAAGCACCCCTATGAATCCAACAAAGATATTGTGTCGATGAGGGATCACATACACCCTGGGAGCGAGCGCCTCCTTCCCCGCATCATACCTCCCACACAGGATGTAGCAATAGACCTACCTAGTGCCCCCGCTCTACATTTCTACGTATGGAGAATGAAATCCATATTCATGACATAATGGATTTTGAGAAGTATGCATAACTTTTAAGGAGGGTATAAACTGATATGGAATTATCAAGTTGGGAAGGCATTCCCGTTAACCCTCAAGGACAAAGCCAAAATATGGCTCAATTCACTAAGGCCGAGAACGATTAGAATCAGCCGACTTCAAGCTGAATTTTGAAGAAATTCTTCAAAGGTAACCAAGACCAAGCGCTTAAAGAGACAGATCTACACTTACCCTACTCTATGACAATGAGAAATTCTATCGCGTCGTGAGAGGTTCATGGAGACCATCAATGTGTCCACACCATGGTTTTGATACATGGATGCTAGTGAATCATTTCTATAATGGTATGTCCCCCGCCATGAAGCAACTCAAGTAGAAACCATGTGTGGAGGTGATTTTGAGCAAAATCCGTGATGAGGCCATGGACTTTGAACTATGTGTCGAAACCCCAAGGTACGATGAACCGAATCCAAGGGAAGCCGAAAGATCAAGGCCTTCGAACCACCAAAGGGGGGGCATTTATGCACTTTCCGAAGATATGGAGATGAAAGCAAGAATATCAACCCTAGCTAGGAAGATGGAAGAACTGGAAGGAAAAGGCTCCATGAAAGTGCGTAAAGGATCGGTAACAATGCATGTGCTAACTCCATGTATCAATTGTCGCCCCACCGCCCATCCAGAGAACACTATCCTAATGCTCCTCAAATAAGGATTTGATGTTAGAACATGCTAATGTCGTGGGCCAATACAAGCCACAACCTAATGCCCCATACGGTAATACGTACAATTCCAATTAGAAGAATCACCCTAACCTCTCCGAAACCTAACTCGCTCTACGTGTTCTCGCAAACAACAACGCTTTGGTTCCTCATTTCAACCATGCCTATCATCATCCTCTCTTCTCCCGCTGAACAAGCTATAATGAATTTGGCAAGGTAGGCAATTGCGGAAGGTTCAAAAGGGACTAACGACAATTGGCACAAAGAATTGATAATTGTAGAGTACATCAACAAAAGAATAGACGGGCTCGAGAGCAACCTTAATCGAAATGAAACCATGATTCAATCACAAAGATCAACAACCCGCTGGAGGTATAGGAGAGGAAGGTTCCTCTCCCAAACATTGCCAAATCCAAAAGTGAGTCCATGAGGTAGGTTCATTCAAAGAATCTGCATAGATGAAGTGAAAGCTATCATCACTCTGAGGAGTGGAAAAGAGATAAAGCAACCAGTGCCCATAACTGCTGAAGAAACATGCAAGGAAAAGGAAGTTGAGCCCTAGCGGTAATAATCGCAAAGATCCGCTGAAGAAAAGCATGCCCCTCCATTTCAAGCATCGAGAGGCAAGAAAATCCCAAAACCAAGCTGGAAATTGGGAGGTGCCAAGGCAAGCCGGTTGCAAACATTCCACCTCTCGACATGATTGTTGTGTCCCAACCTATGCAAAGTTCTCAAGGACCCATGTGGCACTACCAAGAAAAGTGCCGCATTGAAAAGAAAGCCTTCCTAACTGAGCAAGTCAAGTATAATCCGCAGCAAGACCCTACCAAACATATGATCCGTGATCCCCACAATTTCAGTCAACATCGCGCGGGACTTGCATGACAAAGTGACCGTTAGATTGGGGGCCGCTAAACCTACCCGCATACTCTTAAAGTGTATAAGAATAGAAGTTTAGTGGAGCTGAACCTACCAACATCACTTTGTCATCATCACCATCAAAGGAAAATTCTGCGAATAGCCGAGATACCGTAGCGTGGATAAAATCTCTACTACCCAAGAGACTTCGTAGTGCTTGGATACCGAGCCAATAGCAAATGGGCCCAACTGCGCCAATATCCCTGGGTATTCACGGCCACCGCCAATGAAATCATCAATCGCCAATGGAGTCATGCAAATTCACATTTGGCAACATGAGATCGGAGCTCAATATTTTTCACTGGTAAATACACAAGCTATGGAAATTGGCAACTAAGGATTCACAGTTTGCCTTTGTCCCAATGCAGAGAAGCCAAATGTCCATAAATTGCACGAATCGCTAAGGGAAATAAACACCGTGGAGGATTGAATGTTTAGTCATTCCCGCAGAAATACCACCGCCCAAAATCAACAAAGGAGAAGAAAATTAATAAGAATGTGATCAAGTATGAGGTCGAAGACAAGCTACCGCCGGTTATGAGCTCCTCCTCCTTGACCTTCCATGAGTAGTCTTAAGAGGAATGAGCTGTCAGTCCACTCAAACCAAACTCGCAGCTCAAAATTTTTGGTTTTTGCTTAAACGGGTCAATTTTTATAGTATGCTATTTTTAGTAACTCTTCTTTTAGTAGCCTAATGTGAATTTTTTTTATTTTATCTTTATTCTTAGGTTTATAAGTACAAAAATAATATTATTTTTTATTTTTTGTTTTAATTCATTAAATAAAATTTATTTTTTATTTGCAGAGATGAATCCAATGCAAGAATTTCACTATTGTAGCGAAATTAGTTTCGCAGCGGGCCCTTCTGGGCTACCCTTTACATGGCCCCATAGTGGAGTGGAGGGGGCCCCATTTTCAGTCACATTCCACCAACCCCACCTTGCTGTGAGCCATCCAAGCATAAAGCCCAGTCCCCGCCTCAGCCTCCTCCCTACCCTCCTGCCTCTCAAGCCCCCCACACATGCCCTGCGCTCTACCTCGCCGAGCCTTGGGCTAACCCCTGCACCGCCATTAGCCAAGGCAACATCTGCAGCCGCGCGGCTCGAGCCCCCATCGCCTAGCCGGCGCCGCCGCCTCAAACCACCACGGCAGCCACAATGCCCAGGCACTGGCTCTGCCCCTCCGCCTGCACTAACCGGAGCCCCGGCTCAGCCTCGAAATGAGCGGCAATGGCGACTGCCACTCAGCCGTGCGCCCCGCTTCCGCCTATAGGCTCTCCGATCGCAGACATGGTCCGCACTGGGTGGTTACCGTCTGCACCTGTGGTCGATTTGGAGGAGCAAAGATCTCTCAAGCACAGTGTCCATTCTTCAGCCTCTCACACACACCCACAGAGGCCCTAGTCGTCCCCCCGAGGAGCCCCCAGTGGATTCTAGAGGCATCGATTAGGATGGGACCCCTGGTCCCTCCCAGTGGGCCTCAAAGACGACGTAGAGGCCTACCTCCAAGCTGCCCTATCAGCCCTGGGAGCCCTCGACATCTCTGGGCCTCCTAGCCAACATCACCTTCCCCAGTAGAGGAGAGCTCATCGCCCCATCTATCGCCGGCCTCGAGGATCAGGCGTCCATTGTTCACTGGGACCCCGATTCCGGGGAATGTAGATCTGCACGACAGAGACTTCCATGGCGAGTCATTCTACGATGTACCAGCATTGACCGCCACCCCGATTCGCAGGACTCCATGAGGCCGACACGCAGCACTTCGCCGTTCCATGACACCGCGGCGCTTCTATTATCCCCGGTAAGCATTTCGCTTCTACCACTCCATGACTTCCTGTGCAAGCATGTCCGTCGGAGTCTGATTCACCATTGATGACGTCCGGAGTAATTCGAAGCACAGACATTTCAACCAGATTACCGCTACAGAGCTGGCAATTCTCTCGAGGATATCGGATCGCCACAACCATCATTGTAGTAGATGGTCCGCTGTCTCACAGATACTACAAATGGACCTGTGACTCTTCATTATAAGAGTTTCCGCCTCATATGCTTCTCCTGACCACCCGCCTCCGACCAAATTTAGTTCATGGCAAAAGACTACGCATAACGCGGGAGCCATACTCGAGGCCCTCAGACCGGATCTCGTAGGGATTCGGGTTCGCCTCAGTCGCGACCGCCCTGCTGCACTTTGAGGATAAGGTCCATCGCAAGGGCCTGGTTCGAGCTAAGGGTTTACCATTGTTGATGTCGTGCTTACTGAGCCAGGTCCTGGAGCATCTGGGATTCCCAGAGGAGCCCCGCATTGAGAGGAGGATTAGCTGCACTCAGTTCCTGTCTTGGGAGCGATCATTGACCATGCCGATCTCTTTATCTCCAAATGCCAGGATCAGAGGAGGTACTGACGAGGGTAGCAGAGGACCCCCGAGGGGAGAGGATCCCGTCCCGATAAGGGAGGCAGAGTGGAGAGTGAGCCCAGCCCCGGGATGATCTCCTCCCGGCCTCCACCTCCACCTCCTTCGCCCCGGTCCCCGTGGACACTCAGCCTGGGCCTTCATCTACAACAAGATTCTGAGCATGTCTCAGTCGGCCGAGGAGCTCATTGGGCTGCTTATGGATGTCGCCCCATACAATATACCACACAAGTCACATCGGACCATCTACTGGGCCCGAGCCGAGGGCCACTATGTAGCACGCCCATGCCATGCTTCTACGTATCATGAGCCACCCCTGGGCCTCCGCCCCAGCCCACACACGAGATCACCAACAAAGAACACGCCCTTAGACATGCTTAGCGTACCGCAGCAGCCTCTCGTATCCACTCAAAGACATCCCACCACCACCGTCAGAATGAGTGGGTCACACTCCTTTCTCTGTTTTCCTATCCAAAGTTGAGGCATAAGTATACTTTGGCTGGGAGGAAAGTTAGAGTTAGGAGTGTCTTCTATCATGTTTTGTACTGTTTTCAGCTTTATCAACTACCTACTCATTTTGTATAGGATTGTATAGAGTTCATGTATTAGCCAATAGTAGGCAGTGATACTTTTGTTATGACTAGCTATTTTAAGCATGTATTAGCCAGTTTGGTTATATCAAAAGCTTTATAGCATTATTTACAATATTACACTTTGCAAATCATTTTCAGACCTACATTTTCAGGTTTCTACTCGCCTTTAGTCGAGAAATCAAGCCTGTGTGTTACCTTAATGATAGAATTCCATGCATGATTTAGTTTTCGGGTCAATCAAGTTCTAGCATAGTCAACCTTGAGCATTCCCCCTTTAGCAAATTCACACACTGCACTCCGTATTGCACCAATAGGTTGAGAAGCTATATAATTCTTTCCATCTTGCAAAGCCGCCTTAGATTCATTGACCGACCTACAATAGGCTCAGGTTACCCGCGATGAGCATCTAATGGGTCTTCCAAATGAAAAAGAAAAATAAAAGAAGAAAAAGAAGAATAAAAGCCGTGACACTTTGCCTTGAAACCCGAGCATGGTCCGAGGGGTATATGGCGAAAGCCTTTAAAGCCCGGTACCCTAAACCTTCACTGGTTGGGAGTCATCGACTTAGTGTCTGCCATAATGGGTGGACGGGTGGAGCTAGCAAGTTGTAGGTGCTGGAGTCTCAAATCATTCAAGTCCGGGGTGAAATTCCAAAGAGCTCAGGGTTGAAAGATCCTGACTTGCGCCCTAAGCCCAATTGGTCGGGAGTCACTCAGAGATCCCCGCTACATGGACTTTGGGGCGAGGTCGATTCAAAGACGCACCACAACGCAAAAGAATTGGTAGTGGAATAAGAGATGGGTCCCGAATTCTTATTTAGGCCGGGTTAGCATGCTAGGTCGGGTAGTAGCTAGGCTGGGGAGAGTGCGCTTGATAGTTTATTGTTGAGAGTCGATCAACAAACACTTAGATTCGTGGAAGTTTCTGGTCGATCACCAAGAAGGAGGCTCTTTTACTACTCACTTTACGGCATTCATTCTCTCATGATACTATCGATGCCTGCGCTTTGATGATTTTTACTTATGGTTAGGCATTACTCATTCACAACCTTTTTGAAATACCATTTTTGTGAACGTTATTTTGTTATAGTTTTATATGTATTTTATTACTTTTTCTTCATCAAGTAAGGGACTAGCAATGCGTAGGGTTGGGGCGTGATTAAATACCAAAAAGTGTTATTTAACCCTATTTTTAATAGGTTTTGAGCGCTTGTGTACTAATTGTTATAATTAACCCAATTGACATGTTCGTGTCCCTATTGTACTTCTAATTGCATTCCGAGGTCAAGTTAGAAGCAAGCAGAATCGAAGCCAAATTATCACAATCCAATCATAACCAAGCTCTAAATATTTCTACTAATTTCTATATGGTCTTATCAATTTCAAAGCAAACCGAATGAAGATTTTCAAAGCAAGAAGAAAATAGAGAAAAAAATAAAGCCGCAAGATGCGGATGATGCGTGATGCGTGATGCAGGATGCAGGGAATCAGCAATAATGGAAATCGAAAAGAGAGTCGCTAGGAGAGAGAACAAAGGAATTTCGGCATGGCATAGCGAATTTTCGCAACCTAGCGGTCTTCATATGCAAATTTTTCGCTTGAAAGCATAAATTTCGCTAGCTTAGTTTAATTACTCGTGCATAGCGAAACCTTGCATTTCACATGCTCAGAATTTCGGGCTATGATAGCAAATCTCGCATAGCGAAAATCTCATCGTGTTTTTGATGTTTTTGATTCCAAACCACCACGCTTTGATTAATTACCATTGTCCCCATTGTAATTTCATATTTTAGGCCTTTTGTCATTTCACACATCAGTTGGATCAAGTATAAGCTCCCCTACAACTTTGTAACCCTAACTTTTCCATTTTTTATGCAAGTCTCCCGCAGCTTTTCATTTTAGGTTTTATTTTTCTCTCTTCTCTCTCCCCTTTCTCTCTTTTTCTCGGCTGCCAAACACACCCCTTGAGGATGATAACTCAAGGGATGCTTGGCTAAGCCTCAAAGCCTTGAAGATGAGGGTTGCTAGCTTGGTTTAGTGGCCACGCAGGGTTGTCCTCATGCTTTAAATGATACAAAAATCGTAATTATGGCTCCAAACTTTCCAAACTAGGGTTTAATGTTATTTAATGTCTTTCCTTTGGTCAATACTTGCCATGCTTAGGGTTCAAGCAGCATTCTTAATGTTAGATGCATCACATTCATTATACACCACGAGCCACCGAGAGGTAGGTTATAAGGTTATATTTTCATTTTGATGCATCCTCTTGATCATCACTTGGTAATCTTTTGTGGTCTGGATACTTATTATTGGGATCCAATCGAGATTCATTAGTCAGCCTTTATGAGTCATTGTGGTGGGATGGATCAAGGTGATAGATTTTCACGTAGGAAAACCATAAAATGTTAAATAAATGTCGTTTCATCAAAAGGAAAAATTATTAGTAGGTTTAGTTTTTAAAGTTAAATGAAGATCCGGTCGAGATGACTATATGTCATCCCTCCCCAACGCGAGGAAATTAACCTGGACCCTCTGCTAGCCTAGACCTTAAACTCATGGCCCAATGCTTCAAGGAGTTCTATTTTTTACATTTTATTTTATTTATTTTCGCTTGCAACCAACCACACTCCATCAGTTTTCACAAAACCTTAAAATCCAAATTTAATTCACCATTTCCTTTTAATTTCACTTAAATCATTCTTTGCGATTTAAGAAACCCATCCTGTTCGACCCTGCACCACTATAACAAGTAAAGAGTTTGACTACTTCGTAGTATGAGGAACATAGGATACAAATTTGTTGATTCTGATCACCCTATCGTGGCACGAGAATCAGGAGCGCACAAGCACAGGAGGTCTACGAAGAAACAAGGAAACTCCGGGAAAGAAGTGGGAAAGACGAGCGTGAAACCAAAGAGTCATCATTATCGCAAGACGATGACTACTGATCAAGCCTTAACTAACCCAAATTTCCGAGCAGACATGTGAAATTGCATCCCCAGACAGAATACATGTACTTCGCCCACTCAAGATCGCACACAAGTACCGGGGCAACCGATAGTGGTTTGGAAATGGGCTCGCAGCCCACTCACCGCACTCCAACAAGGAGGCGCCCACCGGGCGTTTTCAGGCCTTGCAGGCTAGCCTGCATCGAGGGCCCAACTGCACTAAAGGCCTAAGTATGGATGATTGGGTGCCCACATCCTATAAATCAAATTAGATCCCATTGATAAGGGAAATAGAATAATCCCTGATAACGTATTATCCTGCAAATCAAACTGAATCCCATCAACATGGAAAATAAAATAATTCACGATATAACAGCTCATCCTACGGATCAAGCCAGATCCCCCCAATAAGGAAGAAGGATAATTTTAAATAATCGTCAATATCCCTTATTAACTGGACAAATATAAGGAAAGAAATCTCCCATCCAAGGGAAGAATCCTAATCACCATCCAACTCTGGAAAAACATATACTATAACACGGCCACCCTACTTCCAAGTGAAAGGCACAACATATCGCTTCCTGCAGCTCCATCTTTTCTCGTGAAAGAACTGACTTAAGACGGAGGCTATCAGCGGCTCCTCGCCGACCCCCCTTCTTTCTTGTTTTTGCAAAGGAGAGCAACGCCAACGCCCGCAAATCAGAAAGCAAGAACCCACTCTCAGCCCAACGATCCAAGAGCCCGTGCACCAGCCCGCTAGCAAATTCCGGTCCGGCCTAACGAATTTAATACACTCCAAATTCTCAAATCCATGAAAAAAAGCAACAAATAGATTGTGAGTTGTATAGTTTGCTTTCTTTTTCTCCTATTGTTAACACTGTCGATAGCACCAAGAGTTTGAGAGTGAATGAAAAGTCCTCTATTGTTTGGCACAAGTGTCTAGGTCATATTTCCAAACAGATAATTTAGATATTGATTAAGGATGAGATTCTTTTAGATCTTGATTTATCATATTTTGATACATGTGTAGATTGTATCAAGGGTAAACTTTTTTGAGTTTTTAAGGTGGTACTCGCCAAAGCAAAAGAGAAAAACTTCAATATAACTAAGGAAAGTTAATCAATGATACCGCTATGTTATCATTGAAGAGTTACAATGACACTTCTCTAAAGTGTCATGGCATAGACTCCGACATTGTATTTATTGGTCAACAATAACGCTCTAATGAGCATCATCTTTGGATAACGTCATAACAATGACACTCATAAAAGCATCATCCTGCAAACATTCTTCACTGAAATGACATCCATAACAATGATGCTTAAAAGGAGGGTCATTATTAATACATTTTATCAATGACATGCTCTGAAGTGTCATCTTTGATTGACTTTACTTTTAATATTTTGTATTAAAAAAAATATTTGTATCATATTATTAAAATAATGAAATAAAATTTTAAAAGAAATTACAATCAAATTGAATTATACCGCTAAAAATATCTTCAAATATTTGTACATAATAACTTAGTTCCAACAAATAATGTAACCACATATACATAATAATGACAAGTCATATCCAAATTTCTAATTCTTTATAAAAAAATAACAAATATTGATACAATCTTCATATTTTCGGCATCACCTCCTTTTAACATAATGATTTCTCGTCTTTTGGTAAACTACTTTCATTTGAAACCTGTAAATAAATTTGGAGAATAGAAAACTTCTAAATTATATGTGCAACAACCATAAGTATAATTGGAACTATGACTTTCACAAAATTTAAAAGGAAATGAACACTATAATTGATATAAAATGAAAGTATAATGAGAAAAATAAACATGGAGTGAAAAAGTTAAAGTGACATTACTGAAGAAAGAAATAAACAAGCAAGAAATAAACCAATAGTATTAAGTTCAAGAGATTTAGTTGTGTCCACTTTCTAGTCACCTCTAATATATTATCACCGTCATTTGAGACATTAATAAGTTAAAAAAAAAGTCTAAAGCTTTAATTTCATCCATAATTTTATTTTTTAATTTACATTTGTTCTCGATGGTTCAGACCTTAAAATCAAACAAGAAATAACAAAACAATAGGTTATTAACTTATTTTATTTTATTCTATGACGACCTTATTATAATTTTTTAGTCATTGATGATCATTACCAAATAACATACAAATTAACAAAAGATGTGGATGATATTTCTAAACAATAAGTCATGTCTTTATCTCCCTTCTATTTAATTTTATCCAAAAGGTAAGAAAATAAATTTTTTTTTTTAATGAATTTCAGCATTTTTAAAGCAAAAAAAAAAAAGACATGGTAAGTAAAAAAAAAAACTAAATATAGGCTTTATCCATATTTTACTTGCCTTCATGCTTTCTTATACTATTTCTATATCACACAACATAAAGACAATTACCATAATGTGTAGACGAGGTCCACAAAATTCCAACCACTAAATGAATTTTCAAATTATGCTTTCGGTATCCACCAATTAAATTTACACAACTTATTGAAGAAAGAGAAATATCAAAAGAATTTCAACATTTTATCATTCATCATCAACTTGTTTTCCACTACTATATCTAGATTCCAAACAAACTTAAGCAATCTGATTGCATAACGGATAAGGTATGCTACATAAGAATGTCACTAGGCAAGAAATAAATACTTACATGACTGGAGATATGCTCTATCGAATAAGTACTAAAGAGTATGAAGCTATAAATCACTCTTTTCGTTGTTATTTCTGTTGAACAAAAACAAATATATGAAACAAAAATTAATAGGATTTTCTAATATTTTTAATGTGTACAAGTGAATAATGATGCAAAATACTGCACATTATTCATATATATATATATATATATATATATATATATATATATATATATATATATATATATATATATATATATATAACATTCTAGCAGATTGTCTAATATTTCTACAAAACCACAATTCTAATCTTTTAGTATACTCCAGAATGCCATCACTCTAGTCCAAAGGTCTACTAAGGTTGTATCTTTTTTTTTTTTTTGATCAATAAATGAAAATACTATTAAAAAGTGCAAAAGGAAAAAATGTATACTAATGCTATATCGTGTAAGAGTTCATGCACACATGCTAAATGACCATGTTCTCAAAAGATCTATTATGGGAAGTTGATCCCACATCAATGACCACACAAAATATAACCTTGAGAGCATACTTTCTTTCCCAGGATCTAGTTCGAAGGACTAATTTATTCTCATTATTCCATATAATTGGAAGACATCAACATAAAAAACAATATATATGTGTGTGTGTATATATATATAAAGTAAAAAAAAAAAAGAAGAGACAAGTATGAAATAGTGTATACTAGTATCATAACAATAAATATAGAAAACTGAAACACATTATTAGGAAAACATGTACATTAAGAAAATAATTTCATTAATGTCTCTAAGAGTACATTATTCTAGAACCGGTACTACACTTTATGAGTTGATAAACTCATAACACTTATAAAAACATATTAAAATATACAAAAAAAAAAAAAAACCAATGCAGAGTATCAGGAGTTTAAGAAAATAATACAAAAATAAAATAAATCTAAGAAAATGATGGTTTGAAAATAATCTCTAACTTTAATTTAGTCCAGGCTTTCCAATTTAGAATGGATTAAAAAGTTAAAGGTATCTTTCGTAAGACACTTTCATTCCTCAATTCAAAAATTTCAAAAATTATGAGTACTTACAAAGGTACTTTTAATCTAAATTCAAATTTATGAAACTTTAGATAGTGTACCTTCAAGAAACACTTTCAATTTAAATTCATAATTTATGAAACTTTAGAAAGTGTTTCTTTAAAAGAAAATTTCACTTAAAATTTTAAGATTTTCAAAATTTTAGAAACTGTCTCTTGAGAAGACACTTTCTACGAGGTAAAAAGTACACTAGATTTAGGAATATTTCTCAAACTTTTGTATTTGAGGAATTTTTTTTTTAGGCTAAATGTCAGAAAAGCTCAAGTATTGCATACCTGCTTAGATTTCTGGTTACAATCAATTCACGCCTATTATTATAAAACTCTAACAATTGTACCAGTACCATAAACATGAACAAAGTCAGGCATCTCAATTATTCTGCACAATCATATCACAAACCAAATATATCTGCATCTAAACGAACATAAAGGCAAAAGAATTAACTTACAAACTTAAGAAAAACATCGTATTATTATCACAAAGGTGTCTAACTATGAGGAAAATGCATACTGCTCCATCTGTTGGGCATCCATCCTTCCTCAAAGCTACAACCTAATTGCAAAAATAAGATATCATACTACAATCAAAAGTTGAATTAAAAATAAAAATGTACAAAGAGCCCGAGCCAGTCTCTACAACAGCTTCTAGAAGGAAATTTACATGAAGTAATATAACTTCACAACTCAGATGGAAAGGTTGCGAAAGTAAAATCAGATCCCATATCCATAGAAAATCTTGGTGAGTACTTTGTCATATTCTTATTGGTATTTTGATAAATTATATCATATATCATTTGAAAATAACTCCATATATTTTATATCACAACAAGACTTGTATTTAAAGTGCAGAAACAACAACCTTGCATTTCAACCAGACCACCTTGATCATAAATACAACTTATCTTGTATTTGTAATTAGAAAATTATAAAACATGTAAAAATCCTAGCATTACTTATATCTAAAAATTATGAAACAACATCACCCTCCATTTTCGAATGAGACAACTTCACCAAAATTTTGAAAACCAAGTCACAAAAGGGAATTCTTCAATTCTTATAATAATTAAAAAAAAAAAAACATCCATGAGAAATACCTAAGTGTCTTTTTTTTCCTTTAAAAAGACTTCTCTCATATCTCTGATTCCCTTTGAAAATAGGGGTGCCAGAAGCCCACAGATAAGGCACAAATCTTCAACCTCTCTCAAATCCTACCATGAGAATGAGCACACTAAATCCCCAAAACAAATGCTGACTTTTAAAATTTTCCAAACAAAATCAACAAGTAACAACCTTGCATTTTCTGAAAAGTACTTAACAATTTTTTTAGGAGAAAAAACTAAAATTGAAGAATTTTTTCTCTTTTCTAATTTTTGTCGAAGGAAAGAACGAGATAAATTTACACAACAATGGTTTTGTCTGCCAAAGAAAAGTTCTTTCTTTCAATCTATCTATATATATTTAATAGAACTACCATTTGACCAAAAGTCATCCTCTTTCAAGAAATGATGTCAATGCTGACTCCTCCATGTTGTCTTCTTTAACACTATGAGTCATCATGTCTAACATAAAATACGCCTAAAAGATCGAGTTCTAAAGATTTCATTAGTCATTTTTTGAATCCAAGTTGAAAAAGTAAGAAATCAAACAATGACTAGTGGTAATTGTTAATCCACAAACTACATCTTCCTCATTCACCAAAATCAATCCCGGAAATATCCTGCTGCACAGCAGTAGAGCTTAAAGCAAAATGGAGTTAAAATAGAAAATATAATTTACAAGCCTCATTAGAGATGGAGAGATCAATGGAGTGAGAAAGACGATAGCCTCCTTTTAGGATTAAGCCATATAAGCGAGTCTTCACTTCACGCCGAATAAAACCACTTTTCTTGCATGAGTTATAAATTGCCACACTCGTTTGCTTCATCGACCCATGAGCTTTCCATACTCTTTGCTCTCATCCTCTTGCATTATACTTCAACAATGTCATCTACGTCTGAACAATTAAATGCTCTCAATCAGAAAACCTTCTGCCCGGCTCTGGCGATCTCAGGGACCATCCTTAGCCACTCTCTCCCTGCTTCTCAGAATGTTGTCTAAGTCTTCTTCCCAATACCCACATAAAGGCTTTATCGGGGCTAAGGATGAGAGGGTAGGGTTTGAGAGTATTATTAATAAAATTACACTACATATATAATGCGACGATGACACTTTAAAAATCATGAAGGGTTTTTATATTTATTTAAATAAGACACTTCAAACTTCTTGACACTAACCATCGCAAAATTAATCTGAGAAGACAATGGCTAAATTAAATTTCATTGTACATTTAATTACATTTAAACTAATGACATTATTTTTTAAAATGTCGGCAAATGAGTGTCATAAAATTTAATTTATAAACCAGTGATAAGCCTCCCAAAGATTCCTTGAGAGGGGTTAAGTCGATTCAAAACAAAGGATGAGGTCTTTGGTTATACCTCCTGTCGGTGTAATGACCACAAGGGTGATCTGGCCATAATCGAAGCAAACCACGTCCTTGTTTCCTCTGCGGTATCCGTGAAAAGTGGGCGATGAGCCTCAAGGCAACGATTCTCGGATGAGCCTCGATTCTTAGTAAAGTCTGAATCCAAAGAGGGAACCCAAGAACCTGAGGATTTGACACTCAAATCTCACAAAGAGGGAATGTTCTTGAAGAACACTCTCTTTAAAACTCAATAAAAAAATTTTCTTGAGAAATGTGGGCTAAAGACTTCTCTTGTTAGGGTTTCTCCATAAAGTCCTATTTATAGGAAAACCCTTACACTTGAAATGTTCAAAATGCCACTCTATTTAAGAGGTGATAGGCTACACACATCCCTATGCATCATGGTGTGTTCCCTCATGGGCCTTAAGTCCTTGAACAAGCCCAAGCCTACCTTATCTCTTGGTGAGGGCCTTTGATCTCAAGATTCCACTAATCCCATGACCATTCTCGAGATTGACCTCCCTCATATTTGGATCACATTCAAGTCCATTTTATATTAGCCTCACACTCTTCTAAGTGTGTGACCCATTAGGTTCCCAGTTATGTTGGTCACTTGGTTCAACCATTGAATCCAAGCAAGTCATGACGGTATCCCAGCAACCCACTTCGACCCCCGATTGACGAAGAGCCAATGGCACGACCCCACAAGCCTTCTATGGGCAATTACCGTGCAATTCATCCTTTCACCAATCTATACCCCACTCGGTTTCAAGCATGGACAAAGTGTAGCTCCCACTAGACTAGCTATGCCACATCTAGCCCAAGTGATATTATATCTTGTCCCTAAACTCATTATTCATCAATTATGCACCTAAAGACACTCTTCTTGGCATTTCCACTATGGCCAGAGATTCCCGAGTAATGATCCTGACAAAAAGCCACAATTGCACATGATAGAAATCTTATTATCATGATCTTATCATGATTTCCTTCATGTTATGTTATGTATCACGTACTTCATTAATTCGATTAAAGATCTATATCAATTCAACATATGAATATCAAATTAATGAAGATGCTGATCATATTAAATAATATGCAATACATAGAATAAGTGCAAATGGCAATTGCCTTTAGAGCACTTCTGTAACAAACTCCTACATGCATTAAAGCCAATCGCATTTGTATCTCATACCTTAGGCAAGTAGATGTGAATCATACTTCTTCTCTAGAAGTGGCTTAGCTTAAAGACCATGCATATTTTGATCAGTGGGCATTTCTCTATCTTTACAATATGATCACCAAAGATTTCTCAAATCAAATGGTATCACTCAGAGTACTAGTTTCGACCTTTGATGAGACCATGGTTTCTTTTGCTTTCACAATGGCTCCATTGTCATCCTAATACTAAAATATCAGTTTAAAAATTCTAGGGACCACTCCTAATTCATAAATGAACTACCATGTCCTAACCACTTCCTTAGCTACCATCGGAGGGAAGAATGCACTCTGATTAAGTTGTAGAATTAAGTCATTTCCTATTTGGAACTCTTCCAACTAACTGTGCCACCATTATATGTGAACATTTAGCTTGATTGAGATTTGGAGTCATCTCTATCAGATTAGCAATCGACATCTTACCATAAGATGTCTATCTCCATTAATCAAGAATACATTCATAGTTCTTCTTAAGTACTTGAGGATATTCTTGATAGCCACCCAATGACCCTCACCTAGGTCGATTTGGTATCTGCTCGTGACTCTCAGAGCATATGATACATCGAGTATACTATATTACATAGCATACATGATTAATCCTAAAGCCGAAGCATATGGATTCATACTTACACGTGTCCTCTCATCTTATATCTTTGGACACATGGACTTCGAGAGAGTGATCCCAGTAGACATGGGAACATATCCTCTCTTGGACTGCTTTATGCTAAACCTCTTTAGCATCTAAGCTATGCATGTAGAATGATAAAGACAAAGCAACCTCCTTGATCTATCTATGTTGATCTATATCCCTAATGATTAGGTTGCTTCTCTAAGGTCTTTCATGGAGAATATTCCTAGATAACCAATATATTGACAGATTGTATCTTTGAGACATCGTTTACAATAATAGTCATGTATATCTCATCCACATATATCACAGGAATCGATTGCCTCCCACCTAACCTTCTTATACCACCTTGAGGCTCATCCATTATTTTTTAGAAACCAAACTCTTTAATTGTCTCATCAAATTGAATGTTCCAACTCCTAGATAATTGCTTCAATCCATAAATGGATCTTTGAAAATTGCATACTTTAATGCCATTTTTAGATACGAAACCTTCAGGTTGTTCCATGTACACTCCTTGAATAGGTTTGCATTAAGGAAATTCGTCTTCACATCCATTTGCCATATCTCATTATCATAATGAGTAGCAATGGCTAGGAGAATCCTTATGGATTTAAGCATGGCTACTAGACTAAAAGTCTCGTCATAGTCAATTCCTTGTCTTTGACAATAACCCTTAGTTATAAGCTTAGCCTTATAGGTAATCACATTATCTTTCATGTTAGTCTTCTTCTTGAAGATCCACTTGCACCCTAAGGGTTTTATCCATTCTTGTGGTTTAACCAAAGTCCATACTTGGTTTACTCACATGGAATCCATCTCTGACTTCATGGCTTCAAGCCATTTGTCATATTCTAAACTATTTAGAGATTCATCGTAGGTAGTAGGCTCATCGACCTCTGTGAACAATAGGTCCCACTATTCACTGATGAGAAATCCATATTTCTCTAGTACAATACATATCCTACTTATGCTATGATGTGTTTGTGTTTTAGAAGGATTGGCTTCTAATTCATCAACATGAATAACAACCTTAGATTAGTCAGTTGATTTGCGTCTGTTTGAGCACTTTGAACTTCATCAAGTTCACCCTTGCTCCTACTGTCTTCTCATAGAAGAAACTCTTTCCTTAAGAAGAATGTAGGCCTTGAAATAAACAATCTTTGTTTCAAAGTGTTGTAGAACTCATATCCAATAGATTCTTTAGGATATCCTATAAAAAGGCACTTGTCAGATTTAGCTTCTAGCTTATCTGACAAAGTTCACTTCTTATAAGCTGGATAACCCCATACATTTATGTGAGAAAGATAGCGATGCTAATTAGTCCATATCCCATATGAAATAACCACAATTGACTTGGATTGGACTTTGTTTAACACTAAAACAGTAGTCTCATGAGCATACCTCTAAAGAGATTTGGTAGGTGCGCGCGCCATCATGCCACGCTTCCGCAATTCCATCCAGGCCATATTTGAGTACGCGGGATTAAGCGAGTTAATTTTGTACTCGGATTTGGGGCCCAATATGATCGGACTAGGCCCGAGACAGGTATCTTGTTTGTGTTTGATCTGATCCCAGACAAAATTATGGACTTTTTATCCTACGTTTGGTACATCTGGGACTAAGGTGGTGTTTGTTTTTATATCTGAATAAATTTTTTTTAGCTTAATCTTTGAATAATATGGCAAATTTAGTATTAAGTTCTGTTGATTTTTAACGTTAGGTAGTGAGTAAGGATAGCCATGGAGACCAGTTATTTTGGATTCGAGTCGACCTCATTCTTAATGGCACGGGTTTAATTTAATTTTAATTGGGTTTTAATAGGTTGGGATTTATTTTTTCTCATCCAGATGCAGTTCGGGTATTGTTACTCTCTGTCAAAACCCAGAAAAATTAAAGAAATTTTCCAAAAATGGAAAATGTTAATAAAATAATAAATTGCTATAAGTTCGGAGAGAAGCCTAGAAAATTCTCTAGATCTCGGATGATAAACAGCTTGCAGATTAGATTCGTCTTGCAATCTAGTGACCCCGAGAAAAGTTTCGTGATTATGAGACAATGAATTTTCGGATTTTAAGGTGATAAGTTGTCGGTGACTCCCGAGGGCGAGATTTTTGAAAAATCTCGAAAGTTAGAAAAAATAGTTTGAGGTAGAAAGCAGACGAATAGTAATATGAATCTATGTATCCAAGGAAAATAATAATAATAAGCCCTTAGATTATATTTTAAATAATTTATTATTATTTTATTTTATATTTTTAAATATACATAATAATTATTTATTATAATGTTTTTTAATAAATAATTTATAAAAATTCATAATATATTTTAGGATAATATATATTCTAATTTATATATTGTTAAATTTATAATTTTATAATATATTATATACATATATAATATATTAAGCTATTTTTATTTCATGTATTTTATTATTAGTTATTTGATAATATATTAGTTAATAAATTTTTAGTTACATTATTTATTTTTGTAAACTATAAAATATTTTGTCCCAGTTTGAGTAGAGGCGAGACCCACTTTGTTTTGGGGGTTAAAAACCAAGACAAAAATAACTCACCTTCGCTATTTTGTCCACGGTTTAGTGAGTCCCCATCTACCAAGCGGCGCACTTCACTAATTTTGTCCAAAGTGTAGTCTAATCTCCTACGATAAAACACCAAACATGGCCTCAGGGTTCCAGGTTGTCTCTGCTTAACACCACTTGATGCGTGTGTAAGATGGAGTCCACTTGGATAAAGTCTCGTTATCCCTGGAGATAACCTAGAAACTCTTGGCTTAAGTATCCGCTACTCATATCTCATCTAAGTGATTTGATACTTCTCCCAAGCTGTTTCTTCGCTTCATTTTTTAATTCTCTAAACTTTTCAAAGGATTTAGATTTGTATCTCACAAGATATAAGTATCCAATTTGTGAATGATCATCGATAAAGGTAATGAACTATTGTTGATTGACCAAACTATACCAACAAAATCTTCAACTCAACTACCAGAGGCTAATGTCTCTTCCTTGGCAACGACGCTAAAAACTTGTTGATTAGATTTTTAACATAGACAAAAAATAACCGGATCTTGACATTGTTGTTTGGACAATTTTCTGACATTGTTATTAAGAACTAAATTAGTACCTGGCAACAATGCCAAAAACTTGTTCAGCTCCAAGATAATAAAGATGTGTTTGCTTTGTATGAAAAGGTTTCATTTGAAAATGTGTTTTGGTCTAGTTCAGTGAAAGTGCACAGGTCGTACAAGTAATAAAAGTGGATTTAAGTGTAGATATAGTTTATGATTGATAAGAAAAATCTAAGATCAATTACCCATTACTCGAGATCTTACCATACGAACTCGAGTTAAAAGTGATTTGGTTTTAAACTAAAGGAATTATAAGAACTAATTAAAATTCTTTAATTGTATATGAAGAATTCAAAATAATTGGATTGAAAGTTCACTAGGTCATATAGTCAGTTAATATCTATAAATATAACTGTGATTATATAGTTATTCTCGACCACAAAAATTCAAAACTAAAATATGGATCAGTTGAGTTCTAGATATAAATTTCATAATTCTAGATTTTCATGTTCCTTTCAAACATGAGTCTAATCAATTACTTGTAGAATCTAATCTTCTTTCTAAGATCTGGGTATTTTTCCTTCTCAGTACTTCACATACGAATCTTAGGACTGAAGAATTCTTGCCCCTATAGACAGGGTAATGCAAGCTTTCCCCAATTTAATTGGTATCTCATCCATCTAATCTGATAAAATTCTCTATCTCCTTGATTAGATCCCTGCTAACACGGGATCAAATCCTTTGTCGAGAAAAGGAGAAATATACGATCAGACTAATTGATATATCATCGACTGAAATCTCACACCATGAGCAAATCAGTGATTTATCGAATTAGTCCTTTAGAGTTCATTAGTTTCATAATATTAGTATAACATACCCCCAAGTAACTGTTCAATACTCTCAGGATTCTCCATCTCTGTGTCACTTAGAGGGCCACCTGGAAATCAGAGCAAGATATAGTCTTTTTCTGGGTACACACTACTAATGCTTTGAACAAGTAATTTTAAGAACAACACCAATCAAATAAATTAAAGATTTCAAACTATGACTTTCTTTCAAGTTATGCAGAAAATAGTAATTAACATCAATTCATTCTCAGACAGAGCTCGGTCTTTCAAAACTGGATTATAACTAACAGTGAGTAACTTATCAGGAAACTTCACTGAGATTGCAAGCGAACTAGAATAAATGAACTCCATAAATTCTCCAAATTTCATTCAAATCAAACAGTAATGAAAACTAAGATTTTACAATAAACCCATCTTGACACTTTGCACCAGATCACTATTCAATCCGAAAAAAAAAAAACTAAGCTAAGACTAAATTGACGAATAAAAAAAATAAAAAAATAAAAGTAAAAATAGTATACAAGGAGATTCCTGCTACCCAGATGTTCTTGGTTTTCCCGGAAGCTTCGCACAGTGCCCTAGATGCTTCTATTTATAGATTTTCAAATGATGGGCCCCACTTCAAAGCTGAAATTATGAATCCCTAAAAATTATAGCCTAGCAGGTTGCTCTGTCGCGACATAGGAAATTATGTCGCGACATATTTGTCATCTTTGTTCCCTACTTTTGTCGTGGTTCGCAGTTTTCTATCGCAACATGGTTTCATGCTGTCTTCTTGGATTATGACGCTACATAATTTGAAAATGTTGCGACAAAGTTCTACTAAAATTGTCTAGTAATTGTCGCGACATATGTGTATTATGTCACGACATAAAAATTATGTTGCAACCAACTTGTCATTCTTGGTCCTCTTGAAAAATATCGCGACATGAAATTTCTTTATAGCGACAAAGCTTTTTACCTTTCAGCTTGGTTTTATGTCGCGACAAAATTTTGAAATGTCGGAACATAAAACATTCTTTTGCTCACTGTGTCGCTGATATTTTTTGTTCTCTTCTCTTCATCTTATGTCGCGACATAAAATTTCATTGTCGTGACAAATATTTTGCCTTCAACTCTTCAACTTTGTTGCGACAAATTTTGCTATGTTACGACATTCTTTCTATGGTTCTTCTCAATTCTTATCGCGACAATATTATCTTTTCGCGTGAGAGTTCCTAACAGTTGCATGTTGTTGTTGTTGTCGCGACAAATATTTTATATGTTGCAACATAATCTTATTGTCTTATACTACTAAATCTGAACTCAATGTCATGACAGACCTTGAAATTGTTGCAACATATTTCCTTCCTTAATCATTGTCGCTATAGAGCAAATAATATTGCGACATTCTTCTTCAACAACTTTTCAATCATTGTCGCGACACAAAAATCCATTGTCATGACAAAGTTCCGTCTGCTATTATAAAATTTTATTTTATTTATTTGATATTTTATTGGTTTTAAGTGATAAAAATAGAGGTTTTTAAAGCGAGAATTCACATAGTGGATTAGTGCACCCCAAATTAAGCCCTAGTAGTTTAATGATATGTTTAGAGTATAACACTAGTTAAATTTGAATTTTTTGGAATTTAAAAGGTAAGTGAAAAAAATAATAATAAAAATTGTCAAATGAAGACCCAAATGTCATAAATGAAGAAGAGTATATGCCAAAGTAGAAATGTGATAAGTTGTTGTGCAAATGAAACATAAATGAAAGGCTTTATGCAAAAATGGGAAATTAAATAAAAAATGTCTTTAGCCAAACATGGCTTTATGACCAAATTTTGTCTTGTAAAGAGGGAAGAACAAGTTTTGTTTTGGGAGAGCATAGGGCTATGGTACTTGTGGGTGATGAAGCCAAATTTGGTTTGATTTACTTCATTTTGTTCAAGGTTCTATGTGATCAAGAAAGGAAAGAAGAAGAAAGAAGAGAAAGCTAGTGAGTCAAAGAAGATCAATGATTTGAGACCCTCCTAACTCCCTCTTTGATTGTGTTTGGGTTTGGTAAAACCCTACTTTTGTATATATGTTTGAGTTAGAGTTCAAGTAGCCTTTTTTCTTTGATCAGGATTGGTTTTGAGGAATTTTTGTATAAAGGAAATGTTGGGGTTTTATGGGAGATGCTGTCAAAATTTTCCAAAACCCATGTTTTTATTTTGGCCATAACTTGGCCATTACTCATCCAAATTTTTGGGTAAATTATACTTCTAGGAGAAAAAAATTACTTGAAATAAGTGTATTCAAATTTGGACCCCATTGGACTAAGAAATACGTCAAAGTGAAGCTTTGTTTTCAGGCAAATTCTGGTTCTGGTTTGGTATAGTTTTGGTGTTTTGGTATTTAGGCCATAAGTTGAGTTTCACTCATCCAAACTGAGTGATTCAAATTTCTGGATAAACTAAACTTCTAGGAGAACAAATTTTCTTGAAATAAGTGTATTCAAATTTGGACCCCATTGTACCCAGAAATTCGTCTAAGGGGAGCTCTGTTTATAGGAAAATTTTGGTTTTGTTTTGAAAATAGAGTAGTCCCAGTTATTTAGAACATATCCTAAGTTTCAGTGCTCCGAATTTGATGATTCCAATTTCTTAATAAAATATATTTATAGAAGAATAATTGAATTGAAGGAATTTGGGTAAAATATGGCTCATTTGTTCCTCAAAAAAAATTCCAAGGTAAGGTGTATTGGGTAGAAATCAACCCTAACCAAAAACACTAGCATTCACGACTGATATTTTTCTCTATTTTTGATGGACTAGGGGTTAGTGATGAGGAGACCTGAGTAAGATCGGGATTCCAAGGATAGGAGTCAAGCAATGACAACCTTTTTGGTTTGTTCTTCTCATTTCTTTCCTTTTTGCAATTTTGAATTGGATTTGTCAAAAACCGAAATGATTTATATGGGAAGAGTGCATGTGTGCTTTGTTTTTCACCATAAACAAATTTGTCTTAAGTGATTGGGAAATTGATTGCAAATGGATTTCCATGACAAATGCATGAGTGTCAAGTGTTTATTAGGGTATATGTGTATATACAATATTGTAATTTACTATGATTGAGTATTAATACCCTTAAGAGAATGTTATCCTTCATATTCGAGTTAAGGATAGATTGGTTACCAATAAGGGTTAATGTAGCAGTACTGCGAACGAAATGATTTATAGTGGCATATCGAACCATAGTCTAGCGGGACAGTATCGGTAGTGTACACAAAATGAATTTCTAAATAACCAATCAACAACCCAACGGGACCGTACTGTGTTATTAAATGTTTTTTTTTTCACCAGCCTGCAGCCTAGTCGTACCGTGCCGGTGATTCCGCTATCATGGTTAAATTTTTTTAAGGGAAAACTTATAAGTAAGTGTGTGAAATGCATAATTTGAGTTTTTAATGAAAAAAAAATAACATATATATTGTTCATTGCATTGACCATTGAAAATGTGCCAAAATGTTGTTTTCTAAAATATACATATTTTGTGTTTGATTGAAATGAGGATAGAAATGCATAGAACCATTAAGCATGAAAATACTTAGCGCATTGTTTTATTACACGCAGGTACCGAGTGAATAGGGAAAAGATCAAAGACCGTAGAGCCCGGAGTCATCGTAGAATCATGCGGAGTATAAGTAAATGCTCTGTCTCATGCATACATTTTGTTAGTGATATGCTCTATCCCAGTGGCATATACATTGTCATTATATGTTTATATATATGAGGCATTATCATTTTATCTTGTTATTTAAATTGTGGTTTTAACTTTGTCATCAGATCCTTAAATAGTTGGCTCCACTTTATGTCATCAGTATGTGACTTGATACTAAAACCTTAAGGCAGAACTACATTCTAAATAGTCCATAGTCGATCATTATTGTGGGAATAATAATGAATTAAGACTATTTTAGAAAAGACCACGTTTCTTCGGTCTGAACATAAGATATTTTCGAGAACATAAATACATGTCAAGTTCATGTTATTAATTATGGCCATTATGAGAAATACTACATGGATTATGTCATCGGTAATTCTCATTGCGAGTAGTAGTATTTGAGTCCTTGTTGAATTCACCATGGATTCCTACATGAGGAACCGTGTCTTGATGTAGCTCGATAGCGTCTTTAACGAGGATGGTAATACGAGGCTATGGTTGGGCTTGATAAATCATGTGGAGGAATGTGGTGATATAGTAAAATTTGTCCCGCTCTTAATTGAGTGAGATGTCTATTGGCCTCTTGATAAATTGAGGCGAGAAATGCATGGTGGGTGCTCGAGATGAGATTGATAGGAGTTATCAATATCATTTGTTTAGTCAGTCTACTTGAGAATCAAGAAACGATGAAGTTGTATAAAGATGACTTCATCCATGCTTTGTGCTTAATCGAGACATCGTGTGATAAAGGACTAATACCATACTATGGTAAGGTTTTTCGAGTCATCGAATTCACTTGATTTGGGTAGTTATAATGCCTTGCTAGAGATCAATTATAACTTGTGGGCTTAGAATATGATTTGGGCCCGCTGCCAACATTGAGTGAACCTATAGGGTCACACATAAGAATGAGCTATAATGGGATGTTAGAAAGGCTCTCTCTTTAGCCCATGATTAAGCCCAAGCCCAAGCCCATTAATAGTTAATGGAATTTGGTTTAAATTCGTTTTAATAAAAGGGTTTAGGAGGCTTGATATAAATGTGGGGTTTATCATCTAAAAGAAGGTGGTTCTTTTGAAGTGGGCGTTTTTTTTTAGAGAGAATTCTTTTTAGAGTTTTGGAAGACACTAAGGTGTTTTTTGTTTTATGGGACAAAGACCTATCATAAGGTGCTAGCACATCCATCCCATCCATTAGCCGTTCGTGTGGATACCTTTAGAGGGCGTTTGCACACTGCATCGTCTTGGCTCGTTGTTGTTGGATCGTTTCCAGAAGGAGTTTTGTTTGTGTTTCAGCGTGTGTGTGATCAAGCAAATCTGCACTAGTCGAAAAGGATTCGGTCTATAAGAGGTAAGATTTGGATTTCCTTGATTCATTGTTTAGTTTCGTAAATCTTGCATGGATCACGATGCGGTTCGGCGTTAAATTTTTTTATTTCTATTTGTGTTTTCTTGTAGCTAGATTCCACGGTGGAATTAAGAGCTACTTCTTTGTTTAATTGGCCCGATTTTTATATGTGATATAACGTGATTTGGTTAGTGTATTTGTTTTGCCATATGTGATATGCCATGATCCATTAGTTCATCCGTTTTATAATCAGTATAATATGAGTCATGTTTTTTACGTATGCGATGCGTACCATCATGTCGAAATTGAAAACTGATTCGGTTTAGAAAAGCTCTAATAGGATTAGGACTATTGATGATCATAATCAAATTATGAGTTCGTAATTCTTGTGTTCTAATATGATTAGGACTGTTACAGATTCTTATTAATTAGTAGAGTATTACACATATTAAGTATAATTTATTCTGAGATTCTTATTAATTAGTAGAATATTTATTACATATTAAGTATATTTGTTACATATTCTTATTGTCAAATAGAATTTATTACATATTAAGTATGGATTTATTCTGATTCTTATTAGTTAGTAAGACTATTACATAGTAAAATATGGTTATTCTGATTCTTGTGTCAGTAGGATTGTTACATTAATGTTAGACATTAAGAAATGGGCCAGTTAGGATATTCTTAATCGGTAGGGCCCCATTACATTAATGTTAGACATTAAGATGGTATTGATTATTACACATTAAGTAGGATTGTTCCAAATTAATGATGGATTGTTAGATTAAGAGTAATCAGCATTGGTGAATGACCATAATTATTAGTGTGATTAATGACCAGGAGAAATTTCCAGGCAGTAACTCACTCATGCTAGCCTTAAAATTTGTTTATGTGACTAACGCTGCAATTGAAAGACTATATTCATAATCTGATTATGTGCTTAATGTGTTTATATTCAATTTTCATGGTGCATGTCAGCGGCCACTAGTTCAATGTGATTGGCGGTATTAATTATGGGTTTTGTAATTTTAAATACGACCTGTTGTGCGTTAATTTTATTGACACAACATGTGTGTCTCTTTTTCATTATATTAGCATATGGCCTGCGTGTCGTTTTTATTGACACAACATGTGTGTCTCTTTTTATTATTTTAGCATAAAATAGCATACAATTATTACTTTCTTGTAATGAATAAGAACGAAGAATGGAGGCCCGTTCATTCTTGGAGACAAGCCCATAAAGCTAAGGTATTGGTAAAAGGTAATCCTGCATCTCCATATTAGCTTACGGAGATCACCTTAGGAAATGGGCCATTACATGTCACGTTTGCATTTATGCTTATAAATATGCTTGTATGTGATGCATGTATATGTTTATAAAGTTTTCCTAACAACTTGATAATTTCATCACATAAAATATTAAGTCATAAAATGCCTTCCATAATTTAACACTTGTCAATACTTCGATCGTCTTAATATAGTTTCTGCCAAAGTAGGATGTATTGGGCGATCTTAGGAAGACATGATGGATAATGGTGATATCCATAAGATTGAATATGGTTAGACTTAACTAGGCTATCATAATAGTTTTGGGCCTAAGGGCATTAAAGGAAAGAGTTTTCTACCTAGTTAGCTTAAGTTTAAGTGTTATGCCAAAGCTAAGCTTGAATTTAAGTCAAGCGTGGATTTTCTTACTAAGAAACTATAAGATTGTTTCTGTGTTAATTAAAGAGTTATTAATTTTAGTGGGAGTATTAAAGACCTCATTTATTAAAAGCTTTGCATATTTTTGTATGTAGACTAATGGCATCAAACAACACATCAACATTTACTCTACGATCTGTCCTTGAAAAGGAAAAACTTCCTCGATTGGTCTCGAAATTTGAGGATTGTCCTTAAACAAGAGAGGAAGATGTATGTTCTTGATAATGAAATCCCCAATGAACCTCCTGTATGATGCCCCCGCAGGCAGGGATGCTTATAGTAAGCATTTGAATGACTTTGTGGATGTAACCTGTGTTATGCTTACAACCATGAACTATGAGCTTCAGAAGCAATTTGAGGAAATGGAGGCATTTGATATGATAGTGCATCTCAAGGGAATGTTCCAAGAGCAAGCACGTCAAGAAAGGTTTACAACCACCAAAGCATTGAATGCATGCAAGATGACTCCTGGCACTTCAGTAAGTGCACATGTGCTAAAGATGAAGGGTCTCATCGATCAACTTGATAAGCTTGGTGCTCCTATTAGTCATGAGTTATTGATTTGATTCTAGATTCATTACTGGAATCTTGGTCCAATTTGTTATGAACTACAATATGCACCATATGGAGAAATCTATTGCTGAGTTACATGGAATGTTAAAGAATGTTGAGACGAATATTCAAAAGACAAATCTGGTGCTTATGGTTCAAAAAGGGAAGGCATGAAAAGTAAAGGAAAGGGCAAAGGCAATGTAAGGCTGAGAAGGCAAAGGACAATCAAGCCTAAGGCGAGATGCCAAAGCTAGCCCCGAAGGAGGATTTAGCTTTAAATACGTAATGAACAAGGTCATTAGAAGAGGAATGTAAGCTCTACTTGGAAGATCTGAAGAAAAAGAAGAGTAGTAAGGCTACACTTTAGATATTTATGTTATAGAAGCTAATCTGTCTACTTCTGCTTCATGGGTATTAGATATTGGATGTGGATCTCACATTTGTGTAAATGTCCAAGGATTGCGAAGTATTAGATCGTTGGCTAAAGGCGAAGTGGACCTACTAGTGAGATAGAGCAAAAATTCTTTGCGTGCGTAGGGTTATGATTTGACTTTGACTAATTGGACTTGTTTTCCAATTAAAGAATTGTTATTATGTGCACATTTATTAGGCGAGAAAAACGTTATTTCAGTTTCTTGTTTAGACGTGGATGGATTTCACTTTATTATTAAGAATAATATTTTCTCCTATAATGCAAACATTTTTTATGGGAATGCTCATTGATCTAATGGTCTGTACGTTCTAAACTTGGAACAACCTAAGCCCATCTATAACATCGATACTAAGAGGTTCAAGTCCAATGACTTGAATCCAACCTACTTTTGGCATTGTCATTTGGGCCATTTCAATGAGAAACACATCTTGAAGCTCCATCAAGATGGTCTAATACATTCATTTGACTTAGAGTCATTTGAAACATGTGAATCTTGTTTACTAGGCAAAATGACCAAGGCTCCTTTTGCTGGACACAGTGAGAGGGCTAGTGACTTATTGGGCCTTATACATACAGATGACTTTAGAGGAGGTTATCAGTACTTCATTACTTTTACCGATGACTTTAGTAGATATGGTTACATCTACTTAATGAGGCATAAATCTGAATCATTTGAAAAGTTCAAATTATTCAAGAATGAAGTATAAAATCAGCTTGGAAAGAATATTAAAACACTTCAATCTAATTGAGGTGGTGAATATTTAAGCCAAAATTTCGATGATCATCTTAAGGATTGTGGGATAGTCTCACAACTCACTCCACCTAGAACACACAATGGAATGGTGTATCACGAAAGGA
Source organism: Tetrastigma voinierianum (assembly GCA_016808115.1). Classification (NCBI taxonomy): domain Eukaryota; kingdom Viridiplantae; phylum Streptophyta; class Magnoliopsida; order Vitales; family Vitaceae; genus Tetrastigma; species Tetrastigma voinierianum. Next base: position 119,116 of record JAEQBH010004044.1, on the reverse strand, counting down.
GAAATCAAACTTTATTGATCTGATTGATCTATGATGAGTGAGCTGAGATCTTCAATATCCTTCTGGGGATATGCATTAGAGGCTGTTGCGTTCTTATTGAATAGAATTCCATCGAAAGCGGTTGAGAAAACACCATATGAGTGTTGGACAAGAAAGCGTCCTGGTTTGTCTTTTCTCAAGATTTGGGGTTATGAAGCTTATGTAAAGCGTCAAGCACGATAAGATAGCATCAATCGATAAGTGCTTGTGGGAGTATCAGAGAGCAAAGGGTATTACTTTTCGTCCCATATGAGAACAAAGTGTTTGTTGCACCAAGTAATGGAGTCTTTTGGAAAGAGAGTTCATTTCCAAAAGAGTCAGTGGGAGTAAGACATCTCTTGAAGAAGTTCAATAACCAAAAGTTTCCACCGAGCCTTCCATGGAAATTCTCTGAGACTCACTGACAGGTTGTTGAGTGCGAGCATGCTTCTGAGGCCCACGAAGGTCGGTGGGATTCATCATGGGCTTCAAGGAGATATGGTTATAAAGTAGCGTGACAAAACCATAGAGCTTGTGGATCAAGATGAGCCCACAACCTTTCATGAGGCAATGATGAGCCCAGATTCTGAAAAATGGCTTTAAGCCATGAAGTTTGAGATGCAATCAATGTACGATAACCAGGCTTGGAATTTGGTTGATCCACTTGAGGGTGCTAAGGTCATTGGTTGTAAATGGGTTCATAAGATCAAACATGATATGATCTTCATGTCTCGACTTGTTGCAAAAGGTTTCAAACAAACTCATGGTATTGACTATGATGAGACCTTTTCACCTATCGTTATGCTTAAGTCTATTAGGATTCTTCTTGCTATTGTTGCATACTATGATTACTAGATTTGGAAAATGGATGTCAAAATAATGTTTCTTAATGGAAACTTACTCGAGGATGTGTACATGACATAACCTGAGGGTTTTATCGATCCTAAGTATCCTAATAGGGTGTGTAAGCTTCAAAGATCCATTTATGGATTAAAGAAGGCTTCACGAAAATTTGGAATCTTAGTTTTGATGAAGAATTATTAAAGAGTTTGGCTTTATGAAAAATGAAGATGAGCCTTGTCAATATACAAGAAGGTTAGTAGGAGTGCAGGAGGGTGTCTTCTTAGTCTTTGTATGTGGACGACATCTTACTCATTGGAAATGACATCGCTACCTTGCAGAGTGTCAAGTCTTAGTTGGAGAAATGTTTTTCAATGAAATAGTTAGGTGAAGCCGCTTACATCCTAGGCATAAAGATTTATGGAGATAGATCTCAATTGTTACTCGGCCTGAGTCAAAGTGGGTACATAGACAAAGTGCTAAAGAGGTTTAGCATGCAAGATTCCAAGAGAGGTTTCTTGCCAATGTCTCATGGCATTAAGCTCAGTAAGTCTCAATGTCAAACCACGAAGGACGAGAGAGAGAGCATGGATAAAATCCCATATGCTTCAGCTATTGGTTCTATCATGTATGCCATGCTTTGCACCCAACTTGATATCTCCTATGCCTTAAGCATGACAAGTAGATTCTAGTCAGATCCAGGTGAATGTCACTGGATAGCATTCAAGAATATCCTTAAGTACTTGAGAAGAACCAAGGATATTTTTTTAATATATGGTGGACAAGAAGGCGAGCTAGTTATAAGTGGTTATACCGATGCTGGTTTTGATCGAGCTTAGATGACTTTAAATCGTAATCTGGTTTGTGTTTTGTTTGAATGGAAGTGATGTGAGATTTGAAGTTCGGCTTGAACCAAGTGGCGATTCTACTACGGAGGCTAAGTACATCATTTGCTTCGGATGTAGCTAAGGCGATTTGGAGAAAAAAAAAAATTTGTTTTTAAATGGGTGTTGTTCACGGCTATTCTAGGCCCAATGGACGTCTATTGTGACAATAATGGGGCTATTGCTCAAGCCAAGGAGCCCAGATCACATCAGAAATTCAAACACATACTCAGGCATTTCCACCTTATTCGTGAGATCATTGAGAGAGGAGATGTTAAGATATGTAGAGCTCATACTAATGACAATGTTGCTGATCCTTTTACTAAATCTCTTCCACAGTCAAAGCATGATAGTCATACTAGATCGATAGGGATTCGATTTATGCCTGATTTGGCTTAGGGAAAGTGGGAGATTGTTAGTATACACAGCCCGATGCTTTGCACATTGTCATTATTTGTTTATATATGAGGCATTTATCATTTTATCTTGTTATTTAAATTGTGGTTACTTTGATAAATCATATCCTTGAATAGTTGGCTCCAGCTTTATGTCATCAAGTATGTGACTTGATAGTAAAACCTTAAGTCATAAGAACACTATTCTAAATAGTCCATAGTCGATCATTATTGTGGGAATAATAATGAAGTAAGACTATTATGTTTTCTGAGAAAAAACCACGTTTTGTTGGTCATGAACATAAGATGTTACTCAGAACATAAATACATGTTAAGTTCATGTTATTGAACTGACCCACTATGAGAAATACTACATGGATTATGTCATCAGTAATTCTCATTGCAGTAGTGGTATTTGAGTCCTTCGACCTGAATTCACCATGGATTCCTACATGAGGAGCTTCATGTCTTTACGTAGCTTAATGACGTCTTTAACAGGATGGTAATACAGGCTATGGTTGGGCATGTAGTAAATCATGTGGAGGAATGTGAGTGATAGTGAAGGAATTTGTCCCACTCTTAATTGAGTGAGATGTCTATTGGCCTCTTGATAAGTGAGACTAAGAAATGCATGGTAATTGCTTGAATGATATTGATAGGAGTTATCAATATCATTTGTTTAATCAAATCTACTTGAGAATCGAAATGATTAAGTTGTATAAAGTGACTTCATCCATGGCTGTGCTTAATAGAACATCGTGTCACAAAGGACTAATATCATACTATAGTAAGGTTTTGATCATCGAATTCACTTGATTTGGGTGATTATAATGTCTTGATAGAGATGAATTACAACTTGTGGAAACCCAGACTATGATTTGAATTTTATTGGTGAACATAGGGTCACACACATAAAAGCAGTATAATGGGCTGTTAGAAGGCTCTCTCTTTAGCCCGTGATTAAGCCCGAAGCGCTAATAGTTAATAGATTTGGTTTAAATTCGTTTTTAATAAAGGGTTGGACTTGATATAAATATGGGGTTTATCATCTAATAGAAGGTGGTTCTTTTAGTGGGCGTTTTTAAGAGAATTCTTTTTAGAGTTTTGGAAGACACTAAAGGTGTTTTTTTGGTTTGTGGGAAAAGACCTACCATAGGTTACTAGCACATCCATCCCATCAATTAAATTCGTGGATACCTTTAGAGGCGTTTACACCTTTGCATCGTCTTGGTTAGTTCTTTGTTTGGATCGTTTCCAGAAGGAGTTATGTTTGTGCTTCAGCGTGTGTGTGATCAAGCAAATTTGTACTAGTCGAAAAGGATTCGGTCTACAAGAGGTAAGATTTGGATTTCCTTGATTCATTGTTTAGTTTCATCAAACCTCTTGGATCTTGATGCAGTTTAACGTTAATTTTTTTTTTTTTATTTCTGCTGTGTTTTCTTATCGCTGGATTCCAACACATTTCATTTAAAAAAAAAAGAAAAAATCATGTAATTTTTTTGCATTGTAACTAAAGATGTATAAATCTTAATGGGAATAGTATATTTTGACTTATGTTTAGACATGAACTACAATGTTTTGTACATGATTTAAAACGGGCAAGAAATGTCTTCTTGTATAAATGTGGGAATTTAGCAAATGATGGGCTTTCTACCATGATTTAGAAATGTCTTCTTCTTCTTATATATATATAATGCATATTAGTAATGAAATCATATTTTCATACATAAATATGATTTAAATGGATATTAAATATCCCATCGAAAATAAGTATATGAAATGTGTTTGACAGATAAATGGATTTAGTGGTTCACGTCCCCAGGTCCGGTCCAGCCATCGGGTAGGGTAAGGTCTTAAGGGAGGGGGGGCTTAGGTATCAGAGCTTAGGTTTAGACGATTCTATAAATTGATTTTTGAAATTGTGTGTGAAATGCATTGCATTTGCATATAAAAGGACGACGTGACTCTGATGCTGATCTTGTCCATCTTAATAGGTTAAGTGATTACTACCCATATAGTGATGTTTTACACTCTTAATACTATGGGTTTTGAGCACTTTTTATGTAATAATCAACCTAATTAACCCAGTTGTATGTTAAGGGACCTTTACCAGTACTCTTGATCCAATATTACCATAGTTTGTTGTTTTATAGGCTGTTATACCATGGATAAGTTCAGCTCAAGCATGAAGAAATCAATTTTGAATAAGCAGAAAAATTCGAACAGGCTTACAGAAGATTCTGTTAGCCCTTATATTCAGCAATTCGCAACCTCTGTGAAATTTACAGCCCTACGAAATTTCCTACTCTGTTGACTTTTCCTGTTGCTTTTGACTCTTTGACTTTTTTTGTCACTTTTGGATTTCTTCCCAATTTGTCCCCTATTAATAATTTCTTCTTTACTATTTTAGCGAATTGTAATGAGGTTTGGTCTAAAAGCCCCCAACCAGTATGGCAGAAAAAATCCTTTATTTATTGAAACTTTTGGAAACTTATATGGTTCAGCTTTTCTCAATTTCGTTCACTTTCCCTCATTTTCTCACCAGCCCAAACACCTGCGAGGTTGACAACTCGAGAGGATGGCGACTAAAACCCCTTAACTATAAAATGAAACCACAGGTAAAAGGATCTAAGGCAGGCGGGGGTTTCATGGTTTTCCATATGAGTATTCAATGTTCTTGTTCCTACTTTCTAACTTTTAGGTTTGGTCCTTGAGTCACCTGGAATGGTTGACTATTTGGTAAGCTTTTAGGGCTCATTGGATCACTTAATGTTGAATCCGATGTCTCTTCGTTATCATTACTGAATTATTGGAAGATTAGTCGAAACTATTTCCGATCTGAGAACATTGTTACTCAAATGAATACCATTTTCAAGGATCGTTCTTACAGTGTAAACTTACGCTAAATGAGCAGGTTAGGAGATGACTATAGGTCATCCTCCCCATGAGAAAAATTTTGAAGCCCTCATTTGTCCTAGGAACCTAAGCTTAGTGACCTAACACTTCAAGGAATTCTCTTTTCAATTTTAACTTATTTTATTTTCAGTTTTCAACCATTACAACCTATTTAAATAAATCCACTTCAAGAGAATCACAGATTATTAATATAGTATTAGTCATTTCTACAAGAAAAACCCACATATACTGGATAATCCTGGAAGCCACTATCACACCCTTATATTACTACGTGATGGAGTGTAAGGTATCATTTTATTGAGTCCAGGACACCTACAGCCTGCAGAATCAAGTAGGCGTGATATCCTAACCAACCTGCCACAGCAACGGATGGGATGGCAATGCTACCCTGCAGCGTCAGATCAGTTAGTCTGACTTTAAGCGATGGGGTGCCAGTGTCGTATCTCAGTGGCGGGATGTATGCGTGGGTCAGAAGAGGATGCTACTAGTAGTGGAGTTGTTCGGCAAGCGGGACGATGGCAGGATTTCAATTTACGAAAATGGTTTGGAAATAAGCACAGGGCTCTTCCAGCTTCCCTCGTCGGGAATGGGAGGGATTGCTTCAATCTTCCTGCTTCGATGAAAGTAGCCTGAGATGTACGAGGATTCAGACCTTCCCTTTAAAAAATTGCAAAAGTCTCTCTAGCTCCCCACGCTCTGTTTCCATGCTCCTCATGTGTTATCAATCGGACACTCTTCCTCTTGATTCTCTTACCTGACCTGTGACCTGCTGCGATTGGTGACGCTGAATGATGCTGAGGTTGTCAATTTTCTGACCAAGGTCATTTTGAAGCCCATATAATCTTTTGTTCCAGAAAGCTCAGCGGTGTCATTCTTTAGATTTGCCTACATTTCTTTAACTCCTCATAAAATTACTAATTTGCTCCAGTGTAATTTAGCCTCCAGCTGAAAGTTAACTGTGACGGTTGTAAATTGTACAGGGGGAGTTGAAGCATAATGTGGAAGGCAGGGTGCATCTTGTGAGTCTTGGTTTCCACCACCAAATTTGATTGGTTCCTAATAGGTTTATAAGAAATCACGCTATGGTGCATGGTGCATTTGTCGGAGGTGGAGATCTGCAAAGTGGGTGTGTGTGTGATCCCTCACGGACCTATCTTGCACATTAGGGTTTCTCCCCACTGGATACTAATTGTGTTGCTCTCCCTCTAGATGTTCCATTGGGTTTAAGCTGTGATTAAAATTGTGCTCTGTAGAATACCCAACTTTGAAGTCAACTACACTACAGATTTCTAATCATAAAAACCTGCACTCTAAAGTGATGGATCATAAGTGTTTGGTATATTATCAAAACATGTTTTTATGCCGGTAACAATGCCATTTGATTTGTTATTATCTACAAGATGTCTGAATCAACAGATTTACATACTAATACCTCCTACTACAGTAGCAATGCTACGACGGTAGGAGTGTAATCTTGTTGATTAAGATACACGGCGATAACAAATCATTAAGCATGAAAAGTTCAGGCCTAGCAGGGTGGTGACCCAGAAGTCTTAAAAGCCTCTCTGTGGATGGTGGGTGGCGTCGCTCCCATCAATACATAGACCACGGGAGGTACTATGGATGTCATAAACAGATGATAAACCTTTACAAAAACGTCACAACCAGCCCAGAGTTGTCCCTTAGAGGATGAGGAATTCAGAAAATGCAGATACAGACGGTGGGTACCATAGAAAGATGATGGGCCTTCATGGTGAAAATTAACAAGAGCAGAAGTCTTGGCATCTTCACTAATAGTAGAAAATTTAGATTGTGCGATCCTTTCACCGAGGATGGCGCTTACAGGTGCTAGATTAATGCGTGACTAGAGCTACTAACAGAAAGTATTGGTGGGAGTTTTTCACGTAAGTGAAACCATCGTGGGTCCCATTATCCACATTAGCAATATGAAGAGTTCCATATTTGAAACGACGGATGAGTGTTGTAGTATAGAGATTCACCGATTGAGCAAGTATACTCCAAAGATGCTATTTATAGAGAAAGAAAAGTGCCATAAGTTTGAGGATGGCCTAAATGACTATATTAGACCTATGTCAAGTGTCGATGTGATGGTTTCTCTAAGATTTGTGTGTATCGTTACATGTTGAAAGGGTAAGAAAGAAGAGTATGATAGAAAGAAAGGCGGAAGAAAAGAACGCCATTAGGTCAGGGTTCATATCAGCACCGAGGAATAAGAGTTTAGGGTCTCACGGGTTCTAATCAGCCACACCACACACCAAGATTAGCTCTACCCTACAGTGCCAGACTATTCTGCACCGTCGTAGCTAGTGCCCCCAAGAGGTTCTTGAATCTTAGACTCCTCCTTGTGCACACATTGTTGTGGGAGGGAGACAAAATTCATGGAAGGCTAAGGTGCTTGTTTGGTTTGGATCGATGAGCGCAAATTAAAAGGTGTCTAGAGCCCATTCTTACATCACTAATTGGGTTCTCTTCAGCGATATAAAAGGGAAGTAAGGATGAAATAAGAGTTCGATCAGGCGATTCGAGGCAAGCGACACAAACCATAGGCAAGCAGGATGCCCATGCTCCAGTTAGGGCATATGCAATGAAGGCAGTTGAAGATAAAAATGCGTCGGTTGTGATAGTTGGTAATTTTCATACTCACAGGACTCTTGCATTACATTACAGTAAATCCGGGATCAAACCCATTTCTATGTTTGTACTTCCTATTACCAAAAGGTTTGTTGTGCGAAGTGCAAGTATGATATCTTGGTGACAAATCTACTAGGGCATAGTGTCATTGTGAATAGAGTTTATAGAGATTGTCCCATGAGAATACGAGAGTATGAGTTTCCGGGAAACTTAATCAAGTTATCATTCAGAGAGTTCGATGTGATATTAGATATGGATTAGTTGTCCTGACACCAAGTAGTAGTTGATTGTAGATTGAAACGAGTGACTTGAAGGACACGGGTGGGTGGAGTGACTTTTATCAGATGATGGGCGAGACACCTCATGTGATATTCGCCTCCTTTCTTCCCGACGATAGTTCGAAAGGGGTGTAAGCCTACTTCTGCATATGTGATTGATACGAAAGGCGGGCCAAGTTTATCGGTTTCATCTTTGATTCGTGCACAGTAGGGTGCAGGAATCAGCAAGAATTTGTATCACAAATCTTTGCCGTAGTGAGCTCTTAACGTATAGTGGTATAAATTCGAACTGAGGGGATGGAGTTTTCTTCGTACACAAATGATTTAAAGTGGAAGTCAAAAATGGTGAATTCAATTTGCGATTTTGGGGTTTGGTAAAGCAGGAGTTATATCGTTTGGCAAACTGAAACTATCGAATAAAATGTAAAGAAGTCTCAGCAAAGTGTCGGAGCTCTTTGGATTTAGGTTCTAAAGGTCACTAGAGTTAGGTTCATTTCCTGGTGAGCTGACATTTAATTCTCTCAAACCGGATCTCATTAACTTCTCCATGTATCTTATTCACCCTTTTGAAGATGGTGTTTGCGAGCAGCGTGTCCCATGATGAAGAACAATTCTCCCTAACTCACCTTGTGGGTTAACGAGGTACGCTAATGAATCTCGGTGGATCTATGATAAGAATCCTTTGAACCTAAACATTACCAAATAAAGGTCGTGAGAGAATTGAATCTAGGGGATTTAAACCTAGAGTTCAAAGGAAACACAAATTGCCAGTGCGTACCTGCGTGAAAAATAGGGGAACCTCCAGCAGCCTTCAGATCTTGCACCCACGTATACGCTTCAAGGAGGAAGAGATTTTAATGACTCATCCTCGGTTGTCATCCTCGGAGGGTGTTTGGCTGCGAGAAAATGGAAAGAAAATGTCAGGAAAAGTCTGAAAATAGCATTAGGAGGCGAAACTTCTCTAAAATTATTAAAGTGATTAGATTGTTACAAAACCTTGACTCTAGCTTATATCGACAAACCTCGACTCTAGCTTATATACGACTCATGTGAGCAAGGGAAATTACAAAACAAATCAAAACAAAAGCTATTACAAGGGTAGAAAGGAGAAAACCAAAATCCTGAGTCGCTTGAACACACAAAACAAGGTAAATTTCGCTATGCATCAAAATTTTCGCGATGGAGAGAATTTTCCAGCGTAGAGAAATTTTGAGACCGTGCATCACCGTATTACCGTCTATCAAGCCCCATCGCTACCATCCGATTCATGTATTTTCAGTTTCTTCCTTTTCCGATATTCTTTCTTCTTATTTTATCCTGTAATGCTAAGTTCGACTGCACTGTAACACCTCAAAATATACCCTAGTCAAGCTCGACATGTTTAGGGTATTTTGTAAGTACAATTTAACCTGCTTTGTGAGTTAAATGCGAAATATAGAAACGAGACCCTAAAGTTACAAGAAAACTTAAGGACAAATTGTAATTTGTCCAAAAAGGGGCCTAAAAGACATGAATTTATGAGTTTGAGGCCAAAATGAAATAAAGGAAACTTGGAATACAAATAGCCAAGAGTTGGAAGGCTTAAAAGTAATTAATGAAACTTAACACCCAAAAATGGGTTTTTGGAAGGCCAAACAAGGCCTTAGCAAACATGGGTTTTAAAAGACCAAAGTTGGTCTCATTTGGGGGAGGAGAAAAAAACGTGAAGGAGGAGGAGAAGAGAAGAGGAAGAGGAATAAGATGGAGGGAGCCAAGATCAAGCCAACAAGGTATGGATGCTTGATTTTGGTATGGAAATATGACCTTTATCATGGATTCTATGAGATTATGTATGACTTTCCATGCTTGTATGATTAATAGCTTGTCCCCAAACTTGGGGTTTTGCTAGGGTTTTATCTTAACCCAAAAATTATGGAAAGTAAGCTTGGTAAAACTTGAATAGAACAAGAAAACATATGAAATCCTCCTTTCGAGGTTGGATTCATAGTTCAATGGCAAGTAATCGAGTTAGAGCGAATAAACCCTAACTATTTTACATGTTAGGGTTAGGTATGGATCATAACCCATATTAGAGTGGGTTTGAGAGTAAGTCATGAAGGATTTTTGAAATAAGAGAAGTATTGAAAGAAGAATTGAGTAGAAAAGAGATCATAAGATGAATTTGAAGTGGTCTTGAAGTGTTTATGAAGTATAGAGTTGATTTGGGTAGCAAAATATGGAAAAAAAGGGAGAAAAACACACATTTTGGGCATTTCGGGTGACATGTACTGGTACACCTTGAACATGTACCGGTACATCTTGTGTTCTGGTCATTTTTGGCCAACATGTACCGGTACATGTTAGACATGTATCGGTGCACCCTGCTCGTCTCCTGCCACCAGTTTTTGTATTTTGGCCATAACTTGCTCATTTCTTATCCGATTTAAGTGATTCAAGTGGCTACGTAAAATAGACTTCAAGGAGAACAAAACTTAAAGAATAGGGCATTGCCAAATTATGATCCCATGGCCTAATAATTCACTCAAAGTGGGGCCATGTGCAAGCCAAATTCTGGTTCCAGCTTTGAACATAGAGTAGTTTGGGTTGTTTCGGACGTAACTTGAGTTTCGGTGCTCCGAATTGGGTGATTCCAGTTGGAATAGAACCCTTAGCACCTTTTATTTAAAATATTATCATGACCTAGAGTCAAACATGAATTTAGGATCCCGGAAAAATTAGTAATACGAACTGTTCTAGTGTAATCCGGGTAAACCGACTAGTTTGGCATGAAAATGCCATAACTTTAGTTTGGATGATCCGATTTTGATTGATTCCACTTCCTAAGTAAAGTAGATACATAGAGGATTAAGAATATATGAAGGAGGTGTGATTCCACACATCATACTTCACAAGAATATGAAGTGCCATATGTAATAGGCATGAAAACAAGGAAAATGTAGAAATGAAAATGTAAAGATGTGTTCATGAAACATGAAAATGATTATGGAAAATGAAAATGAAAACGAATTGAAACATGATTGTGAACATGCGAGGCAATATGTCATGAACACATAATGTGGTTATGATATATTATTATTATCACATATAACCATAAATGATAACAAATGAAACGAGTATACGTGAAATGAGCATATGAATGGAGTACATGAATGGAGTATAGGAACGAGTATACGTGAGTGAATACATGAATGAGTATACAAATGAGTATACGTGGAATGAGTATATAAACGAGTATACGCAAATGAGTATATGAAATGTACATAGATCGGTATATCTTGAAAAGATAATACGAAAGTGATATTGGAATTGAAATGTGATTATGATAGGTTATGAATGCTAATTGTAAAATATATATATATATATATATATATTGATTTGAATGATTGTTATTCGAAATGTCTGTCACACGTATGCATGTGTGCATGTATTCGAACGATGTTTAAATTACTCGCATAAAAGTAAATTGATTTGAAATGTATCATTGAATGACCGACATGACGGGATTCACCAACTGAATTCGTCATGAAGGTAACCGTATTTGTCTAATGCGAAATCACATTGCTAATGAATGACAAACAAGGCAGGATTCCCCAAGTGAATTTGTCGTGAATGTCGACTTCTATAGCCATATGTGAGACGATAATAATTGAATGCGAAATCACATTGCTACTGAATGACAAATGTATGTGATTCCCCAAGTGAATCGCTGTGAATGTCACTCTATAGCCATATGTGAGACGATAATAATTGAATGCGAAATCACATTGCCATCAATGACAAACAGGCGTGATTCCCAAGTGAATCAAGCCGTGAATGCCGACTTCTATAGCCATATGAGACGGTAATAATTGAGCGGAAATCAGTTACTGTTACCAATGACAACAAAGGCGATTCCCCAAGTGAATCAATGCGAATGTTGACTTATAGCTATACGTGAAATCACAAACCGATAATAAAAAACGATACATTAAAATTGTATTGTTTAAGTATCTTTACATTACACCTGACATAGCAAAAATAAGATCATTTTGTAAATGCATTTTGTTGAATGTAAATGTTAAGGGTCTTTGAAATTATAAGTGTTTATGGATTGCCCGAAAAGAAGTGTCGACTAATTAAAAGGTCTCTGGAATAGAATAACATAAACAAATGTTTTGGAAAGATAATTGAAATGTCTGAGAACTGGCTCCGCTTGATCCGCCAACCGGGTCAAGTCGGGGATTCTGGTCGCGACACTTTTGAAAAGAAAAAAATTTAATAAGACTTTAAATAAATGTTTTGATTAAAACGCTCTGCAGTAAACCTGCCCAGCCTTGAATCCGTCAATCGGGTCAAGTAGGGGATTCGGGTCGCGACACTTTTAAAAAATGAAAATTAATAAAACGAAAACAAAAAGGATTTAATCCGCATCCTAGATCACTAAATGTAATTTCTAAAGGAGTCAGATTAATGGCTTTATCGATAGTGATAAAGAGTCTATCACTATGTATTGGCAGATTATTCTCGATTTGAACCCGTATGAAATTGATATGATTTGATTTGTTCCTAATTGCCATCAGATACGTATAAGTTTACTTTGAATATGATTTGATCTATCATATGTAGTAGATATGAGTTACAACCTGTAAAATACATGACACAGAAAGTAATATGAACAAGATAATGATAAGGAATCAAAGAATAAAATCTACATGTATAATATGAGATGAGTTAGAAGTCACATAAGAATAGGCTTCTTATATGCATAAGTAAATGTAAAAAGATAGTGACGCGATTATTGTTATTGGTCGCGTTATCGTCTATATGTTCCCACTAATGCAGTTTAGTAAACACTGTGTTCAATCCGTGTAGGTACTGAAGAGGAGATAAAGAGGACATGACATTCCACACCAGCGGTACGGGCCATCTCAGAGATAGGTGCTCACCAGCACTTTTTCCGCAATCTTTGATGTTTGTATTAGATATGTACATGTATAAGTAATTGTATAAGTAATTGGGACTTAGCATATGTGTGTAGATTTTAATGGATACCACCTAGCAGTAACTCCTTATATGTGAATGACTCAGGTTATTACAAAATTATTTGTGCACCCACAAAAGTTAAGCTCTGAAAAAAATATTGTTTGTATAAAAAAAAAAAAAAATAAAGAGTCCCAGTATATGGTTTCGCACCCCGAAACCGGTTCGGATTCGCCAATCGGGTCGGACCCGGAATCGGGGCGTGACAAGAATTCTTCATGCTTGGAATGACTCGACAAACTTGGTATGAAAAGCTTGCAAAAACTACAAAATTAGCCACAAAATGTGATCAGTAGAATAACAGGGACCTTAATGTGCAAATCGGGTTAATTAGAATGATTAGTACACAAAAAGCACTCAAAAACCTATAATAAATAGGGTTCAAAATAGCACTTTTTGGGCACTAATCAATCCCTACAGTTTGTGATTATCCAGACGTGTTTTCGAAGGAGTTTCCAAGATTGCCTCCACAGAGAGAGATTGAGTTCACAATCGACGTTGTTCCGGGTGCCACTCCGACATCCATTACACCGTATAGAATGGCTCCGGTGGAGTTAAAAGAGTCGGGTTTTTAGTTGCAAGAACTATTGGGAGAAGGGATTCACCCGCCTGCCGCATCACCATGGGAGCCTCCGTCTCGTGTTAAGAAGAAAGATAGTACACTTCGCTGTGTGTTAATTATGTACAAACTAAACAAAATGACAAAGTTGAAGAACAAGACTGCTGGGTCTATAATTGATGACTTGTTCGACCAATTGAAAGGTGTGGGTGTCTTTTCAAAGATCTACCTACTTTTTGGGTATCATCAATTAAGGATTAAGGATGTGGATGTGAATTAGATGACATTTAGAACGTGGTATGGACCTTACAACTTCCTTGTAATGCCATTTGGGTTGCCAAATGCACCAACAACTTCCATGGACTTAATGAACCGTGTTTTCCGACTGTTTTTAGATCGGTTTGTCATGGTGTTTATAGATGACATCCATGTCAAGAAGATCATGATACGCACCTACGAGTAGTGTTAGAAACCTTGAGAAAGGAACAGTTGTATGCAAAAAGGAGTAAGTGTGAATTTCGGTTGAAAGAAGTGTCATTTTGTTAAGACCTTTTTGTGTATTATAGATAGACCAGTGGACAAACAAGATCATATATATATATATATATATATATATATATATATATATATATATATATATATATATATATATATACAAATTTATGGAACTAGTACAAGGACTATTATCTAATCCCCAACACTAAAAACTTGTTGACCAAATTGTATAGACCAAACAGTGCAAACAAAGTTATGACTCTACCATCCAAGGACTATTATCTAATCCCCAGCAACGACGCCAAAAACATGTTAAATGAAATGTGATAAAAGTATGTGTTTGTCATTTTTTGTAAACTGGATTCATTAAAGATTTCGATTGGTCTTAATAACTACAAGTGCACAGATCGTACAAGTAATAAAAATGGATTTTCATTAAGTCTAGATATCGTTCCCACGAGGATTGAGGATGAATCATAAAACCAACTATCCCAACTACTCAAGATCCTTACTATTTGAACTCCAATATTAAGATGATTGGAAAAAGAATAAAATAATAATAAGGTTATTTCACTAGTGCACATAAAATATTAATAAGAATGGAGTTGAGAATTCACTAAGTAAGACAACACTAGGACATAGACCAATGAATAATTGTCAATTTCTGCATCATTTTGAGTCTTAGCTAAACCATAAGTTGGTAAGCTGAATTTGTTAACGATGCATTGTGGTATAGTTTGGATTTCTCCCTCAACCATACCTTTCACTAATTAGAGACTCATGTTCATTTCTAACTAATGAATCTAATCAGCTACTTGTAAGATGTAATCCTTTTGCTAAGATTTGAGTATTTTTCTTTTTCAATACTTCACACCCAAATCTTAGGACTGAAGAATTCCTAACCTCATAGACAGGATATTGTAAGCCTTCTCTAATTTAAATGGCACCTCATCCTTCAATACTGATGAAATTTTCCATCTTCTTGATTAGATATTTGCTAACACGGGATCCAAATCCTTTCATCAAAGAGAGGAGAAGCCTCTGAGTGATTAATTTGATACTTCATCAAACTATCCTCAAATCATGAGTAAGTTAGTGATTTATCTGAGTAATCTTTCAGAGTTCATTAGTTCCAATGTATTAGTCTACCATACTTGCAAAGAAATATTCTATATCCTCAGGATTCTCCATCTCTGTGTCATGTAGAGGGCCTCTAGGAAATCAAGGCAAGATACAATACTTTGCTTGGGTACGCAGTACTAGTACTGAGAACAATACCAATCAAATAAATTCAAAAATTCTAACTAAGGCATTCTTCCGCTTTGTGCAGAAAAATGACTATCATCATCGACCCATTCCCAGAGGGAGCTCAACCTTTCAAACCCGGGTTCACTATATCGCTGACTAACCTGGGATAAGGAAAATTCACCGACGTGGGGCTCAAAAACAAATCGAAATAAATGAAATTCATAAATTTTTCCAAACTCCATTTTATTCAAAAATAGTAATGAAAGAGAAATTTTAACAAGAAATTCTAAATAAAGTCGCACTACTGCCTTCTTACTCAACTCCGAAAAATCAAAAGAAAACTAACTAAAAAACTACACTCAAACCAAATCTATTAAAAAGGAAATAAAATAAAAATAAAAGAAAAAATAAAAGAAAAATAATATGTAAAGAGTCTTCTAACCACCCAGGTCCTCGAATCGCTAAGCCGCACCCAAAGGCCCTAGATGCGTCTATTTATAGACTTTCCAATGTTGGGCCGCACTTTGAGACAGTGTTGTGGATCCCCATATTTCTGGCCCAAATTGGTCACTCTATCGCGACATAGACAGTTCTGTCACAATAGAGTCTTCGGTCTTTGTCGCAAGCTTATGTCGTGGCTTGCAGTTTTTTGTTGCGACCTATTCTTTGAGCATTTTTTTGGATTCTTTCGTGATGGACTTTGATAATGTCACGACATAGTTTTTATCCAACAGTCTTGTTCTTGTCGCGATAGGAATATCTTATGTCGCGACATAAAATTTGTTGCACCCAGCTCTTTATACACTTCTGCCTCTAGAAACTATCGTGACATAACTTTCTTTATTGAGACAAGCATTTTTCTCTTCAGCTTTTCTACATTGTCATGACAGAGTTTTCAATGTTGCAACAAGATTTCTTTGATTCCTTAACAATTTCTGTCGCGACAGAATTTTCTTTTGTCGGGATAGACTTTTCTTCTCTGGTCCTTATAGATGGCTGAGATGTTTGTTGCGACATAGAAATCTTTGTTGCGATGAACTTGACTTGGTTAATCTCAGTTCTCATTCATTTTTTGTCGTGATCGAATTTTCTCTATCACATAGAATTCCTATCCTTCTATTTTTATCGCCGCTGACATAAAACCCTTTGTCGCATTAAAGATTCCTGCCTTTAATTCTTTACTATGTCGCAACATGAATTTCTTTGTCGCCATGGCTCTTATATTACTTCAACTTCTTGTCACGACAAAGAATTCACCTCCCTCATGTTTTGTTTTTCGCGATAGAAATAATCTTTGTCACGACAAAGTCTTGTTGCTCTTTATTGTGAACTCTGAATGTTATGTTGTAACAGGATTTTGTTTGTCGTGATAGACTTTTCTTCCTTGAGTTGGTTCCATGCTAAAAACTTTGTCCCAACATAAAAAACACTTGTCTCAACTAACTTGTATTATATTCTTTCCATTTTTTATCGCGACAAAGCTGTCTTTTGTCGCGACAGAGTTCATCTGCTAATCTGTAGCCTTTTATGTTGCGACAGAGGAAGGATTGTCACGACAAAGTTCCTTTTCCATTTGCCTTGATCATTGTCGTGACAGAGTTTAAGAGTGTCGTGACAGTAATGTTTACATTCTTCTTGAGCAATGTTGCGACAGTAAAACCTTTCTTTCGTCAGCGACGAGATTCTCTTCTTCCTCGAAGTTCACTCTCTTACTTATTGCAATATGTTTCTTCTGGCCGCGACATAGTGTAATCAACTCTTCTCTCGCTTGTATTCATCAAGTTTCTCTAGAATTTTCTTAATCTCCCTATTGGAAATTTCAGCTTGCTCATTTGACTGAGGGTGATAAGCCAATCTCCTCATATGTTTGATTCCATATCTACTCATGAGTTTTTCAAAATGGCTTCCCTGATCATCACTTATGATTGTTTTGGGTGCTCCAATTCTGCTTAGAATATTTTTTTGTATAAACCCAACCGTTGTTATGGCATCATTTCTGGGATAAGATATTGCTTCCACCCATTTGGATACATTGTCCACAACTAAGAGAATGTATATATTCCCAAATGATGATAGGAAAGGTCCCATGAAGTCTATCCCTCATACATAAAAAATCTGCACCACCAAAATTCCTTGTAGAGGCATTTCATTTATTCTGCTTATATTATATTGCCCATTCTTTGACAAGTATCACAATGTTTTACCCATTTAAAACAGTCTTTGAATAGAGGCCAATAAAAACTTGATTAGAGAATTTTCTAGGCTGTTTTATCTCTTGCAAAGTGTCCTCCATATGGTGATAAATGACCTTTTTCCATAATACCACCTTGTTCTGTTTCTGGAACACATCTCTTGGTTATTATATCTACTCCTCTTCTAAAAAGTAAAGGGTCATCCCAAATATAAAATCTGCAACCAATTCTCAATTTTCTTCTCTGTTGGTAGTTGAACTCAGGTGGCCTAACTCCACAAGCTAAGTAATTGAAAATATCAGCATACTAGGGTGTTTGAACTAACAACAAAAACAACTGCTTGTCAGGAAAATTTTCTGCTATTTCAGTTTCCTTTTCTTTTTCAACAATCTTTCCAATCTATACAAGTAATCATCTATCACATTCTCACTACCCTTTTCATCTTTGATCTCTAGATCAAACTTTTGCAGCAGTGATATCCACATGATAAGTCTTGGTTTGGCCTCCTTCTTTGCCATTAGATATTTAATTGTAGCATGATCAGTGTGTATTATAACATGGGATCCTAATATGTAAAGCCTGAATTTTTCACAAGCAAACACCATTGCCAGCAACTCCTTTTCTATGATAGTGTAGTTCTCTTGTACTTCATTAAAGGTTTTGTTGGCGTAGTATATGGCCTTGAATATCTTTTCAATTCTTTTCAAGCACATAAACTCTCATCGTGACAATCACCGGCATCAATGCCAATTTCAAAATCATTGTTCCAGTTAGGTGTCAACATGATGGGAGCTGTCACTAAACTGGATTTAATTTCTTCAAATGCAGATATGCATGATTCATCAAAATTAAATTTTGCATCTTTTTCCAACAGTCTACATAATGGTCTAGAGATTTTTGAGAATTCCTTTATGAATCTTCTATAAAAACCAGCATGTCCAAGGAAGCTTCTTATCCCCTTGACTGTTGTAGGTGGTAAGAGAGTTTTTATGATAGCAACTTTTGCTTGATCTACTTCCAATCATCTGTAGAAATCTTATGTCCCAAGACAATACCTTCTGTTACCATGAAATAACATTTTCCTAATTTAAAGCTAGATTTTTATCTTGACACCTCTGAAGTACTATTTCTAAATTTTCCAAACAATTCTCAAAACTGTATCCATATATTGAGGAGTCATCCACAAAGATTTCCATAGCCTCTTCTACCAAATCAGAAAACATAGACATCATACAACTTTGAAAGGTGGCAGGAGCATTACATAATCCAAAAGTCATCCTTCTCAAAGAAAAGGTGCCATAAGGACATGTAAATGTAGTTTTCTCCTAATCCTCTAGAGCTATAGCAATCTAGTTATAACCAGAATGTCCATCAAGAAAACAGTAATGGAGTACTCTCGTTAACTGGCCCAACATTTGGTCAATGAAAGAGGATAATGGTCCTTTTGGTACCAAGAGTTCGCCATAATCTATACAAACTCTCCATCCTATCACAGTTCTTATAGGAATCAATTCATTCTTCTCATTTCTAATCACAGTGAATCCTCCTTTCTTTGGAACCACATGAATTAGGCTCACCCAAGGGTTGTATGAGATTGCATATATGAAGCCTGCATTTAGCCATTTCAGTACTTCTTTTCTGACTACTTCTTTCATCACTAGATTCAACCTTCTTTGATGTTCTATAGAGGTTTTATCATTTTCCTCCAACGGGATCTTGTGCATACAGATAGAATGACTGATTTCTTTCAAATCTTCTATAGACCAAGCTATTGCTTCCTTATATTTTTTGAGAATTTCCAACTATTTTTGCTATTCTAGCTCAATCAATCCAACTGAAATGGTGACTGGCTTGGCTTGTTCTGGTTGCAAGAAAGTGATTAGTACACAAATAATGCTATTTTGAACACTATTCAGTGTAGGTTTTTAGCACTTTTTGTGTACTAATCAACTTAATTAACCCGATTGGCACATTAAGGTCCTTGTTATACTACTGGTCGCATTTTATGGCAAATTTTAGTTCAAGTAAGCTAACTCACAAAATTGTCGAAGTCACTAATCATAAAAGAATCCAAATCGAATTCATAGCTGCAGGTCATAAACTAGAAGAAAAGAAAGCATAAACCAAAAAGAAATGGAGCAGCAAAAGAAAGGAACGAGACCTTTTATGACATATCTAATTTTGTCGCCCTTCCCGAGCTCAGAGATTCCATACATCTTTTGCAGCGGTACTCCCTGAAGCCTTTCCTGACCTCGGCGCCGGTTTTTCTACCCATGAGTGGTCATTGAGTTCTTTCACACCATGACATCCAGGCAAGTCCCCCATCCTACTGTCATCCACTTCTCTATCGATGGACGTGCAGGGACACTTCGGGCCTCGGACATTACAACTACATTCAATCTCCCGGTTATCCTCGCCAACTTGGCTGAGTATAAATAGTGGCCCCACCCCTCGCCTCGAGAGATGGTCCGCCTACTATCGTAGGATGCGGCAGCAGGTTCTATCATATTCTAAAGATAATTTTCAAAGTATGCTCCTCATCGACCACATGTACAAATCTGCCTAACCTATTTCCGCTCTACAAGATATAAGCAAGGTGATAGAGAGGAGCCATTCTGTAGGCTCTTTATCGTACATCCGAGGGCTTTCGTTCATTCTTAGCCGAGCTCATCATGACTCGTTCCACTTCGAGGACAAGGTCCATCGCAGTTAACCCCGACCCGGCTGATTCCATACCTCCCGTTCCCGAGGCTACTCGGGTCCTAAGGTCGAGCATCTGGTTTTCCGGGCCGAGCCCCTACTAGAGTAACCGCCTGGACATGCAGGCCATTTTCACGCACAGTGGCAGATTGGGTCCCATGCTCAGAACCTCCCACCCTGTGACCTAGCTGGGCCGAGGTCGAGAGGTCGAGCCGCCAGATGACCATCCCAGGCTCAATCATCCCCTTCAATGCCTACTGAGGAGCCCCAAATTCCAACATCCATAAATGCGAGTCACCGCCCACTCCCTACATCGCTTGCCTCCTCTCGCAGACCTCCAAAGGCCTCCAACTCCTTCGTAGTCGGCCTTGACCCAAGACGTCAAGACCACCATTGCAAAAGATATCTCCATATCCTGGGAATTTCGCTATTATGGATGTAGTCCGCGCCTTCTCAGCCACGTCCGCATCTGAAGTACGTTTATACAACCTAATTAGTTAAGAGGATGACACGCATGCAGGTCGCCGCTGTTCGCACTAACGCGCCTTGTTCTCGCACAAAACCATGCCATCCTCGGTGTGCGTGATTCAAAGTCACTCGGCCACCATCTCTCCACCCGTTGCTTGCCCAGCCTCTTCTCGCCTTATCCTCTAGCGTGAGCCAAGAAGACCCACCCATCCCGCTCCCTAGCGACCCCATTAGATTTACTCATGGCAACACGCAGCAACACCGGGTTTCACCGCAAGAACCCCCGCTCCGCCTGCACGAGGGTGACATCCCACCGCCTACACACCACTAGGAGGGGGCACTTCCTTCTCTAACTTTCCAATCCAAGCCCCACGCGACAATGACATTTGGTCAGGAAGAGTTAGCGAAGGAAGTGGCTTTTGGCATTTATGCTTTGTTATTATTTCGAGCAAGTCCATTTGTGTTGTTTGCGGGCTTGTTGTTGGGTCTCTTGTGGAAGTCGTAGTTTCTTTTTGAAAAGATGAAAGCATAGTTATATCTCTTTTTATATACATACCGTACTGCTTACAATTACAGTTTCAAAATTGCACTTTTTTTTTTTTTTTTGTGTTTTTCCTAGCTTGTAGTTTGAAAATCGAAACATTGTCCAATTTTGTTGATGTTAGATTGGTTCCATGCCTAATTGAGTGGATGATAAGTTGAATTCTTGTTGCTTTCAACCTTTTTCTTCCACCTTTAGCTAACCACACACTATACACGTTAGGTTTCAACAATAAGCTGAAAAACTGCCTAGCCTCCTAAACCTTGTAAAAGCTTTACCTAGTATTGTTGACCATCTTTAATAGGTTAAGGACCCCCATGAAAAGAAGGACAATGAGTCTTCCAAAATAAAAAGAAGTGAAAAAGAAAAACAAAAAGAAAAAAAAAAGAAAAATTGCAACGCTTTACCTTGAAACCCGAGCACGGTCCGAGGGGTATATGGAGAAAGTCTTTAAAACTCGGTGCCCTAAGCCAACTAGTTGGGAGTCACTGATTTTTTCGCTCGTTACATGGGTTGATGGGTAGAGTTTAGAAAGTTGTAGGTGCTGGAATCGCGAAATCATTCAAAGTCCAGGGTGAAACCTAAAGAGTTTGTGGTTGAAAGATCCTTATGACTTGATGTCCTATGCCTTAATTGGTTAGGAGTCATCGATGGATCCCCGTTACATAGACCTTGGTGAAGTCGAGTCCTCAGCATTGCAACCCTACAACATAAAAAGAATTGTAGAATAAGAGTGGGTCCTGATCTATTTAGGTCGGTTAGTTTACTAAGTTGTGGCGATAGCAAGGTTGGGGGGAGAGCGTAGCTTGGCAGTTTATTGTTGAAAACTAATCATATAAACACTTAGGTTTTGGTGGAAGTTCCAGGTTGATTCTCTAGAGAAGGAAACTCTTTTCATGCTTGATTCTGTATGGCATTCACTCTCTCGAGATAGTTTCGCGTGGTTTTGGTGACTTATCAAGGTCACATTACTCATTCATACCTCAAATGCCATTTGTGAACATAATTTTCATATTATTTCGTTTACTTTCTTCTTTCATTGCTATGGACTACAATGTCGCTTGGGGAGGATTAGTACCCAAATAATTCTATTTTGAACCCTGTTCAGTGCAGGTTATGAGCACTTTTTATGACTAATCAACTTAATTAACCCAATTGGCACATTAAGGTCCTTGTTATATTACTGATCGCATTTTGTGGCAAATTTTGTAGTTTTTGCAAGCTAACCTCGCCAAAATTGTTAAGTCGCCGACTCATAAAGAATCCTGAAATCGACCATATAGCTGCAAGTTAGAAACTACAAAGAGCAAACCAAGAAGAAATGTAGAGCAACAAAGAAAGGGAACAGTGGTCGCAAAATTCGTAACTCCGCGAATTCTTGCAACCTTCTAGTTTCTCTAATTTGCTCACTCTTTTTGACCACTTTTTATATTTTTTTTTCCCTAAATTGCCCTTAATGTAATAATAGGTAGTTAATATATTTTTGTAATTTCTCATGGCTGGGGCAGTATATAAGCTCCTGCAACACTGTATAGAAGACATCTTGATTTTCTTTTAATATAGTTTCCTGAGCGGGAATTTTCCTGCTCCTCTTATTTTCCCTCCCTTTCTCTCATTTTCTTGCCTGCCAAACACTCCCTAAGGATGACAACTCAGAGGATGGTTGGCTAAACCCCCTTCATCCTTGAAGAGGAGGGCTACTAGGCTACGGATATGAGGTAACTGAGGTTTCTCATGTTTTTAATGCATGCATTTATTGACATTCACACATTGCTTCGCATTGGCTAGGTTCAAACTTTCATGCACTCTCAATGACCGCAGACTTGGCAATCTTTTAGGGTTCAGTGGATGCTTATTGCTAGATCCACTTAGATTCGTTAGTTGTCATTTATTAGTCATTGTAAGTTGGGTCAGGGGCGTTAATGCTCAATAAATTCCATCTCTCAAAAGGAAAATTGTTAGGGTTTAGGTTTTATAGCTAAATGAAGATCCGGTTCGGGAAATGACTATAGGTCATTCTCACCAATGCGAGGAAATGGACCCGAGAACACCTCAGTCATCCTTGGATCCCAAACCCAATAGCCTAATGCTTCAGGGAGTTCTCTTTTATATTTCACTTCACTTTATTTCCAAATTTCAGCCTCAAACCCACTGTTTTTACCACACCTTAAAATCCAGAGCAAATTCATCAATTAGAACTTAATTGCAAGTCATTTGTGTGAAGAAAACTCATCCTTATGTTCGACCCTAGAGTCACTATAATTACGTTAGCAAATGCTATGGCAGGGAAGGAATTAGGTGCCAAATTTTGGGTTGATTCTGAACTACACCCTCTCGTGGTCAGACACGAATCAAAAAGCTTACTTCAAATGTTCAGGCAATTCCTTCAGAATCATTTCTTCTGAGCTTGGATTTTCTTGAACAGCTTCCTCTCTTTATAACTCAAGTGGATTATTTCAATATTTCAACACCGAAGTACTACCTATTTTAAATTAAAATTGGAGTTCAGAAATTCAACTTCAAGATGCTCAAGATACTGGAAATTCATCTCATTCTCATTCATGGAACTCTGAAAATTACAATCATTGATAAGTTCAAAACTGATGGGAATTTTTGTTTCTACACTCTCACAATCAGCATTAATAAATTCAGGTTGTTTCAAGCTGTAATTGAGATTGAAGTGCACTGCCTCATTTCCAAACCTGAGAATCAATTCTCCTTTCTTCACATCGATCAAAGTTGTTCATGTTGCTAAGAAAGGTCTTCCTAACAGCAGTGGGACTTGTTTGTCTTCTTCTATATCAATAACTACAAAGTCCACTAGGAAAATGAATTTTCCCACTCTGATAAGCACATCTTCTAGAATGCCTTCGGGATGGGCAAATGTTCTATTTGCCATCTGCAAGGTCATGGTTGTGGGAGTAAGCTCCCCCAAACTCAGTCTTTTAACCACAAACAAAGGCATCAAGTTGACGCTAGCTCCAGAATCGCATAGTGCCTTTCCCATAACAGCTTGCCCAATTTTACAAGGTATAGTGAAATTACCTGGATCTTGAATTTTCTCCTGTAAAGATCAATCACTACACCGCATGTCAGTCGCCATGCCTACTCATCCCTTCTTCAGCACCTTTTCTTTGCTCAATATATCTTTCTTATGAATTTTGCATAATGAGGCATTTGAGTCAATGCTCTCGAGAAAGGAATACCGATCTCTATCTTCGAACATGTTCAATTCTAGAGAATCGCTTCGCTTTCGCTTAACGCAGCCTCCGAGGGAATGCAGGAAATTGAGGATCGTAGTTTTTAACCTCTTCCCTCTTCCCTTGATTTCCTTTTTCCACTCTGTCGCTTCGCCGCATTTTTGTTGCTTTCATCTTCGCCAGCTTCTAACCGTGCTTCTAAATTCTTCTCCACCCTCGCAGTTTCTTTTTCCCTTTTCCACGTCCTTCTTTTCAACTCTCCTCTGTTCCAGTTCTCTACCAATTCTTAGAGTTACAGCCATGCAGTCCTTTGGATTCTTCATTGTGTCTCTTGGGAATGCATCTTTGGGCTGATTCTGCATGGCTAGGCCGCTCACCGAGTCTCCAGATTCTTCAGCAGGCATCGTATCGTCTGAACGTAGTCAGGCTTGGCTCGAATGTCGATACTAAAGAACCTTTTTCTTATGTATGTTCAACAGCCTCTTATTTTTCTCCCATGAAAGCAAGCATTTTGTCCTCAAAGGAATTAGATCTCCTCCGCCCGATTTTCGCTTCATCCTACTAGTCGTTGTTGTTAACTCGAGGAAGCATGGTATCACGCAAATTCACCCGTGCCCGACCTTGTCACAGCCCTCCCTCCATTCGAAGTTCTCACGGTTCCTAAGGTTTGCGTGTAGTGAGTGGGGCGTTAAGGTTGGGCTTGAAAGTGTAGCTCCTATTGGCATTGAGGTATTGTTCTCCTCAACTTGGTAGGGACCCTCATGGTTTGATCCCTCTTCAGCACTCTTTCTTCTCTCTCCTTCATCTATTGTCCCCACATCAAGTGTAGTATGCATTCTTCTCTCATTGTTTCCCATCTTGTTCATTAATGCATCCAACTTTGCTTCAATGGCAGTCATTCAATTAAGTCGACATAATCTCACTCCCTTTAGTCTGGTTGTCGTCCTCAAGCTTCTCGATGGAGCTTTATAGTTACATTCGCATGGTCTTCAATCATTGGTTTACTTCCTCCGTACTTCTTTCTTTGAAAGCCTACAAAGTTGCATCAATTATGCCCTTTGAGGCATAATTCATGGAATGGTAGAATATATCCATCTAAGTGGTCAAATCTATTCCATGCATAGGACATCTTTTGAGTAGTCTTTTAAATCTCTCCCATGCGTTGTAAATACTTTCATCCTGCCCTTTCTTTAAGAATATAATCTCTTCTCTTCTTTAAAAAGTCAGGGCTGGAGAGAAGAATCTGCCCATGTAAGCTTCAACCAACTCTTCCCAATTTGTCACTGATCCAACAGGCAGTTACTCAAACCAAGTTATCGCTACATCTCTGAGAAGCGGAAATAAATGCGAACCCGATCACTGCTTCGATGAGTGCAAACTCATCTATGTTTTGAGTTCATTTCACATGTTATTTTGTGCACGAGTATCCATATTCAGGTAAAACCTATAAAATTTCCTCTAAACTTGGCTTTGTAGGATTATTGATGAAAAGCAAGTGATTTGGCAAGAAATGAGCAATATATTTCCAAAAGAAAGAGTCAACCGAGAGTCTCACAGGCTACTGGGAAGATTAATTTTTATGTACCATCTGGAACATCAAATGGTTCAAATTCCCCATGGCTGCATTCTACATTCAAAGATCTTTCCAACGAAAACACACACCCAACCGAGTTAAAACTAAGAAGTTATGGCCCCGACAAGCCAGAGAAGAAAAACTAAATACATTCAGAAATTTGTCGCGACAGAGAGTATGTCGCGACTAGGGAGGAGTATGTCGTGACCGATGTCGACAGAGAGTATGTCGTGACCGATGTCGCGACAGAAATGGTGTCGCGATGTAAAACCCGTGTCGCGACCGTAATGCTGCGTAAAACTTGAAAAGGCCGAAAATTGAGTTTTCGACCCACTTCAAGCCCATTTCACCCTAGACCATATTTATACTGCTTTTAGGTAAAGAGGCAAAAGCGGGAAGATTGAGAGCCTCTCTCATGGGGTTTCTTCAGACCGCCCATTTTCCAGCTTTTCAGATTGATTGCTTAGATTTTAGAGTAGTTTTGCAGTGCATTTTATTTCTATTGAAGAGATTTTGGTGTCAGAGTAATAGAGATTCAGATTTCACTAAGGTTCTATTAAAAGATTGAAGCTAAGAACTGGATTTCTCTCCTCACTCCGCTTTTCTCTCTAAACCCGCCCATTTTCTTAGTTTTTGGCCATGCATTTTTATTTTTTAATAGATCTTGTGAGCGCATTTTTATTTCTATCAAGAGATTTCTGCTGTGATCAGATATTCAATTTATTTATCGGTTGAGGAGAAGATTTAAGCTCAAATCGGGGTTTTCTCTTATTTCTTTTGGATTTCTTCTTCATTTTCTTACTGCTTGATTAGCTGATGATCAACCATTAATGGAACATTAAACACCCTCTGTGGTCAGTTTAATTGTTGAACATTCAGATTTGCAGTTTTTCAGTTATTTTGTGGGTTTGAATACCGAATTTATATAATTGGTAATTGCTCATATAATGAATTGTCTCTAATATTAGTAGCTTATACCCAAAAAGAGTCGCATCTTTGCTCGATTTCCAAGAGGCCCTCCGAGGACACGTAGATGGAGATTCCTGAGAGTAAAGAGCGGTAACTTAGGGGTATGTTAGACTAATATCTTGGAACTAATGAACTCTGAAAAATTACTTCGATAGATCACTAATTTACTCATGGTGTGAGGATTAATTATATGATGTATCAATTTAGTTGATCAGAAATTTCTCCTTAGTCTGATGAAAGGATCTTGATCCCGTGTTAGTAATGATCTAATCAAGGAGATAGAAATTTTTATTAGATTTGAAGGACGAGATACCAATTACATTGGAGAAGGCTTGCATTTTCCTGTCTATGGGGGCAAGAATTCTTCAGTCCTAAGAAATGGTTGTGAAGTATTGAAAAAGAAAAACAATCAAATCTTGAAAAGAGTGCCAAATTTTACAAGTAGCTATTTAGACCCATTTGTCTTGAAAAGGAATATGGTGTGTTAGATAGTGAAATGTATGGTGTATGGAGAAATCCAAGCTCATACTACATTCTGTTTCGACAAATCTAGCATTCAACTCACAAATGTTGCACTTTCATGAAATGCAAACTGCTTTGTAAATAATTATCCCCATCCCTAGTGACTCTCTTCATACCTTTTAGAATTAAGTAGTTGTTTATTTGGTAGATTTTTAGGATTAGTTTTAGATCGGGCTTTGTTTCAATTAAATTGATTTTATTCGACATCCTAATTTGGTCGCCTAAATAGTGAAAAGCCCTTGTAATCTAAGATCAAATTCCACCAGAGAACTCTAATCCTCGTTGGTAATGATATCCGGACTCCTAGAGTCCACTTTATTACTTGTATGACCCGTGGTACTATGTGAAAGTGGGTCAGTGTTGGTAATACTCTTTCATTTCAGTTTTTGAGTATATTTACTTTGTCTAAATCAGTTCGAGTATTTACCACATTCACTCCCTTGGCCATATTTTCACATATACATCAAATTGGTCTCAATAACAAGTTTTTGGCGCCGTTGCCGGGGATTAGACAATAGTCCTTTGGTAATAGTGTCATAAATTTGTATATGTCTTTGGTCACTTAACGCTTTCACCCTATTTAATTTGGATCAGACGCCATCCTCATGAATCTTCCCATATGCTCATCGAGTCTTTTAAAGATAACCACTAAATCGGTGCCGTGTACCATGGGTGGGACAAGGTTGGCTTGCCCAAAATTATTTTCTTTATGGCAAATGGCCTTACAACGTAATATCTATCTTGATAGAAGGCCTCCAAAAGTCTTCCATAGTCCTTTTCCGTTCAGGTCTTTCTGTTTATGCTTCTTCCTCATGAATAGCTTGCAGTCTTTCTCTTTGATTTTTCGTACTTCTAGATTCGTCACTTGTAATCTTCCTCGGATTTCATAGTGTTCTTTATATTTCTGTATCTAAGGGCAGCAGATCTGCTTCTAGTATTCTATGCATTTACTGTCTTCATGAAATAGAAACACACTAAGATCAAATGAAATATGTGGGAAACGGTTATCTCCATTTAAGCTCAAAAGAAAATTTTCAGTAGCATAATCAACTACCGTCATTAAAACTCTTTTTTGTGATTTTCTAAAATTTATGATAAATAAAGAAAAAGAAAAACAAGGTCCAAATTAGTAATTCCCTTTTTGGTTAGAATATTGATCTTTATATTCATCAATCATCTATCCCCATCAATGACGCCAAAAACTTGTTAAGACCTTTTTGTGTATTATAGATAGACCAAGGATTAAACAAGATCATATATATATATATATATATATATATATATATATATACAAATTTATGGAACTACTACCAAGGACTATTATCTAATCCCAGGTAACAAAAACTTGTTCACCAAATTGTATAGACCAAACTGTGCAAACAAAGTTCTGACTCTGCCATCCAAGGA
This sequence comes from Tetrastigma voinierianum, assembly GCA_016808115.1. Taxonomy (NCBI): domain Eukaryota; kingdom Viridiplantae; phylum Streptophyta; class Magnoliopsida; order Vitales; family Vitaceae; genus Tetrastigma; species Tetrastigma voinierianum. Next base: position 90,240 of record JAEQBH010004044.1, on the reverse strand, counting down.
CTATTATCTAATCCTCGGCAACAACGCCAAAAACATGTTAAACGAAATGTGATGAAAGTATGTGTTTGTCATTTTTTGTAAACTGGATTCATTAAAGATTTTGATTGGTCTTAATCACTACAAGTGCACAAATCATACAAGTAATGAAAGTGGATTTTCATTAAGTCCAAATATCGTTCCCATGATGATTGAGGATGAATCATAAAACCAACTACCCCAACTACTCAAGATCCTTACTATTTGAACTCCAATATTAAGATGATTGGAAAAAGAATAAAATAATAATAAGGTAATTTCACTAGTGTACATAAAATATTACTAACAATGGAGTTGAGAGTTCACTGAGTGAGACAATACTAGGACATAGACCAATGAATAATTGTCAATTTCAGATCGGGCTGAATCTTAACTAAAACCATAAGTCAGGTCGAATTTGTCCAAGATGCATTATGGTATAGTTTGGATTTCTCCCTCAACCATACATTTTACTAATTAGAGATTCATGTTCATTTCTGACTCATGAATCTAATTAGCTACTTGTAAGATGTAATCATCTTTCTAATATTTGAGTATTTTTCTTTTTCAATACTTCACACCCAGATCTAAGGACTGAAGAATTCTTGCCCCCATAGATAGGATATTGCATGCCTTCTCCAATTTAAATGACACCTCATCCTTCAATACTGATGAAATTTTCCATCTCCTTGATTAGATCTTTGCTAACACGGGATTAGAATCCTTTCATCAGAGAGAGGAGAAGCCTCTGAGTGATTAAACTGATACTTCATCAAAATATCCTCAAATCATGAGTAAGTTAGTGATTTATCTGAGTAATCTTTCAGAGTTCATAAGTTCCAAAGTATTAGTCTACCATTCCCACAAAGAATTGTTCTATACCCTCAGGATTCTCCATCTCTATGTCATGCAGAAGGCCTCTTGGAAATCAAGGAAAGATACAATACTTTGCTTGGATACATGTTACTAGTACTGGGAACAATTAAGTTCAAAAATAATACCAATCAAATAAATTCAAGAATTCTAACTAAGGCGTTCTTCCACTTTGTGCAGAAAAATGACTATCATCATCGACCTATTCCCAAAGGGAGCTCAACCTTTCAAAACCGATTCACTCATATCAATGACTAACTGTTCAGGAAAATTCATTGAAAGTGCAAACTAACTAAAATAAATGAAATCCATAAATTTTCCGAACTCCATTTTATTCAAAATAGTAATGAAAGAGAAAATTTAACAAGAAATTCAAGATCGAAGATGTACTACAATTCCTTAATCAACTCCGAAAAATCAAAAGAAAACTAACTAAAAAACTACGCTCAAACTAAATCTACTAAAAAGGAACTAAAATAAAAATAAAAGAAAAATAAAAGAAAAGAAAAAGAAAAATAATATATAAAGAGTCTTCAACTACCCAGAAGTCCTGGAATTGCGGAAGCTGCACCTAGTGCCCTAGATGCGTTTATTTATAAACTTTCCAATGTTGGATCGCACTTTAAGATAGTGTTGTGGATCCCCAGATTTCTGGTCCAAATTGGTCGCTCTTTCGTGACATAGAAAGTTCTGTTGCGACAGAGTCTTCGATCTTTATTGCAGGCTTCTGTCGTAGCTTGAAGTTTTTTGTCGTGGCTTGTTCTCTAAACTTTTTCTTGGATTTTATCAATGCATGCACTTTGATAATGTCGTATGGCTGCAGTTTTTATCTATCGGGCCTTGTTTCGTCATCGAAAGAAATTGCCCATGTCACACATAAAAATTTGTCGTGACCTCGCCCTTTATGCACTTCTCGCCTCTGGAAATTGTGGCGACATAATTTTCTTTGTTGCGACAAGCATTTTTCGCTTCAACTTTTCTACTTTTTCAAGACAGAGTTGTCTATGTTGCAACAGGATTTCTTTGATTCCTTAACAATTTCGTCAGAACATAATTTTGTCGCGATTGTACTTTTCTTCTCCATCCTATAGGTCGAACCGCTTGCTACGATGTAAATCTTTGTTGCGACATATTGACTTGGCTAATCTCAGTTCTCATTCAATTTCTGTCGATACCGAATTTTCTTCTATCACGACATAATTCTATCTTTGTTTAGCTTTTATTGTCGCGACAAAAATTCTGCCTTCAATTCTTTACTATGTCGCAACATGAATTTCTTTGTCGCCATGGCTTTTGTATTGCTCTTTAACTTCTTGTCACAACAGAGAATTTACCTCCCTCATGTTTTGTTTTTCGCAACAAAAATAACTTTTGTCGCGACAAAGTCTTATTGCTCTTTGTTGTGAACTCTGAATGTTATGTCAGGACAAGATTTTCTTTGTCATGATAGAATTTTCTTCCTTGAGCTGATTCCATGCTAAAAACTTAGTCGCAACACAAAAAATATTTGTCTCTGCTGAGTTGTGTTATATTCTTTCCATTTTCTGTCGCGATAGAGCTGTCTGTTGTCACGACATAGTTCATATGCTAATATGCAGCCTTTTATGTTGCGACCGAAGAAGGATTGTCGCGACAAAGTTCCTTTTCCATTTGCCTTGATCATTGTCGCAACAGAGTTAAGAGTGTCACGACAATAATGTTTACATTCTTCTTCTTCTCGTAAATGTTAGGACAAAACCCTTTCTTTGGCTTCGCGGCTGCAGACTTTTCGCCTCGAGTTCACCGTTTTTGTTGCAACATGCTAACCGATGGTCAGAACATAGTTATTCGTCATTGAAATTCTATCATGTATTAAACAAAAACTATGTCGTGACATAGAATGCTTTAATTGCCACTTTTTTTCTTTTTTTCTGCTGGAATTATCTCATTTTTCAATGAAAACCTGAAAAACACAAAGTTGGTGAATATTCCATAATTTGGCATAAAAATATATATGAAACTGCTAAAAACATGCTAGAAAAATGAAATAAAAATAGACGAGTATAAGACTTATCACCTTTCTTGGACACGTTGTATCGGAATAAGGAATTAGGGTGGATCCAAGGAAGATAGAAGTGATTCTTGAATGGAAACAACCGAGAAGTGTCACGGAAGTTCATAGCTTCCTAGGCTTAGCAGGTTACCACATAAAGTTCGTTAAGGGGTTTTCGATGACTGCCGCCCCTATTACGAGATTGCTTCAAAAGAATGTGAAATTTGAGTGGAGTGGAAAGTGTCAAGCTAGTTTTGAAAAGTTGAAAGAGTTCTTAACCGTGACACCGGTTCTTACTTAACCGACCTATGATAAAGAATATGTGATCTTTAGTGATGGTTCGTTAAATAGACTCAGATGTGCCCTTATGCAAGAGGGTAAAGTGGTAGCATATGCTTCAAAGAGGTTGAAGTCGCATGAAAAGAACTACCCTATGCATGATTTGGAATTGGCCGCCATTGTGTTTGCATTGAAAATATGGAGACATTATCTTTAAGGAGAAAAGTGTTTCATCTACACCGATCACAAAAGTCTTAAGTATTTGCCCTCACAACCGGAGCTTAACTTTAGACAACGTAGATGGATAGAATTTATCAAGAAATATGATTGTGTCATCGACTACCATCCCAGGAAAGCTAATGTTGTGGCAGACACTCTGAGTAGAAAGTCAGTATAAACATTACGAACATTGAATGCTCATTTATCATTATCAGACAGCGGTACAATAGTAGCGGAATTGATAGCAAACCTGAATTTGTTAAATAGAGTTCTAGAGGCACAAAAGAGTGATGAGAACAATTCCGCACTGTAAGTCGACATGAGGGGAAAGAAACCGAAGCCAAAGTGAATGAGGATGGATTCTTGTATTATAGAGACCAAGTTTGTGTACCTAGTGATGATGAGTTGAAGAAATCCATTCTTGAAGAGGCACATAATGGATCCTTTGCTATGCATCCTGGATGCACGAAAATGTATCAAGATTTAAAGACTTCATACTGGTGATCCAAAAAAAAGAGGGATGTTTCGGATTTTGTGACCAAATGTGGTGCAAATTGCAGGTGAAAGGCATCAAGTCTTCTTCAGTTTGTCATGAAACTATTAGAATACCCATGGAAATAAATCTAATAACAATGAATTTTGTGCTCGAGTTACCATTGATAGGGAGAAAGCATGATTCAGTTTGGGTCGTGGTAGACTGATTAACGAAGTCAACTCACTTCCTACCAGTAAGAACCGACTATTCACTTGATAAGTTAGCAGAGCTTTACATAGAGGAAACGGTTCGATTACATGGGATTCTAGTGTCTATTATTTCAGATAGAGATCTGAGGTTCACTTCGAGATTCTAGGGAAAATTGCAAGAGGCTTTAAGCACTCGACTAAATTTTAGCATAGCTTTCCACGCAGAGATGGATGGAAAATCGAAGAGATTTATTCAAGTTTGAGAGGATATACTTAGAAGTTGTGTGATCGACTATGAGGATTGTTAGGATAGACATATTCCTCTAGTTGAATTTGTGTATAACAATAGCTTCCAGTCAAGTATTCGAATGGCGCCTTACAAGGCTTTTTACGGAAGAAAGTGTAGAACCCCACTATGTTGGACAAAGTTAAGTGAGAAGAAGGTAATCAGCCTTGATTTGATCTAAGAGATCGAGGAGAAGGTGAAAACGATCAAAGAAAGATTAAAGGTAGCCACGGATAGACAAAAGTCTTACGCCGACTTAAGAAAATACATTCAATATGAGATCGTCGAGAAAGTGTTCTTGAAAGTTTCTCCTTGGAAGAAAGTAATGAGATTCAGGAGAAAGGGGGGTGTTGAGCCCTAGGTTCATTAGGTCATATGAAGTGATTAAGAAAGTGGGTCCACTGGAATATAGGTTAGCCTTACCTCCAGAATTGGAAAATATCCATAACGTTTTTCACGGTTCAATGTTAAGAAGGTATAGGTCAGATCCCTCACATGTGGTGTCTTCAGAGATTATTGAGCTTCACCCTGACTTTACTTACAAAGAGGAACTTGTAGAAATATTGGCTCGATAAGTCGAAGAATTGAGGACCAAACGAATTCCATTAGTCAAAGTATTGTGGAGAAACCACAAGACTGAGGAAGCCACGTGGGAAAGTGAAGAAACTATGCGTCAGCAATATCCACAACTGTTCAATGAAGGTAATTTCGAGGACGAAATCTCCTAAGTGGGGAGGAGTTGTAACGTCCCAAAAATAGCCTTTTCATATTATTATTTTACTTTATAACATTTCCTGCTATTAAATATTTTTATTTTATTTATTCGATATTTTATTGGTTTTAAATGATAAAAATAAAGGTTTTTAAAGCAAGAATTCGCATAGTGGATTAGTTCACCCCAAATTAAGCCCTAGTAGTTTAATGATATGTTTAGAGTATAACACAAGTTAAATTTGAATTTTTCGAAATTTAATAGCAAAGTGAAAAAAATAATAATAATAATTGTCAAATGAGGACCCAAATGTCATAAATGAAGAAAAGTACATGCCAAAGTAGAAATGTGATAAGTTGTTGTGCAAATGAAATAGAAATGAAGGGCTTTAATGCAAAAATGGGAAATTAGGTAAAAAAATGTCTTTAGCCAAACATGGCCTTGTACATGAAAAGGAGATAAGACCAAATCTTGTCTTGTAAAAGGGGAAGAACACGTTTTGGTTTTCCGAGAGCTTAGGCCTATGATGCTTGTGGGGGAAGAACCAAATTTGGTTTGATTTACTCCATTTTGTTCAAGGTTCTTGTGATCAAGAAAGGAAAGAAGAAGGAAGAAGAGAAAGCTAGTGAAGATCAAGACGATCAAGGTTAGGAACCCTCCTAACTCCTTTTTTTATTGTGTTTGGGTTTGGTAAAACCCTACTTTTGTATATATGTTTGAGTTAGAGTTCAAGCAGCCTTTTTGCTTTGATTATGATTAGTTTTGAGGAATTTTTGTATAAAGGAAATGTTAAGGTTTTAAGGGAGATGCTATCAAATTTTTCCAAACTCATGTTTTTGTTTTGTCCATAACTTAGCCATTACTCATCCAAATTGAGTGATTCAAATTGCAAATTAAATCAGAGAAAATATTTCGAGGATAAGTGTGGTCTAAATTCCGACCCCATCGGACTCTAGAAATACATCAAAGTGAATCGTTTATATCAAATCTTGGTTCCGTTGCGCGCTTGGTTTTTGGTATTTCACTCATCTAAATTGAGTGATTCAAATTTTTGGATAAACTAAACTTCTAGGGGAACAATTTTTTCTGAAATAAGTGTATTCAAATTTGTAATTCCACTCGTATCCGTAAATTGCCTAAGGGAGCCTACAGAGTAGGAAAATTCCGGGTTCCTTGTAGCTGAAAATAGAGTAGTCCTGGTTGTTTAGAACATATCTTGAGTTTCAATCTTCAAATTGGATGATTCCATTTTCTAAATAAAATAGATTTATAGAGGAACAATGGAATTGAAAGAATTTGGATAAAATATTGCTCATTTGTTCCTAGAAAAGTTTACAAGTGAAGGTGTATTGTGTAGAAATCAACCCTAACCAAAAACACTAGCACGCACGACTGATATTTTTCTATTCGTGATGGACCAGTGGGCTTTCTTCTGACGAGAAACCCGAGTAAGATCTGGATTCCAAGGATAGAGCCAAGGAGTGACAAACTTTTCGGTTTGTTCCTCCCATTCTTTTCTTTATAGCTTTCAGATGGATTTGTAAAAAACCGAAATGATTTAAATGGGAAAAATGCATGTGTGCTTTGTTTTTAACCATAAACAAATTTGTCTTAAGTGATTGGGAAAGTGATTGCAAATGGATTGCCATGAAAACTGCATGAGCTTCAACATGTGTTTGTTAGGGTATATATGTATATACAATATTGTAATTTACTATGACTGGGTATTAATGCCCTTAAGAGAATGTTATCTGTCATATTCGAGTTAAGGATAGATTGGTATACCATTAAGGGTCAATGTAGTAGTACTGCGAATGAAATAATGTACAGTGGTATACCGATCCGTAGCCCAGTGGGACAGTGTTGGTAATGTAAACAAAATGAATTTGTAAATAACCAATCAGCAACCCAACAGGACCGTACTATGTTATTAAATGGTTTTTTACTCACCCCCGCATCCCACGGATCAGGTTTATGATTCTCGTTATCCTATGCACCAAAAGTCATGGTTATATTTGTTTAAGGGAAAACTTATAAGTAAATGTGTGAAATGCATAATTTGAGTTTTGAATGAAAAAATTAACATGTATATTGTTCATTGCATTGACCATTGAAAATATGCAAACATGTTGTTTTCGAAAAGATACATATTTTGTGTTTGATTGAAATGAGGATAGAAATGCATAGAACCACTAAACATGAAAATGCTTAGCGCGTTATTTTATCATGCGCAGGTACCGAGTGAATAGGGGCAAGATCAAAGACCGTCGAGCCCTGAGTCATCATCGAATCGTGGGGAGTATAAGTAAATGTTCCGTCTCATGCATAAATTTCATTTCAATAAAAAAAAAATTCATGTAATTGTTTTACATTGAAAATAAAGATGTTTTGTAAATGATTTAAAAATGGTAAGAAATGTCATCTTGTATAAATGTGGGAATTGAGCAAATGATGGGTTCTCTACCATGATTGATGTGTGTGTGTGTATATATATATATTTATATATATATATATATATATATATATATATATATATATATATGTATGTATGTATTAGTAATGAGATCATAATTTCATACATAATTAAGATTTAAATGGATATTAAATATCCCATCAAAAATAAGTATATGAAATGTGTTTTACAGATAAATGGATTTAGTGGTCTACGTCCCTAGGTCCGGTTCAGCCATCAGGTCGGGTCAGGTATGGGGGCGTGACATTGATTTTGGTATTAGAGCTTAGGTTTAGGCAATTCTATAAATTGGTTTTTGAAATTGTGTGTGACATGCATTGCATTTTCATATAAAAGGATGACGTGACTCTTATGCGGATCTTGTCGGTCTTAATAGCTCAAGCATGGAAAGTTCAAGCCACCATGGGGTCAGAGGTGACTCGTGAAGTCACCCAAATAGCCCCGCTAGTGTGGATGGTGGGCAAGCTTCCCATGCTCCATTGATACATGAATAGGGACAAGCCGCAAGACGTACTATGGATATCCTCCAATAGATAGCTTAAGCACTGCAATGAGTAACGCAACAAGCCCAAGTTGTCCCTCAAAGGACAAAAATTAAGAGAATGGCAAGATACCGACCCATAGATTTTCTTGGAAAGAAAGATGATGAGCCTTCCATGGCGGAAAATTGGCTCGAAAGAACAGAGAAAATGCTTAGACAAATGCATTACAAACCAGAGGAAAATTTAGAGTATGCGATCTCACTACTTCAAGATGACGCTTACCAGTGGTGGGTGTCCGTGACTAAAACTGCACCACCGGAAATTGTTACATGGGAGTTTTTCATAGAAGAATTCAGGAAACAATATATAGGTCATATCTACCTTACCAATATGAGAAGAGAGTTCCATAATTTGAAGAAGAGGAAGATGAGTGTGACAGAGTATCGGAGGGAATTCACCCGGCTGAGCAAGTATGCTCTAGAGATGCTAGTTACAGAGAAAGACAAGTTCAATAAGTTTGAGGATGGCCTAAATGACTATATTCGGGCCTATGTCACAGGGTTCGGCCATGATGATTTCTCTAAGATTGTGACATTAAATGTTGAAAGGGTAAAGAAAGAAGAGTATGATAGAAAAGAAAGAAGAAATGGTAAGAACAACCATGGTCAGTCAAGTTCGTATCAGCACCAGAATAAGAAGTTTAGAGGTCCACAGGGTTCTAGTCAGCCTACACTATAGAGACCAACTCAGACTACCTGTAGTAAGACTATTTTACCAGCATCGTCAACAGCTAGTGCCTGGGAGGTTTTTTGAGATGACCAAATCCTCCTTATTGCACACATTATGGGGGGAGACATAAAGGAGATCGTTGGAGACAAACAAGTGCTTGTTTGGTTTGTGGATCCAATGAGCACAAAGTAAAAGATTGTCCTAAAGCTCGTTCTTACACAACACCCCAGATTGGGGGTATAGCTTCAGCAGTACAAAAGGGAAGTAAGGATAATAAGAGAGTTGCATCATCGAGTGCTCCGAGGCAAGCAACACAAACCATAGAAGACAAGATGGTCGTGCTCCAGTCAGGGCGTATGCAATGAAGGCAGTTGAAAATAAAAATGCCCGAATGTGATAGTTGGTAATTTTCATATATTTGAGACTATTGTACATGCATTGATAGATCCAAGATCAACCCAGTCCTATGTTTATACTTCCAATACGAGGTTTGGTGGTTTACCGAAGAGTGAAACCGAGTATGATATCTTGGTGACAAATCCGTTAGGGAATAGTGTCATTATGAGTAGAGTTTACAGAGATTCTCCCATCAGAATACGAGAGTATGAGTTTTTGGGAGACTTAATCGAGCTATCATTCAAAGAGTTCGATGTGATATTAGAGATGGATTGGTTGTCCCGATAACAAGTGGTAGTTAATTGTATAATGAAACGAGTGACCTTAAGGACACCGAGTAGTAAGGAAGTGACTTTCATCGGTGAGAGGCCGAACCACCTCTCTAATGTGATATTTGTCGCCACTGCTAGAATGATGGTTCGGAAAGGGTGTGAAGCCTACTTGGCATATGTGGTTGATATGAAAAAGGCGTAGCCTAGTTTATCAAACATCCCTACAGTTTGTGATTATCCGAACGTGTTTCCAAAGGAGTTGCCAAGATTACCTCCATAAAGAGAGATTGAGTTCACAATCAACGTTGTTCTAGGTGCCACTCCGACATCCATTACACAGTATAGATAGGCTCCAGTCGAGTTAAAAGAGTTGAAGCTTCAGTTGTTAGAATTATTAGAGAAGGGATTTATTTGTCTGAGCGTATGACCATGGGGAGCTCCAATGCTCTTTGTTAAGAATAAAGATGGTACACTTTGGCCATAAAGTTGATTATAGACAATTTAACAAATGATAAAGGAAGAACAAGTATCCGCATCGTAATTGATGACTCATCACTAATTTAAAGGTGCGGGTGTCTTTTCAAAGATCGACATACGTTTTGGGTATCATCAATTAAGGATTAAGGATGCACATGTGAATAAGATGGCATTTAGAATGAAGTATGGACATTACGAGTTCCTTGTAATTCCATTTGGGTTAACAAATGCACCAACGGCTTTCAAGGACTTAATGAACCGTGTTTTCCGACTGTTTTTAGATCGGTTTGTCATGGGGGGTTTATAGATGACATCCTTGTGTATTCAAAGGATCGGGAAGATCATGATAAGCACCTTCAGGTAGTGTTAGAAAACCTTGAGAAATGAACAGTTGTATGCAAAAATGAGTAAGTATGAATTTTGGTTGAAAGAAGTGTCCTTTCTTAGACACATTGTACCGGAAAAAGGAATTAGGGTGGATCTAAGGAAGATAGAAGTGATTCTTGGATGGAAACCAACGAGAAGTGTCACGGAAGTTCGTAGCTTCCTAGGCTTAGCAGGTTACTACATAGGGTTCGTTAAGGGGTTTTCGATGACTGCATCCCCTATGACAAGATTGCTCTAATAGAATGTGAAATTTGAGTGGAGTGGAAAGTGTAGAGCTAGTTTTGAAAAGTTGAAAGTTGTCTTAACTGAGGCACCGATTCTTACTCAACCGACCTACGGTAAAGAATATGTGATCTTTAGTGATGCTTCACTCAATGGACTCGGATGTGTCCTTATGCAAGAAGGTAAAGTGGTAGCTTATGCTTCAAGGCAATTGAAGCCACATGAAAAGCATTACCCTACACATGATTTGGATTTGGCCGCAATTGTGTTTGCATTGAAAATATGGAAACACTATCTTTACGGAGAAAAGTGTTTCATCTACATCAATTACAAAAGTCTTAAGTATTTGCCCATGCAATCGGAGCTTAACTTAAGACAACGTAGATGGATGGAATTGATCAAAGATTATGATTGTGTCATCGACTACCATCCCGGGAAAGCTAATGTTGCTGTAGATGCTCTGATTAGAAGTCAGTACATACATTACGAGCATTGAATGCTCATTTGTCATTATTAGACGGCGGTACAATAGTAGTGGAATTGCTAGCAAAACTGAATTTGTTAAATCAAGTGCTAGAGGCATAAAAGAGTGATGAGAAAATTTTTGCAATTATAAGTCATAATAGAGAGGGGAAAGAAAATAAGTTTTCAATGAATGAGGATGGATTCTTATATTATAGAGACCGAGTTTGTGTACCCAGTGATGATGAGTTGAAGAAATCCACAGTGGATCCTTTGCTATGCATCTTGGTAGCACAAAAATGTATCAGGATTTAAAGAATTCATACTGGTGGTCTGGAATGAAGAGAGATGTTTTAGATTTTGTGACCAAATGTATGGTGTGCCAAAGGGTGAAAGCAGAACATCAAGTTCCTTTGGGTTTGTTGTAGCCTATTAGAATACCTAAGTGGAAATGGGACCGAATCAGAATGGATTTTGTGGTCGGGTTACCATTGATAGGGAGAAAGTATGATTCAATTTGGGTTGTTGTAGAGCGATTGACGAAGTCAGATAACTTCCTACCAATAAGAACCGACTATTTACTTGATAAGTTAGAAGAGCTTTACATAGAGAAAATAGTTCAGTTACATGGGATTCCAGTGTCTATAATTTTAGATAGAGAGATCCGAGGTTCACCTCAAGATTCTAGGGAAAATTGAAAAAGGCTTTAGGTACTCAACTAAATTTCAGCACGGCTTTCCACGCGCAGACGGATGGACAATCGGAGAGAGTTATTCAAGTTTTAGAGGATATGCTTAGAAGTTGTGTGATCGACTATGAGGATAGTTAGGATAGACATATTCCTCTAGTTGAATTTGTGTATAACAATAACTTCCAGTCAAGTATTCGAATAGCGCCTTACGAGGCTCTTTACTGAAGGAATTGTAGTACCTCATTATGTTAGACAAAGTTAAGTGAGAAGAAGGTAATCAGCCCTGATTTGATCCAAGAGACCGAGGAGAAGGTGAAAATGATCAGAGAAAGATTAAAGGTAGTCGTGGATAGACAAAAGTCTTAAGCTAACTTGAAGAGAAAAGACATTCAATATTAGATCGACGAGAAACTGTTCTTGAAAGTTTCTCCTTGGAAGAAAGTCATGAGATCTGTGAGAAAGTAAGTGCCGAGCCCCAGGTCTACTGGGCCGTATATGATCGAGAAAGTGGGTCCAAAGTGGGCATATAGGCTAAGCCTTCTTACCTCCATAGCTGGAAAATATCCATAACGCTTTTCAAATTTTCAATGTTAAGGAGGTGATGTGTCGCACTCCTCACATGAGGTCTCTCTACGAAGATTACCGAGCTTCGCCCCGACTTTGACCTTGGCAAAGAGGAACCAAGAGAGTAATCTGCTCGAGAAGTCAAAGAATTGAGGACCAAACGAATTCCATTAGTCAAAGTATTGTGGAGAAACCACAAGATTGAGGAAGCCACGTGGGAAAGTGAAGAAACTATGCGTCAGCAATATCCACATATGTTCAATGAAGGTAATTTCGAGGATGAAATCTCCTAAGAGAGGAGGAGTTGTAACGTCCCAAAAATAGCCTTTTCATTTTATTATTTAATTTATAACATTTTCTGCTATTATAAATTTTTATTTTATTTATTCGATATTTTATTGGTTTTAAGTGATAAAAATAGAGGTTTTTAAAGCGAGAATTCGCATACTGGATTAGTGCACCCCAAATTAACTCAGTAGTTTAATGATATGTTTAGGTATAAATATGTTAAATTTCAATTTTTCAGAATTTAAATGCTAAGTTAAAAAATAAAATAATTGGCAAATGAGGACCTAAAGGTCATAAATGAAGAAGAGTATATGTCAAAGTAGAAATATGATAAGTTGTTGTGCAAATGAAATAGAAATGAAGGGCTTTAATGCAAAAATGCAAAATTGAGTCAAAAATGCCTTTAGCCAAACATGGCCTTGTACATGAAAATGAGATAGGACCAAATCTTGTCTTGTAAAGGGGGAAGAACAAGTTTTGGTTTTGGGAGAGCTTAGTGCTACGATGCTTGTGGGAGATAAATTCAAATTTGGTTTGATTTACTCCATTTTGCTCAAGTTTCTATGTGATCGAGAAAGGAAAGAAGAAGGAAAAAGAGAAAGCTAGTGAAGATCAAGGTTAGGAACCCTCCTAACTCCCTCTTTGATCAGGTTTCGCTTGGTAAATCCTTACTTCAGGTGTATATATATATATATATATATATATATATATATATATATATATATATATATATATATATATATATAGATGTTTGAGTTAGAGTTCAAGTAGCCTTTTTCTTGGATTAGGATTGGTTTTGAGGAATTTGTGTATAAAGGAAAAGTTAGGGTTTTAGGGGAGATGCTGTAAAATTTTTCCAATTGAGTGATTCAAATTTCTGGGTTAACTATGCTTCTATGAGACAAAATGTCCTTGAAATAAGTTTATTCAAATTTAAACCCATCGGGACCTGCAAATACGCGCCAAATCAAGCTCTATTTTCTGGCACTCGGTTCCGTTTTGGTACAGCTTGGTATTTGGGTCATATGTTGAGTTTCAATCGATCCAAATCGAAATGATTCAATTTTCTATGAACAGCACTTCTATAACAAATTTTCTTGAAATAAGTGTATTCTAATCGATTAGTACCAAATAAGGTTATTGGAAATTCGTTTATTACAAGTAAGTTTTGAGCACTTTTGTGTACTAATTCAACCTAATTAACTCAATTGGCACAATTGTTGTCCCGAGACTATACCACCGATTGCATTTTTGTATTATTATTTTTGTAGTTTCGTAAGCTAAATTAGGCCAAAGTCATCGAGTCGACTCAAACACGAAGAATCCAAGCCGAACTCGGAGTTGTAAGTTAGAAGTAAGAAGGAAATTGGAGCATAAAACATAAGAAATCAAAACATTGCACACTTGCAAGGGTCATAAAATTTCAATAACCTCGTTAGAACTTCGCAGTTCAAGTAAACTTTAACCTCGCCTCCAGGTTCTTGTTGACCCCATTTTTGACCACCTTTTTTTCATCTTTTCCTAAACTACCCTCTAAGGTAATATTGTAGCCATACATTTTTCTAATTTCCCTTGATTCTGAGTAGTATATAAGCCTCAGTTAAGGCTCTATACAGGATCATCACATTATGCAACCTGCTAAACACCCCTTAAGCACAACAACTCAAAGGATGCTTGGCTAAATCCCCCTCATCCTTGAAGATGAGGGCCACTGGGCTAGGGTTTTGAGGTAAACTACTGGTCCTCTTGTTTTTTAAACACAACCAGTTATTGTCATTTATGTTTTTATCTTTCACTGTTGGTTTAGATCACTTTGATGTATTCTGATTGACCAGTACTTGGTAATCTTTTAGGGTTCAGTCGATGCTTATTGCTAGATCCATTAAGATTTATTTAGTTGCCATTTATTTGTCACTGTAGGGTAGATCAAGTGGTCAAGTTTTACTGTTCGAAAACATTAATGACCAATAAATGCTACATTTCAAAAGGAAATTATTAGGGTTCAATTTTTATAGCCAAATGAAGATCCGGTTCGGGAAATGACTATAAGTCATCCTCCCCAACGCGAGGAATAGGACCCGAGGATTTCTCCGTTGCACTAGAACCTTCAACCCAATGGCCTAATGCTTCAAGGAGTTCTTTTACATTTTATTTCATTCCATTTTTTTTAGTTTTCCAACCATCAATCCCATTGTTTTTATGAAAACCCTAAATCCAAAATGAAATTCACCATTTTGAATCAATGTAAATAATTTTGTGAGAAGAAAACCCATCCCTGAGTTCAACCCTAGAGCCGCTATACTGCAGTAGCTAGGCTACAACAGTAGAAGGTATAGGTTTATAAATTTTGTTGGTCTCTGAGAGCTTCCAGCTACACTTTTACGTGCGACCAAATGGGCGCCGTTGCTGGGATGGTGCTCTATGCAAGTGACTGTTTAACTTAGATCCACATCACAAGTGCTCTGAATTTTCAACCTTTTGTTCTTACCGTTATTTCCTTAGCGCTTCATCGTTAGGTTGATTCACCTTATACTGTCCATATACAATTTCTATCTCATTTTTTTACCTAACATTAACCTTTTGTAGTATGTTTTAAGCTGCCTCGTTGTGGTTTTCAGGCTCTTCGAGTTTATGCAACACTAGGATAGGAACACAAAGATGTCGATAGAAGGAGCAAAGGCTCCACAAGAACAAAGCTATGAATCGAGCATACATCATTTGTCGATGGAGCTCCACATGAGGAGCAAAGAGAGTCACCGTGGGGCTCAAAGGAACCCAAATGCATACAGAACAATGAGGGACCATGTACACCCTCCAAGAGTGAGTACCCTCCTACATTGTGCCTCCTCTAGAGGACATCATTATCAAGCCCTATATAGTGCCCCTACTCCCCACTTTCCATGGAATGGAGAGTGAAAATCCCTATTCACACATCTGGGAGTTCGAGGAAGTATGCAATACCTTCAAAGAGGACATCCCCAATGTGGATTTGATGAGGCTGAAGTTCTTCCCTCTGACTCTAAAGGACAAGGCTAAAATATGGCTCAACTCTCTGAGGCCAAGAACTATTAGGAATTGGGGAGATATGCAGGCAAAATTTTTAAAGAAATTCTTCAGCACCTATAAAACCAATAGTTTGAAGAGGGAAATTTACACCTTCACAACCCAAGAAAATGAGAAATTCTACCAGTGCTGGGAAAGGTACCTAGAGACCATCAGTACCTGCCCTCACCATGGCTCTTATACTTGGATGCTGGTTAATCACTTCTATAATGGAATGTCCCCTGCTATGTGATTAGTGCCCAAAAAGTGCTATTTTGAACCCTATTTATTTTAGGTTTTGAGTGCTTTTTGTGTACTAATTATTCTAATTAACCCGATTTGCACATTAAGGTCCCTGCTATTCTACTGACGTGATTACAAGTAAATTTTTACAATTTTTTTATGAAGCTAATCATGCCAAAATTGTTGAGTCGATCCAAGCACGAAGAATTCGAATCAAACTCAGCATAGCAGATCAGAGACCAGAAGGAAAGAAGAGAAGAACATGCAGAAAATTTGGAGCTGCAGAAAATTCCTACGAGCACTATTCATGTTCCTGACACTATTCACAGATTTTGCCACCGTTTCATCCCGCCGCCTGCTTGTTCGCTTTTGTCACTCGTCAGCTTTCTTCCTAAATTGCCTCATTGTAATAGTAATTGCTTTTGGTTTTTTTGGTATTTTTGTATGAGGGGCTTTGACTACAAAATCCCTAAGCCAAGCACTATAGAAAATCACTTAATCAATAAAATCAATTCAGAAGCCGCCTCCACTTTTCTCACTTTCTCTCCCTTTTCTCTCATTTTCTTAGCACTTTCTGGGCAGCCAAACACCCTCCAAGGATGACAACTCGAAGATGAGCGGCTAAAACCCCTTCCTCTTTGAAGGAGAAGGCTTCTGGGTGTGGATCCGGCTACCGCGGGTTCCCCGTTTCTTCACTTGGTACTCACAAGCAGTTTTGTGTTCCATTTCTAACTTTAGGTTTTTATCCCTTCGAATCTCCTTGAATGGCTATTATTTGGTAAGCTTTTAGGGTTCAAGGATGCTTATTGCTAGATCCACTGAGATTCATTAGTTACCCTCTATGATCCATTGGAAGGTGAGTCAAGGAGACTGATTTTTCACTGTCGGTGACCACTGTTGCTCAGTGAACACCAATTTTCAAAAGGATAATTATTTTGGGTTAGGTTTTATAGTTAAATGAAGATCTGGTTCGGGAGATGACTATAGGTCATCCTCCCCAATGCGAGGAAATGACCCTAGAAACCCTCAGTTGCCTTAGCATCCTAAGCCCAGTGTCTTGATACTTCAAGGAGACCTCTTTTATTCTTTTTCTTATTTTACTTCATTTTCATTTCTATTTTTCACCATCAAAACCCCCCTGTTTTTACAAAACCTTAAAATCCAAAACCAAATTCACTAGTTTACATATCACTGTAAGTCATTTGTGCAAAAAAAACCCATCCCTGTGTTCGATCCTATAGCCGCATACCTACAAGAAGTACGCTACTGCAGGAGTAATTTAAAGTTATAAATATTGTTGATCCTAATCCCCATCGTGGCACTAACCAAATGGCGCGTGTGATGGTGCCTAAGTGCTAATGATGACTGCTGAACATTTGTGATCCTCATCACAAGTTCCAAGTTAATTTTCTTGTATATATATCTTTTTAGTGTTTTCTGCAGTGTTTAATTTTGTTTCATTTTATTTCTCGTTTAGCTTAACTTTACTCCCTTTTGGTAGAGTTGTTTTTCCCCTTGTTTGGTGTTTGCTTGTTCTTGTCAGTAGGGGTTCGTGTTCCAGAGGGGATAGAGTTTCTTAATCAAGGTTGAATTTTAGAACTCCAATGGAAGAGGACAAGACGGGCCAAGATGTGGCAGGGGTAACCCTAGTATATATGTCCATGAGGGATTACGTAAAAACCACCATGGCAAAGTCAAGAACTGGAGAGGAATCAAAATGAATATAGGTCCATGAGGGACTATAGAAAACCAATGGATGAGTTCACCATAGCGGTAGTACTTACAACCATAGTTAGGGGAATCACACAAATTCTCATGGGAACCAAGACCTCCACAAAGATGCACCTCCCGAACCTCCATGTCGCTTCAACTCCTCAACACCAGGCCACCACAATTAATCCCCTCCGCATTTGAACAAGCCATTTCGACCTTACCCGCATAGTGGATGACTTATGGCGTGAGCAAAAAGGACACGCCCATTTGAACTAGAATTGCTCACCGGAAGGACAATTTGAACAAGAAATTAGGGATGGCTGAAAAATGACTTCAGCCTAAATGGGACAACCCATGACTCCATTGAAAACCTCATCAACATAAAGAATGTGTCCACTGCAGGGAAGAGTGCCAGTGACACCATGGTAGGAGCAAAGGTCACCAACAAACTGGCCAATAGGGCTTATAGAGGATTTCTATTGATTCGTCTAATCCTCATATGTGTGCTGTTGTTTTCCAAGGAGAAGAAAGAAGAAATCCTTCCCTTTATAACCGAGGGAGTGGCAGCTGGAAAAGAAACAAGGGAAGAGCCCAAGAGCTTGTTTTGAATCCATTTCCACCAATGAACCCACTACCGTAGCCCCCTCCCCTGACCAAGTGTACATTTTGCCAACCCTTGAAGCACCCACCATAAAGGCCACCCCATCACTGCCTATGCTGAAAACTTCAAGAAATTAGTGGCCACTGTACAAGCCTTTGCCACTACATCAAAAACAATGGCAGCTACACATACCGCATGGCATAGTGGATGGTTCGGGTGTCGGTTCGGATTTGGAGCAATCCGAACCCTAAGATTTAAGCTCCACCAGCCTCTTGCACCACCGACAAGACCTGAGTAATCGGTTTGAGGAACAGTTCACTCATTTTGTTTTGATTTTTCTTATTTTATTTTGTTTTATTTTAGTTTATTTTGATTTCTTTTAATTTTTCTTTAGATTTTCTAATTCTTCTTAAGTTAATTCGTTTCTAGCTTGTTTTTCACTTTCCTGCAATTTTTCTTAATTTTTCTTGTATTAATTTTTGCAGTTTGAGTGACAATTTTGAAGCGGGAATGAAGATCAGAAAAGAAGAAAAAAACGGGCGAAATTTTATATTGTTATTAAGCTCCCGATTCCTCGTCCACCCGACATGGATCCGAACTCGAGTTCTCGGTGCGAGACTCCAAGATCGGGACTCTTTACCTTTTTTTTTTTTTGCCGAACTCAGACCTGTGGGTATGGCCCATGTTATACCAGAATCATAATACTGTAGATACATATCAAAAGAACTACCACCGGAGGGTGTCCATCAAATTCCATACATATACCGAGTCCCATATACATATACAAAACTCGTACTTTTACATTTACTCAATCGTGAGCACCTAACCTACATGTAGTGAACCCTTACTAGTGTGTGTCGCCCAGCCAGACGCCGGAAGTCTTCTCAGATGTCTTCTCCTCGACCTACACCTGATGAACCCGTGTTTTACGCTTTAGCTGGAAACATATGTCTTATGGTACACATTTAACGATAAAACAATAATGTATAATATAATTTTCATGCATTTATATTATGAACTTATACAAATATTTCTTCTTATAACAAGCTTACGCTTATTCGATCTCCCATAGAGTTACAGCTATTCTTGCGTAACTTAAGCTACAACAATCTTATGTTTATTCGACTTTAGGAGTTACAGTAATCCTATCCTTATTCGTAACTTATACTTCTAACATAATTATGTTTATTCGGGACTCCCGTAGGAGTTACGTAATTTATCCTTATTCGTAACTTATACTTATAAATGTACTTATGTTTATTCTGGGACTCTCGTAGTGAGTTATAGAACTTATCCTTATTCGTAACTCTATACTTTATAACAGAATATGTTTATTCTGGGATCTCGCAGGAGTTACGTAACTTATAAAGCTTATACAGAGGTACCCTTAGGTACTACAAGGCTATTACTTATACCATAGGGTTTATACTTATACTACGGAGATTACACTTGTTTGGAGGTACCTGTAGGTACTACAAAGATACAGGAACATAGCACGGTATCAAGGAACTTATTCTTATACCTAAGTACCCGGTAAGCAATTAATTGCTCAAATGTCCCAATGTATCGCACACTGTGCTTATATCATCAAACTTTATCTTATACTCACATAATGGGAGTACCCATAGGTACTAATGGTTTATCCTTATCCGAGCTTACACTAGATCTGTGAGGTACTGGCTGTAGATTAATCAGATACAGAAGTACCCGTAGGTACTATAGAAATTAATTAGATACGAGAGTACCCATAGGTACTTCAGAACTTATATTTATACAGAGATACATTGTATCTTGTACTTGTACTACAGAGCATATCCTTGGCTTACGGTTCTTATACTGGTATTACGAAGCTTATTCTTGTACTTCGAATCTTATTCTTATATTTCAGATCTTATTTCGATTACTTTAACATATACTAGTCTTACGAACTCTAGACTTGCGTTAGAGCTAATTCCCTTGTATTGGATACGTAAGGGCCGTGAGGTACTACAGAACATTTTTCTGGTACAAAAGTACCCGTAGGTACTACATAACAGATTCATTATACAGAGATACCCGTAGGTACTACAAGACTTATACTTATTCTTGTATTTCGGATCTTATACTTGTCTTACAAAGCATATACTTATCATACGAATCTTATACTTGCATTACGGAACATGTACTTGTCTTACAAATCTTATACTTATTTTACCGATACGGGAGTACACGAGTACTCACCGGACTATGCTTGTTTTATCGATAATGAGCAATTTTAGGTACTGGGCGTAACTTATACTTATTTTACCGATACGGGAGTACACGTAGGTACTATTGGACTTATGCTTGTTTTACTGATATGGGAGTACACGTAGGTACTACAGAGCTTATACTTATTTTACTGATACGAGAGTACTCGTGGTTACTACAGAACTTGTACTTATATTACCGATACGGAAGTACTCATGGGTACTACGTAATCCTTGTACTTTATTTTAATCGGGACACGAGTACTGTGGGTGCCTACACAGATTAATCCGATACAAGGAGTACTTCCCATGTACTACGTAACTTAATCGATATGAGTACCCCTAGGTACTAAGTAGAACTTAATCGCATACGTGAGTACCCGTAGGTACTGGCGTAACTTAATCGTGACACAAAGAGTACCCTAGGTACTACAGAACTTAATCAGATATACATTCAGATCTTTACTCTTATTCTTTATTCAGAGTCTTATCATATAACTATTTGACTACCCGGACCAATCATAAGAAATGAGTAGGACGCAGCACAATAAGTACCCGAAGGTACAATGCAGTACTGAGGCCCGTAGCACAAAGCAGGAGTACCGAGGTATTAATCAGGAGTGCCGGAGCACTAATCAGGAGTACCGAAGTACTAATCAGGAGTGCCGGAGCACTAATCGAGTACCGGCATTAATCAGAGGCCGAAAGCACTAATCAGAGTACCAAGTACTAATCAGAGTTCGAGCACTAATCAGAGTACCGGGCATTTCCAACCAAGAGTGCCTAGCACTAATCGTGATTGAGCGCTGTCATCAATAAATCGCCCTAGGCGCTTACAATTTATGAGTTCAAGAATTTGCTATCTTATAATAGGCATTCTTAGCCACATTATGTGTTCATGACATATTGTATTTCACATTCATGGTTACGTTTCAGTTCGTTTTCATATTTCATATCATATTTATGTTTCATGAACACCGCTATACATTTTGCATTTCTTATATTTTCATGTTACTACATATGGAATTTCATATACTTGTACCCGTATAATGCCTATGTATTCACAATATCATTCATGTATTCTAGTCCCTCTATGAATCTATTTTACTTAGAAATTGAATCCATTCCAATCGGATCATCCAAACTCGTTATGGCATTTTCTTACGCCAACTAGCTCCGCTTACCGATTTTACCGAGGACAGTTTGCACATTCATTTCCAGCTCTGTATCCATATTTGACACTGGTTATTTATACTCCTTTAAAGCTAAGGTGCTATGGTTCTCCTCCAACTGAATCACCTAAATCGAGCAATCGAACTCAAGATACGTCCTAAACAATCCGAACTACTTTATGATTCAAAAACTGACACAGAATTGGCTCAAATGTTTCACTTGGAGTGGATTTATGGGCCACTTAGAGTCATAATTTTACGATTCCTATTTGAGGATATTTGGTTTTCCTTGAAGTCTAGTTTAATTATCCACTTGAATCACTCAAATCGGATAAGAAATGAGAAAGTTATGGCTAAAATAATGAAATTGGCCTAATAGGAAAATAGAATTAAAGACATGTGTACCTAAGACACCTCCGACCTGTACTTACATGTCGGGCCAAAAATGACCATAACCCAAAATGTACCGGTACATGTTCAGGGTGTACCGGTACATGTCACCAAAAATTGCCCAGAATGTGTATTTTATCCCATTTTTCCATGTGTTGATACCCAAATCAACTCTATACTTCATACACACATCAAAACCATTTCAAATTGATCTTATAATCTCTTTTCTTCTCAAATTATCTTTCACACACGGTCTTTCTTCCAAACTTTTCCATGAATTTCTCCTAAACCATTCTAATATGGGTCTTAACCCACACACAACCAAGTACTCAGATTTAGGGTTTGTTCTAAACCCTAACTCAATTTCTTTCCATTTAACCATGAATCCAACCTAAAAGGAGGATTCTATAATCATCTTGTGCCTTTTAGAGTTTTACCAACCCTAATTTCAATAAATCTTTGGTTATGATGAAATCCTAACAAACCCTAGGTTTGAGGCAAGATATTAACCATACAAAACCAAAGATCCATACCAAATCTCATAGAATCCATAATCAAGGTTAGTTTCCATACCTTTTTGGATCTTTGCTTCATCTCTTCTTCTCTTCTTTCTCTTCTTCTTCTCTCCTTCTCCCATCCATTTTTGGAGCTCTCTCCAAATGGAGACCAATTTGGTCTTTAAATCAAAATATTCTTAGGCCTTTGCTTGGTCTCTCAAAACCCATTGGGTTAATTTTCTTATTTGCTTTTGGTCCTCCAACTTTGACCATTTGTATTTCAAGTTTCCTTTATTTCATTTTGGCCTCAAATCTTGTTAACTTATGACTTTTAAGTCCCTCATTGGATAAATTACAATTTTATCCTTAAATCTTGCAAATTTCCGGGTCTCTTGTTTACCTGTTTCGCATTTAACTCACGAAACATTCAAATTACGCTTACAAAATACCCTAAACATGTCGAAAACTGCTAGGGTATATTTTGGGGTGTTACAATTCTCCCCCCCTTATAAGAATTTCGTCCTCGAAATTCATACTCTTTCATTTGCATGTACTGTGTCAGATCCTTTCTTTTCATGTCTTTTACAGAAGCTGGAGCGTGACTCTCACTTGAGCCATCAAAGCTCCATCAGAACTACATCTCCTGTCTTAATCTTTCAAAGCTGGATTGGTACTTATTCCTTCTAGTCGATATACAGGACAAGACATCTGAAGACTTCCGCATACTGCTGGGCCAACACACTAGTAAGGGTTCACTACATGTAGGTTCCGTGCTCTAATTGGTAAATGTAAAATTACAGTTTTTGTATATGTATATGGGACTCAGTATATGTGTATAGAATTTTATGGACACCACTCCAGTGGTAGTTCTTTTGATATGTATATGATATTATGATTCTGTTATAAGATGTGGGCATACCCACGTGTACAGTCTCTGGCCCTTTAAAACAAAAAAAAAAAAAAACAAGTAAAGAGTCCTGGGGCCCGAGTCTCGCACCCCAAACCTTGCCTCGATCCGTCAATCGGGCCTGACCTGACCTGGGCGTGACACTGTAGCGACTTTCGCTACACTAGCGAAAATCTCCCCTGTTTTGCCTCCTGATTTTGTTTCCCCCAAAAAATTTTCATCCAAGGCGTTCTTGGTACTGTTGGAAATATTAGAGAGTGTAGAATCCAAATATACTTAAAGAACACTTTCAAATTATTATAGCGTTGTAATTTTAAAACGCCCAACTCGGGTCACTTTTTTCCTCTCTTTCTTCCTAACTTGTTTATTCGGGGTTCAAACGAAGTGAATAAGGTGTCGGCGGAAAGCTTATGGGTCTCCTATCCAAAAACGAGCACATCTCATCAGGAGGTAGCACTTCCTTCTCTAATTTTCTCTAATCCGAGCCCCATTACGACAATTTATATATTTGGTTAGGGGAGAGTTAGCTACGAAGTGGCTTTTGTATTTATGTTTTGTTATTATTTTGAGCAAGCCCATTTTTGTGATGTTCAAGGGCTTGTCGGTTTTCCTTTTGTGAAGTTGTTATACTATTGCTTACTTTTCAAAAAATCGACCCATTTTCGCACCCATTTTTTTTGCGGTTTTCGTTTCTAACCCGTGGTTTGAAAAATTGGAAACTTTGTCCACCCTATCGATGTTAGATTGGTTCCATGCCTGGTCAGAAAGGAATGATTAGTTGAATTCTTATTATTTTCAATCTTTCCACCTCTAGCTAACCACACAACAAGCACAATAGGTTTCAACAATAGGCTAAAAAACTGCCTACCTCCTAAACATTGTAAAACCTACCCTAGTTTCGTTGACCACTTGTAATAGGTTAAGGACCCCCATGAATATAAGGCCAATGTGTCTTCCAAAAGAAAAGAAAAAGAAAAGAAAAAGAAAAGAAAAAGAAAAGAGAAAGAAAAAGAAGGAAAATTGCAACTTTCTCGTCAAACCCGAGCACCTGGCCTAAGGGTTTATGGCGAAGCCTAAAGCTTGCGCCCTAAGCCAATCGTGGGTCGGGAGCCACCGACTTAGTGTTCGCTACACCGTGGACGGGCTGAGTTTAGCAAGTTGTAAGTGCTGGAGGCTCCGAAATCATTAGGAAGTCCCGGTGAAACCTATGCAGCTCGTGGTCGAGCATCCTCATGACTTGATGCCCTAAACCTTCATTGGTTGGGAGTCATCGGTTAATCCCCGTTACACGGACTTTGGTGAAGTCGAACCCTCATCATTGCACCCTACAACGCAAAAAGAGTTATGGAATAAAAGTGGGTCTTGATCTATTTAGGTTGGTTAGTGTCCTAGGTAGCAGCAGTAGCTTGGTTGGGGAGAGAGTGTTGTTTAGCAGTTTATTGTTGAGAACTTATCAAACAAACACTTAGATTTTGGTGGAAGTTTCTGGTTGATTCACCGAGATGGAGGCTCTTTTAATACTCAATTTTTTACGGCATTCATTCTCAAGATAGCTTATCAAGTGTTGTCATGATTCTACTAAAGCCAGTATTACTCATTCGCAACCAAATACCATTTTGCAACATTATTTTGTTATCGCTTTGTATGCTCTCTTTCTTTTTCTTTTCATTGCTAAGGGACTAGCAATGTGTAGTGGGGAGGTGATTAGTGCCCAAAAAGTGCTATTTCAACCCTATTTATTTTAGGGTTTTGAGTGCTTTTTTGCGGTGTACTAATCATTCTAATTAACCCGATTTGCACATTGCTGTCCCCGCTATTCTAATCGACGCATTTTATGGCAAATTTTACTTAGCTAATCGTGCCAAAATTGTTGAGTCGATCCAAGCACGAAGAATTTGAATCAAACTCATGATAGCGCATCGTAGACCGAAGGAAAAGAAGGTAAGAAAATGCGTAAAATTCGAGCCTGAAGAAATCTCTACGCCGCACTATTCATGTTCATGACACTATTCACAAATTTTGCCACTGTTCATCCTACCCTGAATTCCTGCTGCCCGTTTGTTTTTGCTTTTTGTCACTCATTTGGCTTTCTTCCTAAATTGCCCTCATTGTAATAGTAATTGCTTTTGGTTTTTTTGTATTTTGCATTTAGGGCTTTGACTACAAATCCAAGACAAGTTAATCGTAGAAAATCACTTAATCAATAAAATCGACTGAGAAGCTTCAACTCTCCCGCCTTCTCACTTTCTCTCCTTTCTCATTTTCTTAGCACTTCTGGAGTACCAAACACCCTTCGAGGATGACAACTCAAGGATTTAGCCGCTAAAACCCCTTCCTCTTTGGAATGAGAATTTCTAGTGGATCCTCACACGGAGGGTTCCCCTGCTCTTCACGCAGTACTCACCGCGCTTTGTGTTCCATTTCTAACTGTAGGTTTTTATCCCTTTGAATCTCCTTGAATGGCTATTATTCGTAAGCTTTAGGGTTCAAGGCTGCTTATCATGTAGGGATCCATCGAGATTCATTAGTTACTCTCTATGATCCATTGGAAGGTGAGTCAAGGAGACTGACATCAAGCAAGACCACAAGCCAAGCCAAATAACACTAATTTTCAAAAGGATAATTATTTCTGGGGTTAGGCTCTTATAGTTAAATGAAGATCCGATTTAGAGATGACTATAAGTCATCCTCCCTAACGTAAATGACCCCGAAAACCCCCTCATTGTTTCAGCATCCAAGCCTGTCTTTGATACTTCAAGGAGACCTCTTTTATTCTTTTTCTTATTTTACTTCATTTTCATTTCCAGTTTTCACCATCAAAACCCCCCTGTTTTTACAAAACCTTAAAATCCAAAACCAAATTCACTAGTTTACATACTGTAAGTCATTTGTGCAAAGAAAACTCATCCCTGTGTTCGATCCTAGAGCCGGTATACTGCAGTAGTTACGCTACGGTAGTAGGAGTAATTTAGGTTATAAATATCGTTCATCCGAAACCCTACTGTAGCATCGCAATCCACCACATGGCAATCATTGAGACTATAAAGGAGTGTGGACTTCATGAGCAAACATCTAGAGGAAGTCATGGACTTCTTGAATTATGTGGCTAAGATATCCAATGCATGGGATGAACCTAACCCTAGAGAGGCAGAGAGGATGAGACCTACAACCAATTTAAGGGGAGGCATGTCACGCCCCGATTCTCGGTCCAACCCGATTGGCAGACCCAAACCGATTCGTGCAAACCACATCCGACTCTTACCCGTTTTCGTATTAACTTATACTGTGGTATACAAAATACTTTGTAATAACCAAAAAATCATTTACATATACAAAGGAACTACCATCGGAGTGGTATCCATTAAAATCTATACACATATGCTAAGTCCCATTTACTTATACAAATACTTATACATGTACATATCTAATACAAACATCAAAGATAGCGGAACAAAGGTCGTGAGCAATCTATCTCTCGAGATGGCCGCCCAGATCGCTGGTGTGGAATGTCCTCAGTTCCTTTTATCTCTTTCACATTTCCACGGATTGAACAATCCGTGCTAAGCTTTACATAGTGAACATATAAAACAAAGAATGACCAATAACAATAATCGCTGTGGACAATCTTTTACATTTACTTTCTCCTTATGCATATAACGAAGCCTATTCTTATGTGACTTAACTCATATCATATTATACATGTAGATTTTATCCTTTCAGATTCCATATCATTATCTTGTTCAGACATTCTCGTGGTCATGTCTTTACAGGTTGTAACTCATATCTTCTACATGTACGACAGATCAGATCATATTCAAAGTAAACTTATACGTATACAATGGCAAGTCGGAACATATCAAGTCATATCAAATACATACAGGGTCAACTCAGACTAATACCAATACATATTAGACTCATACCATTATCACGGCCGAAGCCATTAATCAAAACCCTTCAGCAATTACATTTCATGATCCGGGACGCCCGTTTAATTCTTTTAGTTGCCATTAAATTTCTCATTTAGTGCGTTCGCAACCTCGAATCCTCACCGACCGCTGTAAGGGATCCGCCGGAGCCCGACATCTCAGGACATTTTCGATCAAAACATTTTGTTTGGTTTTATTAAATTTCAGCTTTCAATAGTGTCACGACCTAACTCGAATTGACCCGACGATCGATCCAAGCCGGAGCCCTAAGCATTCGACATTTTCCATCAAAACATTTTGTTTGGTTTTATTAAATTTTTGTTTACAAAAGTGTCGCGAATAACTCTCGACTTGACCTCGTTGGTATCCAAGCTAAGCCTGGTTACATTCGAGCATTTTCTAATTATCTTCCCAAAACATTTTGTTTGTGATATTCCATTTATTTTTAATTACGTGAGCACTTTTCTGGCAATCCCATAAACATTTACAAATTCAAAAGACCCATGTAACATTCACATCAACAAAATGCATTTACAAAATAATGCCTTTTTACTACAGAACTGTAATGTAAAAAAAGATATTTCCAAACAAATACAATTTTCAATGTCATTTTTCACTTTTCGGTTTATGATTTCACATATACCTATAGAAGTCAACATTCAGGAATGATTCAGTTGGTGAATCCTGTCTTGTTTGTCATTCAATAGCAATGTGGCTTCACATTTAATATCACCATCTCACATATCGGTATAGAAGTTAACATTCACGACAAATTCACTTGGGGAATCCTGTCCTGTTTCTCATTCAGTAGCAATGTGATTTTGCATTCAATTATTACCATCTCACATATGGCTATAGAAGTCGACATTCACGCCTACGCATTCACTTGGGAATCCTGGGTCTCCGCTTTTGTCATTCACAAGAGCAATGTGATTTCCTCACATTCAATTATTATCATCTCACATATGGCTATAAAGTTTCATTCACTTGTTAATCACTGGAATCTCCATTTATTAGTTCAAGAGTAATAGATTTCGCATTCAATATTAACATCTCACATATGTGGCTATAGAAGTCGACATTCAATGCATGTGATTCACTTTGGGGAATCCTCAGTCCCGTTTGTCATTCAAGAGTACGTGATTTCGTATTCAATTATTACTCATCTCACATATGGCTATAGAAGTCGATATCTCAAAGCATGCATTCACTTTGGGAATCCTGTCCGCTTGTCATTCAAGAAGAATGTGATTTCGTGATTCAATTATTACCATTCACATATGGTTATAGAAGTTTACATTCACGGCGTAGATTCACTTAGGGAATCCTCGTCTTTTTGTCATTCGCAGTACGTGATTTTGCATTCAATTACTACCATCTCTATACGTGTTTCAGTTTCCATATCTCAGACAAATTCATACTGAGTAATCCTGTCCCGTTTGTCATTCAAGCATAAATGGATTTCGCAGATTCACTATTACCATCCAACATATGGCTATGTAAGTTTACATT
Source organism: Tetrastigma voinierianum (assembly GCA_016808115.1). NCBI lineage: Eukaryota > Viridiplantae > Streptophyta > Magnoliopsida > Vitales > Vitaceae > Tetrastigma > Tetrastigma voinierianum. The sequence continues at coordinate 61,466 of JAEQBH010004044.1, read as the reverse complement.
CACGATGCATTCACTTGGGAATCCCGGCCCCGTTTGTCATTCAGCAGCAAATGTGATTTCGCATTCATCATTTCTCACATACGGCTATGTAAGTCGATTATCTGGCGATGCATTCACACGTGGGAATCCTATCCTCGCGGTCATTCAATAGCAATGTGATTTTGCATTCAATTATTACCATCTCACATATGGCTATAAAAGTCGACATTCACGACAGATTCACTTGGGGAATCCTGTCTTATTTGTCATTCAGTAGCAATGTGATTTTGCATTCAATTATTACCATCTCACATATGGCTATAGAAGTCGACATTCACGACAGATTCACTTGGGGAATTCTGGTCATGTTTGTCATTCAAGAGCAACGTGATTTCAAGATTCAATTATTACCTCAACTCACATATGGATATAGAAGCTTTCCATATCTCATTTAAAGATTCACTTGGGGAATCCTCATCCCCGTTTGTCATTCAAGAGGTCGTGTGATTTCTGTGATTCAATTATTACCATCCACATATGGCTATAGAAGTCGACATTCACTTACGATTCAATGGGAATCATTCCGTTTATCATTCAAGAGGCAATGTGATTTCAAGATTCAATTATTACCATCTCACATGACAGAAGCTCCACATTCATGACGCATTGACTGGGAATCCCGCCCCATTTGTCATTCAAGAGTAAATGTGATTTTATCCAATTATTGTATCATCTCAAATACGGCTATAGAAGTCGTACATTCACTACGCATTCACTCGGGGGAATCCTCGTCCCGTTTGTTACCAAGAGCAATGTGATCTCATATTTAGCAATTACTACCTTCATGACTAATCTCACTTGGTTAATCGCTGGCCATGTTGGTCATTCAAGAAAATGTGATTTCACCTTCAATATTTACGACACTTCATGACGAATTCGCCTGGTGAATCCCATCATGTTTCGGCCATTCAATGATACATTTCAAATCAATTTACTTTTATGCGCAATTTCATTTATCGTTCAAATACATGCACACATGCATATGTGTGACAAACATTTAGAATAAAAATAATTCAAATCAATATATATATATATATATATATATATATATATACTTATATATATATTTCACAAATAGCATTGATAACTGATCATAATCACATTTTGTCTTCATATCATTTATTACCTTTTTCTTGTTATATGTGATAATAATCATATATAACTTAACCACATTATGTGTTCATGACATATTTCCCTTCATATTCGTATTCATGTTTCAGTTCGTTTTCATTTTCCATATCACATTCATGTTTCATGAACACATTTATACATGTTGCATTTCTATATTTTCCTCGTTTGGCCTATTACACATGGCACTTCATATGCTTGTAAAGTATGATGTCTAAGAAATCACATCTCATTCATGTATTCTTATTCCTCTATGAATCTACTTTACTTAGAAATTGGAATCATTCCAATCGGATCATCCAAACTAAAGTTATGGCATTTTCATGCCAAACTAGTCAATTTACCGATATTACACTTGGGACAGTTTGTAATAATCATTTTCCAGTGTCTTGAATCCATATTTGACACTTGTCCTTTGTACTCCTTTAAAGCTAAGGTGCTAAGGGTTCTTCTCCAATTGGAATCACCCAAATCGGATAAGAAATGAGCAATATATGGATAAAATACGAAAACTGGTCAAAACATAGCAGGGTGTACCGATATAGGTCTGACCTGTACCGGTATAGGTTCGGTTCTGGAGGCCTGTACCGGTACAGGTTCAAGGTGTACCGGTACAGGTCACCGAAAAATGCCCAGAATGTGTACTTTTCTTCCATTTTTCCATATGTTGATACCCAATTCAACCCAATACTCCATAAACACGTCAAGACCACTCCAAATTCATCTTATAATCTCTTTTCTACTCAAATTATGATTCAATACATATCTTTCATCAAAACCTTTCATGATTTTCTCTCAAAAACAACTCTAATATGGGTCATAACCCATACACATACCAAATACAAGAATATGTTAGGGTTTGTTCTAACCCAAACTCCTTACTTTGGTAAATTCAAACCATGAATCCAACTCAAGTGAGGATTCCATGTTTTTCTTGTACATTTGGGGTTTTTTACCCACCTTACTCTCAATAATTCTTGGGTTAGATGAAATCCTATCAAAACCCTAGAAAATCAACACAACAAGAAACCCATGTTTGATGAAATTCTATCAAACCCTAGGTTCGGGGCAAGCTACTAACCATGCAGAATTGTATGGAAAATCTATACAAGAATTCATATAGTTCCATACAAAAAAGCCAAAGTTCCATACCTTTGATCTTCTCTTTCCTTCTCTTCCTCTTCTCTTCTTTCTCTCCTTTTCTCGTCTTCCTTCTCTTCTGCTTTTGGTCTCTCAAAAATGAGAGACCAATTGATATTATCCCCTTTTGAGTTAAGGCCATGTTTAGCCTTCAAATAAAACCCATTTTTGGGTTAAATCTCTAATTGCCTTTTTATCCTCCACTTTCCTTATTTTTGCAAATCAACTGAGGCATATTCTAATTTAACCCCTAGTCTTTCCTTTTTATGACCACTAAGTCCTCAAGTGGTAAATTACATATTTACCCCTTTTTCTCTCATATTAATTTCCGGGTTTCTCGTTTTATTTCAAAATTCCATTTAGCTTATAATATACCCTAAACAAGTCCGAAAACTGCTAGGGTATATTTCGGGGTGTTACAACTCTCCCCTCCTTATAAGAATTTCGTCCTCGAAATTCATACTCTGTCATTTGTATGTTCTATGTCAGATCCTTTCTTTTCATGTCTTTTACGGATGACATTTCTTACATTTTCTTTTCATTTAGCTCGCCTGGAGCGTGACTCTCACTTCTGAATGATTCCTATGATTGTGGCCGGTAACCCTTGTTCCTTGGGGTTAACACTTTCAATAGCTTCTTCAACTGGATTCAGAAGACGATCCATCTATACAAACACAAGGACATCCACATCGTGGCCAACACTTTTCTATACATACGCATTTCTATCTTTCCTATCATATACTCTATCTAGAATCGCCTAACATAGGCTTTTCCAGAAACGCCTAAACCTAGGCTCTGATACCAACTTGTCACGCCTCGATTCCCAGTCCAACCCGATTGGAGGACCCGAACCGGGTTCGTGGTGCGAAACCATATATCTGGGACTCTTTACCTATTTTTTTTTTTTTCAGAACTTAACTTATACCTGTGGGTATACAAATAATTTTTGTAATAACCAAAAATCATTTACATATACAAAGGAACTACCATCGGAGTGGTATCCATTAAAATCTATACACATATGCTAAGTCCCATTTACTTATACAAATACTTATACATGTACATATCTAATACAAAGTTATCAAAGATCAAGGAACAAGGCCGCGCGAAGCACCTATCTCGAGATGGTCTTGGCCAAGTGTATCCAAGTCGGGAGTCTTGCCATTCGACATTTTCAATTATCTTCAAAACATTTTGTTTGTGTTATTCCATTTAGACTTTTAATTACGTGAAAGCACTTTTCGAGCAATCCCATAAACATTTACAAATTCAAGTTACTCATAATATCTTCACATTTAACAAAAATGCATTTACAAAATAATGTCTTTTACTATGTCTGTAATGTAAAAGATATTTAAACAAATACAATTTTAATGTCATTTTTCACTTTCAGTTTGTGATTTCACATATAGTTGTAGAGGCCGACATTCAAGACGTATTCGCTTGGTGACTCGTCTCGTCATTATTCAAGAGGGGCAATGGTTTCACATTTAATATCACCATCTCACATACGGGTATAGTTAACATTCACTACGATTCACTGGGAATCCCCGTCTCATGCTTGTCATTCAAGAATAATGTGATTTTGGATTCAATTATTACCATTCACATATGGCTATAGAAGTCGACATTCAATACAGACTAATTTCTGTGAACTCATTCCGCTTGTCATTCAAGAAGAACGCGATTTCAAGATTCAATATTACCATCTCACATATGGCTATAGAAGCCGACATTCCATGCATTCACTTGGGAATCCTCACCCGCTTGTCATTCAAGAGTACGTGATTTTCGCATTCAATTATTACCATCTCACATAATGGCCATAGAAGTCGATATCCACGACGCATTCACTCTGGGGGAATCCCGTCCGTTTATCATTCAAGAGCAATGTGATTTCGCAAGATTCAATTATTACCATCTCACATATGGCTATAGAAGTCGACATTCACGACAGATTCACTTGGGGAATCCTGTCCTGTTTGTCATTCAGTAGCAATGTGATTTTGCATTCAATTATTACCATCTCACATATGGCTATAGAAGTCGACATTCACGACAGATTCATTTCAGGGAATCCATGTTTGTCATTCAAGAAAGGCAATGTGATTTTGTATTCAATTATTACCATCTCACATATGGCTATAGAATGCATATTCACGACAGATTCACTGGGAATCGCCCCGTTTGTCATTCAAGAGCAATGTGATTTCTCAAGATTCAATTATTACCAACTCACATATGGCTATATAGAAGTCAACATTCACAATAGATTCACTGAGAATCCCAAGCCTTTGTTTGTCATTCGCAGCAATGATTTCGCATTCAATTATTACCATCTCACATATGGCTATAGAAGTCGACATTCACGACAGATTCACTTGGGGAATCCTATTCTGTTTGTCATTCAGTAGTAATGTGATTTCGCATTCAATTATTACCATCTCACATATGGCTAGAGAAGTCGACATTCACGACAGATTCACTTGGGGAATCCTGTCCTGTTTGTCATTCAGTAGCAATGTGATTTTGCATTCAATTATTACCATCTCACATATGGCTATAGAAGTCGACATTCACGACAGATTCTTTTGGGGAATCCTGTCTTGTTTGTCACTCAATAGCAATGTGATCTCACATTTAGCAATTACGGTTACCTTCATGACGAATTCAGTTGGTGTGAATCCCAGCCATATATTGTCATTCAGTAAAATGGATTTCACATTCAATATTTACGATTACCTTCATGACGCACTACCAGGTGAATCCCATCATGTTTGCCATTCAATGATACATTTCAAATCAATTTACTTTTTATGCAAGAATTTCGCTTTATTGTTCAAATACATGCACACATGCATATGTGTGACAAACATTCTCAATAACACAATTCAAATCAATATATATATATATACTTATATATATATTTCTAGAATAGCATTGATAATCGATCATAATCACATTTTGTCTTCATATCATTTATTACCTTTTTCTCATTTATATGTGATAATAATCATATATAACTTAACCACATTATGTGTTCATGACATATTGCCTTCATATTCGTATTCATGTTTCAGCCGTTTTCATTTTCCATATCACATTCATGTTTCATGAACACATTTATACATGTTGCATTTTCTATATTTTCCTTGTTTCATGCCTATTACACATGGCACTTCATATGCTTGTAAAGTATGATGTCTAAGAAATCACACCTCATTCATGTATTCTTATTCCTCTATGAATCTACTTTACTTAGAAATTGGAATCATTCCAATCGGATCATCCAAACTAAAGTTATGGCATTTTCATGCCAAACTAGTCAATTTACCGATATTACACTTGGGACAGTTTGTAATACTCATTTTCCAGTGTCTTGACTCCATATTTGACACTTTTTCTTTGTACTCCTTTAAAGCTAAGGTTATAAGGGTTCTTCTCCAATTGGAATCACCCAAATCGGAGCACTGAAACTCGAGTTATGTCCTAAACAACCCGGACTACTCTATGTTCAAAAATGTAACTTAAATTTATTTAATACGGCCCCACTTTGAGTGAATTTTTGGGCCACATAGATTCAGATTTTGAAGGTACCTATTTAGGGATGTTTGGTTCTCCTTGAAGTCTAGTTTAATTATCCACTTGAATCACTCAAATCGGATAAGAAATGAGCAATTTATGGATAAAATACGAAAACTGGTCAAAATAGAGCAAGGTGTACCGATAGGTCTCAATTGCATCGCAGACAAAGCCTGAGCTAAGGCTCACGGCATGAAAGTTCAAGGTGTACCAGACAAAGCCACCTAAAAATGCCTGCATCGTGTACTTTCTTCCATTTTTCCATATGTTGATACCCAATTCAACCCAATACTCCATAAACACGTCAAGACCACTCCAAATTCATCTTATAATCTCTTTTCTACTCAAATTATGATTCAATACATATCTTTCATCAAAACCTTTCATGATTTTCTCTCAAAAACAACTCTAATATGGGTCATAACCCATACATACCAAATACCGTAATATGTTAGGTTTGTTCTAACCCAAACTCCTTTTGGTATTTTCTGCAATTAAACCATGAATCCAACCTCAAAGTGAGGATTCCATGTTTTCTGTACACTGGGTTTTACCCACCTTACTCACACCACTTTAAGTTAGGATGAAATCCTATCAAAACCCTAGAAAAATCAAATGCCAAACAAGAAACCCATGTTGGGATGAAATTCTATCAAACCCTAGGTTTGGGGCAAGCTACTAACCATGCAATTGTATGGAAATTCATACAAGAATTCATAGTTCCATACAAAAAGCCAAAGTTCCATACCTTTGATCTTCCTTTCCTTCTCTACCTCTTCCTCTTCTTCTCTCCTTTTTCTTGGCCTTCCTTCTCTTCTACGGTTTTTGGTCTCTCAAAAATGAGAGACCAATTGATATTATCCCCTTTTTGAGTTAAGGCCATGTTTAGCCTTCAAATAAAACCCATTTTTGGGTTAAATCTCTTTAATTGCCTTTTTATCCTCCACTTTCCTTATTTTTGCAAATCAACTTAGGCATATTCTAATTTAACCCCTAGTCTTTCCTTTTTATGACCACTAAGTCCTCAAGTGGTAAATTACATATTTACCCCTTTTCTCTCATATTAATTTCCGGGTTTCTCGTTTTATTTCCTGAAAAATTCCATTTAGCTTATAATATACCCTAAACAAGTCCGAAAACTTCTAGGGTACATTTCGGGGTGTTACAAGGCAAGTACTCAATCACAGAGGACATGGAGATGAAGGAAAAGCTATCCACCTTAGCTAGAAGGTTGGAGGAGCTTGAACTGCGAAATCACCATGAGGTGCGAGCAAATGGGATCGAGGCATCTATGCCTAACCAACCTTGTTTCATTTTTCAGTCCACTAAGCACCAAGGAGAGCACTGCCCAACTGTTCCTTTAGTAAGGAATATGATGGCTAAGCATGCCAATGTTGTGGGTCAATACAAGCCACCGACCACTGCCCCATATGGAAACACCTATAGCCCTAACTGGAGGAACCATCCTAACCTCTCCTGGACGCCAAAGCCTCCACCATATGTGCCCCCCAAGGTACGTAAATGCTGTGGCTCATTCAACCACAACCACCACCATCCTCATCCCCAGTTGAACAAGCTATCATGAACTTGAGCAAAGTGGTGGGCAACTTTGTGGAGAAATAGAAGGCTATGAATGCCCAGGCTAATAAGAGAATTGACACAGTGGAAAGCACACTCAAAAAAAAGATAAATAACCTGCACTTGATATTTTCCTAAAAATATGATAATCCCATACCGAGATCTCCCAAAAATATGACAACCTACAGTATTCAATCTCAAGGTTAACCAACCAGCAGCAGGTGCAGGAAAAAGGGAAATTTCCCTCTCAAACACAACCCAACCCTAGGGGAGTGCATGAATTGAGCTCTTCCAGTGAGCCAAATCCCAGGATAGACGAAGTTAAAGAAATTATCACTTTGAGAAGTTGTAAGGAGGTTAAACAACCAGTCCCCAAACTAGCAGAAGAAGGCCAATAAGCAAAAGAAGCTGAACCAGAGGAGGAGGTGACCAAAGGGAATGTAGTGAAAAATAGCACACCCCCACCTTTTCTGCAGGAATTAAAAGCCAAGAAAAAGGGTATCAACCAGGCTGAAATATTAGAAGTGCTAAGGCAAGTGAAAGTCAACATCCCCTTGCTTGACATGATTAAACAAGTCCAAATTTTTTAAGGACCTGTGCACAGTGAATAGAGGGTTAAATGTCAATAAGAAGGCCTTCCTTACAAAACAAGTCAATGCCATCATTCAGTGCAAGACTCCAGTAAAATACAAAGATCCGGGTTGCCCAACCATCTCGGTGAATATCTGAGGCACTTGTATATAAAAGGCACTGCTAGACTTGGAGCCGTTGTCAATCACACTATTCAAGCAGTATTAGCAAACTAGGTTTGTGAGAGCTTAAGCCCACTTCCATTGCATTGTCCCTTGTAGATAGATCCATAAAAATACCAAAGGGCACTGTGGAGGATGTTTTAATACAAGTGGAAAAATTCTACTATCCTGTAGACTTTGTTGTGCTTAATATAGAACCTGCAGTGGGGGCTAACTATGTGCCCATCATCCCGAAGACCATTCGCCACTTCTAATGTGATTATCAACTACTGAAATGGAGTTATGCAACTCACATTTGGGAACATGACTTTGGAACTCAATATCTTCCACTTGAGTAAAAAGCATATGCAACCAGTGGAAGAGGATCCGGAGGAAATTTGCATAATTGATACAATTCTGGAGGAACAAGCTGATCAGCAACAAATGCAGGATGTGTTAACTGAGGAACTGTTTGACTATCCTAAAGAGCAGTAGGAAACCCAAGGCATGAATACTGTACAGAGGCATTAGAGAAAAAAGGAGGAAATTCTACCTCTACTGACTAAGGGAGAAGCCAATGAGCCTTAAAAACTGGATCTCAAGCCCCTGCTTGTGGAACTAAAGTATGCATACCTGGAAGAACATGAACAGTGCCCAATTGTCATATCCTCCCTGCTCAGCAACCAACAGGACATCCTCAGGGAAAACAAGCTGGCTATTGGGTGGAAAATCACTGATCTAAAGGGTATTAGCCCGACAGTTTGCACCCATCACATCTACTTGGAGAAGGAGGTAAAATCAATAAGGCATCCACAGAGGAGACTGAATCCTCACATGCAGGAAGTGGTACATGCGGAAGTCCTAAAGTTGCTACAAGCTGGTATTATTTACCCCATATCCGATAGCACTTAGGTGAGTCCAACCCAAGTTGTGCCTAAGAAATTAGGGGTAACCACTGTGCATAATGAAAAGGGAGAGGAAATGCCCACCCGCCTTACTACAGGTTGGAGGGTATGTATTGATTACAGAAGACTAAAAGAGGTGACGAGGAAAGATCACTTCCCTCTACCCTTCATGGACCAGCTTCTTGAAAGGATTTCTGGCCACCCCTTCTACTTCTCTTCCCGATGACTATTCAGCATTCAAATTGAAATTGCTGCAAAGACCAGGAGAAGACCTCACCTTCCCGCCTATATTTAGCACATATGCCTACAGGAGAATGCCCTTTGGCCTATGTAATGCCCTTACCACATTCCAGCGATGCATGCTCAACATCTTCAATGATTTGGTGGAGAACATTATGGAGGCTTACATGGATGATATTACGCTTACGTGGATGAGCTTAAAGAATGCTTGATCTACTTAGAAACTGTCCTGCATAGGTGTATAGAGAAGAACTTGGTACTGAATTGGGAAAATGTCATTTATGGTCAACCATGGAATTGTGTTGGGACATATTATTTCCAAGAAAGGAATTGAAGTTGACAAGGTGAAAATTGAGATGATTTCCAAACTGCCCTCTCCCACAAATGTGAAGACTGTGAGGCAATTCTTAGGGCATGCAGGCTTTTACAGGAGGTTCATCAAGGACTTCTCAAAAATTTCCAAGCCTCTTTATAAGCTATTAGAGAAAGATGCCAAATTTGTGGGACGAAGACTGCTAGAGGAGCTTTGAGGAGCTCAAGGCCTACTTGACCACTGCACCAATAGTGAGGGCCCCCAACTGGTAGTTACCTTTCGAGGTAATGTGCGATGTTTACCTTGCCATTAGAGCAAAGCCTAGGTGTAGGGAAGAAGGAAAAGCCTTATGTGGTATACTATGCAGTAAGACATTGAACGCAGGCGCAGAGGAATTACACCACCACCGGAAAGAGCTACATCAAGTGCTGGTCTATGCTTTGAAAAGTTTTAGGCTACTCACATGGGTCATCGAATATAATCATCTTCACGCATCACCGGACTAAGTACCTACTACCATGAAAAATGCCAAGGCAAGACTTATTAGATGGTTCTCCCGCCGGCAAGAGTTCAACCTCGCAGACAGTGTGGACAAAAAGGGTGTGGAGAATGTTGTTGTAGATCATCTCGAGATTAACACAGCACAACACTCAACCCTCCAATCAATGATGAGTTTCCTGAGGAGTCCCTGCTCCAAGTAGAGAACACACCAAGGTATGCCCACATTGCCAATTACTTAGCAATAGGAGAGTTACCAGCAGATTGGAAGGCACAAGATAAGAAGTTTTTCTTTGAAAAAATTCACTCCTATAATTGGGAAAAGCCCTTCTTGTAAAAATACTGTGCTAATCAAATAATCAAAAGATGCGTCCCTTAGGGAGAACAGTAAGGGATAATCAACCAATGCCATGAGAATGCATGTAGCCATTTTGCTTCCTTAAAACCACCACGGCTGGGTGCTAACTGCCCTATCGCCTCTCACTTTTCAAGGATGCCCACACCATGTGCCCTGGATGTGACAAATGTCAAAGGTTGGGGAAGATCTCTGGTCATCACATGATGCCTCTGAACTCGATTTTTGTAGTTGATATGTTCGATGTTTGGGGCATCGACTTCATGGGACCATTCCCTTCTTCCTTTGGATATAAGCCATATTTTAAGGGTCGACTATGTGTCGAAATGAGTTGGAGGCGTTGCCTTGTGAAATTATACTCAAGGTGGTGTTGAAATTCTTAAAGGAGAACATGTTCTCCTTGTTTGGGGTCCTTAAGGCCATAATTAGCGATGGAGGTTCACACTTTTGCAACAAGCCTTTTGAGAAGCTCCTAGCTAAGTACGGTGTAAAACACAAAGTGGCCAACCCTTACCATCCTCAAACCAGTGGTCAAGTTGATGCTTCGCGACAGAAATTAAAAACAATACTGATGAAAGTGGCGAACTCCAACAGAAAAGACTGGTCTCTCAAGCTGCTGGATTCCTTGTGGTCATATAGAACATCATACAAAACCATCCTTGGCATGTCCCCTTATCGCCTAGTATATGGCAAGGCATGTCACCTACCTATGGAAATTGAGTATAAGGCGTGGTGGGTAGTCAAAAAGCTAAACCTGGACATAGGAAAGGCTGGGCTTAAAAGGCTCCTTGATATTAATGAGCTAGAAAAGCTGAGGAATGATGCCTACTTCAACTCCAAATTTGAAAAAGACATATTAAAGAGGTGGCATGATCAGCTAATAGCCCATAAAAATTTCAAACAAGGAGACCAAGTGCTACTGTACGACTCCAAGCTCCACCTTTTTTCGGGCAAGCTCAAATCAAGATGGATCGACCCATTCATCATCCATCAGGTCTTTCTCAATGGATCGTTGACTCCGCTGATTCCAAAGACAATAGGTGTTCAAGTTCAATGGGCGTAGACTTAAACCTCATACAAGATAACACACAAATGCACAAGGAGGGGATCCACCCTCCTGACCCTATGAATTCAAACAGGCTACCTTGAGTTAGCTTGGTCTCCACTAAGACTGAAATGCCACTCCAATTTTTTTGGTTTTTAAATTTTATTTAATTTACTTGAAATAATATTTATGCTTTTTCATTTGTTTTCTTAATCGCAAAGACACCAGAATCATACTATCACCTTTTGTTCTATGCATTCTCATGAATTTTGGTTCTCAGTTGTGCAAGTGTTGCAATTGGGAGAGTTATTGTTTTGGTGGAAGTTTTGTAGGTGCATTTTAATTTTTCGTGAACGTTAAATTTTGCAAAGCTGCAAATCCAGTCGCAAAATTTCAGACCTCGAAATTCCACCTACGCTACTTTCGTTTCCCTCGGCCTTCGCCCTCGCACCTTTCAAGCTTCCTACACCTTGTCATAATTTTTCCAGATTTTTTTTAACTATAGGTTTAATGCCCATTTATGGATTTTAAATGGGTTTAACCTTTTCATATTCCTAGACCTATCTATTTAACCCCCCCCCCCCCCTTCCTTTCATTTTCATTTCAAAGCCATCCCATTTATTCTCCTTTACCTCTGAAACTCTTCTCCTTCCCTTCTCTAGCTCGGGAATGGCCAAGACACACAGAGGGCACGCCAGCCCTGTGTTCACCACTCTTCTCCTTCCCCATTGGCGGTCCTGACCTCAAATTTAATCCCGCACTCACCTCGTCTCACATCGTCGTCGCCACCGTCAAGCTGCACTCGCAGCCCACCGGGCCGCCGTGCCCGCAGACGACGCGCAGCCCTCGCAGAACTGGCCGCCCCGTGACAATCCCGCCGTGGTCCCGCAGGCTACCGCCGCTTTCCCATGCCCATGTTGTCGCCGCCTCGCCCCACGCAGTGCATCATACTCAGCTGGCCCCACTCCCATCTCCTAATATCCTGCTGGCCAACCCGAGGGCTCCTTCCCAAAGGGCCCACTCTCCGGCCCGGGGAGTCTTCCACCCATGCCCTAGGAGCCTCACCTCACTAATCAGTGGCCCCGTTGAAGTTCCCAGATCTGTCCCCCGCCTCAATCATCATCAAAGACTCCATCTTCATCAGAGCCCTATTCGAAAAATTCGATCGCAAAGACTAGGGACCTACACAACGAGGTTTATTATGACCTTCCGACCTTTACCGAAGATCCAGAGCTCCGAGATTTGATGCGACTAGTGTAAAGTTACTCCCTGGAGTCATTCATGACCCCAACGCTTTCTATCCTCGGTGGAAACGAGTCTCTCAACAGCACGACGACTTCCGCACGAGCCCAATCCTCGACCGCTATTCATTTCACTATCAATGGTTGGCTAGGGATACTTCGGGCCACAGATATTGTAGCTATGTTCAATCTACCGGTGGTCCTCACCAACTCGGTCGATTACAGACAATGACCCCATCCCTCTACCATGATACATATGGTTCGGCTTATTATCCTCGGGACACGACAAACTGTGCTCCCATTCCCACTGTAGAGGCGCCTTCTCGAGTATGCTCCTTGTCGATCACATTATGTGATCTAATCTTTTTTCGCTCTAGCACTTAGTATAGAGGAGAGGAGCCATTCTGAAGGCTCTATTCCGTATATCTGAGGGGTTTTGGTTCAGCCTTGCCGAGCTAGTCATGACCTCCTTGTTTCATTTTGAGGACAAGGTTCATCGCAGGAACCTGACATAAGCCGAGTCCATTCCCCTCCTATTCCCGAGGCTATTATGCCAGGTACTAGAGCACATTAGTTTTCCTTCTAAGCCCAGGCTAGAGCACAGTCAAGATTGCGACGCGGTCCTTACTATTGACAGTGGCGTCACATGCCCCGCCTTATCACCTCTACCTCCGACCCAGCTACAAGGACTCATCCAGAGCTAACCTTCCTACAGAGAGTTTCACCTCCGGGGATGTAAGACACCGAGGAGCCTCCGGTTCCAAAGATCTTCCCCTCCTCCAAATTTCAACTACCACTGCTCCATTACCCTCAACTCCTAGTATCACAGCTCATACAAGCTTCGCTGGACCCAGTTCATCAACGCCACCTCCGCAGCATATCACCATATCCACTCGGGATTTCTCGGCCATCATGGATGTAGTCCTCACTTTCTCCATCACTTCAGCATCCTTTGCGGTTGCCCATGCAGCCCTAGCTGAGAGAGGATGACACCAAAACCGCTTCTTTTCTTTTCTTTCTTTCTTGCCGCCCCGTACATAACTCAAGCCATCCCTCGGTTCCTCGTATCTCGCAGTCACCCGGGCCTACCCCGATTCCCCACGCCGCCCCGCCCAGCCTCTTCGCCCCATCCTCCCGCTTAAAGACCCCCACTCAGCAAGCCCCTGCAGCTCCTTTTGACCTTCTTGCAATAACAGCAGCAACAACCACTTCTCTAGCTACACCAGTTGAAGACCTCGTACCTCTACCCAGATGAGGTGATGACCTTCCACCGCTGCCCATCAGGAGGGGGAGCACTTCCTTCTTTCAACTTTCAATCCAAGCCCTATCATGGACACAATACGACATTTGGTCGTGGGGAGTTAATATGAAGGGCTTTACATTCATGTTTATATTGCTATTTTTGAACAAGCCCATCTTGTGATGTTTAGTGGCTTTAAAAATTATTTATCCTGCTTATTAGGTTGTAGTTTGTATTTGTAAAGATGAAAATATAGCCATATATCTTTATACATAATATACAACCTCTTTTTTTATTCTAAACTTGCACCTATTTTTGCACCCATTTTTTGTGTGTTTTGCCTAGCTTACAGTTTGAAAAATTGAAACACTGCCCAATTCATTGATGTTAGATTAGTTCCATGCATGATTAAGTAGATGATCAGTTGAAGTCTCATGATTTTCAACCTTTTCTTCCGCCCACCTTAGCTAACCACACACGCTGGGCACACGTGTTTCTTCAATAAGTCACTCCTAACTTTCTAGCCTCCTTAACTTGCAAAACTCAATTCTAATTTCAAGACCAATCTATAATAGGTTAAAGACCCCCAAGAAAAGAAGGCCAATGAAGTCTTCCAAAATAAAAAGAAAATAAAAGAAAAATAAAAAGAAAAAGAAAAAGAAAAAGAATAGAAAAGTTACGACGCTTTTCCTTGAAACCCGAGCACGGTCCGAGGGGTATACGGCGAAATCTTTAAAGCCTGGTGTCCTAAACCAACTGGTTGGGAGCCACCGACTTAGTGCTCGCTACGTGGGTAGATGGGTGAGGCTTAGCGAGTTGTAGGTGCTGGAGTTTCGAAATCATTCGGAGTCTCAAGAAACCCGAAGAGTTAGCGATCGAAAGATCCTATGACTTGATGCCCTAAGCTCATTGGTTGGGAGTCATCGGTGGATCCCCGTTACATGGACTTTGGTGAGGTCGATTCCTCAGCATTGCACCCCTATAGCACGAAAAGAAGTGTGGAATAAGAGTGAATCTAGATTTATTTAGGTTGGTCAATGTTCTAGGTTTTGGCAGTAGCTTGGATGGGCGGTGAGTGCAGTTTGGCAATTTATTATTGAAAACTGATCATATAAACACTTAGATTTTGGTGGAAGTGTTAGATTGATTCCCGAGATGGATACTCTGCTTGATCCGTATGGCATTCATTCTCTCGAGATGGTTAGGCCGATTTTTGTGATTCATATCAGGGTTAGACATTACTCATCCACATACTTGAAAACACCATTTTTTTTGTGAACATAAATTTTGTTATAATTTTAGCTCTCTTTCCTTCTTTTCATTGCCATGACTAGCAATGTCATTGGGGAGGATTAGTGCTCAAATAGTGCTATTATTTTTGAGCCCTCCCTTATTAAGGTGTTTTAAAGCACTTTTTGTGTACTAATCAACCTAATTAACTCAATTGGCATACCAAGGTCCCAACTATACCACTGATCGCATTTTGTAGCTATTTTTGTAGTTTTTGCAAGCTAAATTAGGCCAAAGTCATCGAGTCGACTCAAACAGGAAGAATCTAAGCCGAACTCGGAGTTGCATGTCAGAAGTTAGAAGGAAATTGGAGCAAAAAATAGAAGAAATCAAAACACTACAGGAATTTTGAAGGGTTGCGAAATTTGCAGAATTTCGCAAGTTGTGAAATTTCGCAACCTACTCCTGTGTCTTGTTGACCCCATTTTGACCAGCTTTTTGTACCTTTTTCCTAAACTACCCTCTATGTATTATTGGTAGCTTATACATTTTTCTAATTTCCCTTGATTTTGAGCAGTATATAAGCCTTAGTCAAGGCTCTGTACAGGATCATCACATTATGCAATAAATTTTGGCACGAA
The DNA here is from genome assembly GCA_016808115.1 of Tetrastigma voinierianum. Lineage (NCBI taxonomy): Eukaryota > Viridiplantae > Streptophyta > Magnoliopsida > Vitales > Vitaceae > Tetrastigma > Tetrastigma voinierianum. The sequence continues at coordinate 45,560 of JAEQBH010004044.1, read as the reverse complement.
AGCTTTCAGCTCTCCCACCTGTTTTTCTTTCTCTCATTTTCCTTATTTTCCTGCACTTTCTCACCTGCCAAACACCCCTTAAGGACAACAACTCAAAGGATGCTTGGCTAAACCCCCCTCATCCTTGAAGAGGAGGGCCACTATGCTAGGGTTTTAAGGTAAACTGTTGGTCCTCTTGTTTTTTAAATGCAAGTAGTTATTGTTATTTATGTTTCTATCTTTCACTGTTGGTTTAGATCACTTTGATGTATTCTGATTGACCAGTACTTATCAATATTTTAGGGTTCAGTGGATGATTATTGCTAGATCCACTAAGATTCATTTAGTTGCCATTTATTTTTTACTGTAGGGTAGATCAAGTGGTCAAGTTTTACTGTCCAGAAACATTAATGACCAATAAATGCTACATTTCAAAAGGAAATTATTATGGTTTAGTTCTTATAGCCAAATGAAGATCCAGTTCGGGAAATGACTATAGGTCATCCTCCCCAACGAGAGGAATAGGACCTGAGGATTTCTCCGTTGCCCTAGAACCTTCAACCCAATGGCCTGAGGCTTCAAGGAGTTCTTTAACAATTTATTACATTCCATTTTTTTTAGTTTTCCAACCATCAATCCCACTATTTTTATGAAAACCCGAAATCCAAAATGAAATTCACCATTTTGAATCACTATAAATCATTTTGTGCGAAGAAAACCCATCCCTGAGTTCGACCCTTGAGTCGCTATACTGCAATAGCTAGGCTACAACGGTAAAAGGTATAGGTTTATAAATTTTGTTGGTTCGGAGCTGCCTAGCTACATGTTTACGTGCGAATCACTAATATTGACCCCATTATACCCAGAAATTCGTCTAAGGGGAGCTATGTTTATAGGAAAATTCTGGTTATGTTTTGAAAATAGAGTAGTCCCAGTTGTTTAGAACATATCTTGAGTTTCGGTGCTCCAAATTGGATTATTTCAATTTATGAATAAAATAGATTTGTAGAGGAACAGTGGAGATTGAAGTTAGATCAAAATATGGCTCATTGTTCTGAAAATTTTGAAGTGAAGGTGTATTGGGTAGAAATCAACCTAACCAAAACACTAGCATGCCCACGTGATACTTTTCTCTATTTGTGATGGACTAGGGTTGATGACAAAAACACAGGTAGTTCGAGATTCCAAGGATAGGAGTCAAGGAGTGACAACCTTTTTGGTTTGTTCTTCTCATTTCTTTTCTTTTGGTAGCTTTGTATTATATTTGTCAAAAACCGAAATAATTTAGTTGGGAAAACTGCATGTGTGCTTGTTTTTAACCATAAACAAATTTGTCTTAAGTGATTGGGAAATTGATTGCAAATGGATTGCCATGAAAACTACATGAGCGTCAAAATGTGTTTATTGGGGTATATATGTATTTACAATATTGTAATTTACTATGACAGAGTATTAATTCCCTTAAGAGAATGTTATCCATCATATTCGAATTAAGGATGGATTGGTATACCAATAAGGGTCAATGTAGGAATACTACAAACGAAATGATTTATAGTGGCATACTGATCCGTAGCCCAACGGGACAGTATGACAGTATCTGTAGTATACACAAAATGAATTTGTAAATAACCAGTCAACAACTTAGCAGGATCGTACTGTGTTATTAAATTTTTTTTTTTTTTTACCAGCCTGTAGCCTAGCAGGACTGTGCCAGTGATTCTGTTATCCTATGCACCGAAAGTCATAGTTAAATTCGTTTAAGGGAAAACTTATAAGTAAATGTGTGAAATGTATAATTTAAGTTTTGAATGAAAAAATTAACATATATATTGTTTATTGCATTGACAATTGAAAATGTGTCAAAATGTTGTTTTTGAAAAGATACATATTTTGTGTTTTATTGAAATGAGGAAAGAAATACATAGAATCACTAAGCGTGAAAATGCTTAACGCATTGTTTATCCTTGTAGTAGTCTTGTAGATAGGGCGAGATCAAACTGCGAGCCCGAGTCATCATCGAATCGTGCGAAGTATAAGTAAATGCTCCGTCTCATGCATACATTTCATTTCAAAAAAAAAATCATGTTATTGTTTTGCATTGTAAACAAAGATGTATAAATCTTTATGGGAAGAGTATATTTTGACTTACGTTTAGACATGAACTACAATGTTTTGTAAATGATTTAAAAATGGCAAGAAATGTCTTCTTGTATAAATGTGGGAATTGAGCAAATGATGGGCTCTCTACCATAATTGATGTATATATATATATATATATACACACGCGTATTAGTAATGAGATCATATTTTCATACATACATAAATATGATTTAAATGGATATTAAATATCCCATTGAAAATAAGTATATGGAATGTGTTTTATAGATAATGGATTTAGTGGTCCACATCCCCGGGTCGGGTCGGGTCAGGTTTTGGGGCACGACATTCATTTCTTTGTCGCAACATTTATCATTCAATTTTTCTCATTTTGTACCATGACAAAGTTGTGAAATGTCACGACATAGCTCACTTCTAACCTTGAGTTCAGCTTCAACTTTGTTGCGACATGGCCTTTCTTGTTGCGACATAGCTTTTGCTAGTTCTATTGAGGTTATGCCGCAACATTCTTAGATTATGTCGCGACAATTTTTCCATAGCCAATTTTATGCTTTTCTTGCTGTAAGTGTCTCTTTTGCATTAAAAACCTACAAAACACAAAGTTAGTGAATATTCCATAATTCAGCATTCAAATCAATCATAAACTTCTAAAAATATGCCAGAAAATGGATTAAAAATAGATGAGTTTAGGACTCATCAAATTCCCCCAAACTTAAGGTTTTGCTTGTCCCCAAGCAAAGAAAAGAAAATTTTGTTTGTTCTCAAACAATTTAGCTTTTATTTTTAAGGTCATTTTTCTATTTTGCCCTAGACATCTTTTCTCTTGAATCCACAATTTGGTAGGAAAAATAAGTTAGTTGTAAAATTATTTTTAAACATGTTTCCAATCTAGAACCCAAAAAGACTTTCAATTAAGTTCACCAAACAGCCAAATAATTTCCATGGAGTAAACAATTCAATTATTCAACTCTGGTTTGTGAGTGTGTGATGGTCTTCTCTCTTCTTCCCTGGCAGATTAGTTAATCTTCTGAGATAATACTCAGATAACATACTTCTTCTTCATTCTTTAAAGTCTCATATGCTTGTTTGTCATATTAATCTCCACTAATGTAAGCATATACCATCTTCAGGATCAATTAGGTCTTTTAGGCTTATAATGTGTGGCTTGGGTAATTGGGTAGATAACTGGACAATTTAGCCTTAATTTTACCCAGATTTCACTTACAACGTAACATACTTGCCTTCATTATGCATCCTTGACTTTTTCCATTGATGTCAACTCTCAAACATCACCCATTTGGTTTGGTGCATCTTTCAGCATACTCTTTATTGTGGTAATTTTCTTGACCACCTTTAGATTGTAGATTCTCTTCCTCATATTAGAAGCTTTTTCACTTTCTATCTTCTATCAAGGTTTATAGAATAGTGCAATGTTTTGCCTTTTTAAGCTTTCTACCACCCTTAACGAACTTTGGGTCATCAACTCTCATACCCGTTGGCATTGGGAATTTTCGTAAGTAAACACCCTAAAATTGAATTATTCAAGGGAGGAAGGCTACAAGACCAAACTCATTCCACATTGATACTTTTCTTTTCACAACTTCCTTTTTTCATTCTTTTTATCTTTCCTCATCTCAATTGATTGTCCATTTTCAACCCTTCTTATCCTTTTTCACAATTTGAAATAATATTCCCCCAAACTTGTCCTCTTGTATCTTTGATGTATTTGTCCTGCAATATGGGCAAATAAGGGTTCTTTACTATAGGATTATATTTAAGGGAGGGTCTAGGCTTTTCATTTGATGGTTGATGATGAAATTGACTATTGGCTCAAATAAGGAACTGATGTATATGCTTATGTAAATTATAAGGGTAGGCTTTGAAAGGCTCAAACTTCTAAGGATGGCCTATATCATTTCCTGGTAGTGGTATTGCCTAGGATTTCACCTTGACTAATAATCTAACAAGTTCTAGGACATTGGAGATTATACTATGATGGATCCTAGAAGATGTCCCTAATCTTAGCACAATTTGTTTCAGAGTTACTTTTGACCATGTGCAATGTTTATCGGGATTCATAATAACTAAACTGTTTACAAAAACAGAATTATAGGTCTTATTTGTTCCATCAATTTGTTGAAATCTTCCTTATTCTTGAAGTTCAACACATTCATTGATAATTTAACAACTTCTCTTTCTTTTTTTTTTCAATTAACTTCCTCCTACCCTAATTTCATATATCAAATTTTTGTTTGGTTCCTGACATGTTACTATGATATTTTAAAAGTCAAAAGCTTATTTAAATCAAATCATTCAATTCAAAGAAATTTAGCACAACAACAATTCAATTCCATCATCATTCAAATTCAACCAATCAAATCACATCTATACAGGAAATCAACCAAGGAAACCTAGTTTCTCCATTATTCAGTAAAGTTATACACTAAAAGTTGTCAATTTGTATTTATTTAAAATCAAGGAATGAAAAATAAAATAAACACAAGAGAAATGCAAGATGAGAATGGACACAATTCTTGCAAAGGATTTTTTTTCATTTATGTTTTATTGTACATGAGATTTAGTCACAAAGCATGAGGAATAAGGAGGAAAAACAGTGTAATCATTTTTTGCTTCTATCATTCTTATTGGGACGGTTCAGATTCACTAGTTCAAAATTATAACAAGCAGATGAAGGAGAGAATTCAGGGAATTGGACTGGTGGTCTTTTAGCCTTGCTACCTTCTTCTTTATTGAATACATACTACTCCATGGAAATAGCCATTTTCTTAATATGATCATCTTGTCTCTACCCTATGGAATTTAGGGTTCCCTCAAATTCACCCTGGGCATAGTACATTTTGATCAAATTATTGTTGATCATGTCTAAGCTTTTCGTCCAAAATTTATCCCTATAGTTTAGGGTTGCTTCCATTTCCTTGTCCCTTTGTTCTATGAGGAGCCTTATTTCCTTCTGATGTTCTTTAAACAAGTAACCGAAGGCATCTGCCTTTTGTAGCATGTTCTGCTCCATAGCATCCTCTCTCTCCTTCATGATGTTCAATAGCTCACTGTCCCTCTTTAGCTAGTCGTAAATAAAAGCTCTCTCCTTAGCCCTAAGTTCTTCACTTAATTCTTTTTCTCTATTTCCAGTTTATTCTTCCATTCCTTTGCCCTCTATTTGAGTCCTCCAAATTCTGATCTCTTCTTCTCAACTTTGTATCCATGTACTCATCCCTTAATGGAGTTGGACTTTCAGTTGTGTGTCCCTCTCTTGCATCTCTTGTCTCATAGCTTTCAGCATCTCCATCAATTCTATATTGTTACCATGATGCCCCGAGCTCTCAGCTTGCTCCTAATGGATTTGTCTAAAGTCTAGGGATACTATCAAAATGGGGCTCAAACTTCTCTGCCTCTATTGGTGCTCTTGAGCTACGCTCTCTGGCTTTGTATTTGAAGATTTCTATGTTATATGCTTATCTCTTCGGCTTAGCTGCTTTTTGCCTTGCCTACATTCATTTGGCTACATAATTATTCCTGTCAATGTCATAGGTGAAGTCTTAGGACATGTCTCTTCTTCTTCCCAGTCTCCTTCTATAGAGCCTAAAATGCACAGTCTTGTGATTAGTGCTAGATGAGGTACTAGTCCCATGTAGCTGCCTTTATAATAACTCAAATTGAGTTTTCTATTATTTTTCCAACACTGAATTTGTATCCTTTTAAGATGGCTTACAAAAGTACTACCTCCTTCTCTTTGAATGTACTCAAATGTTTAGAAGTTAAAATGATTGAGCAAATGAAATAAAACCAGACCTTGGTCTGTTCAGTCAACGATCCTCTTACAATGGACTCATAGGGATTCTCCCTTGTGGCATTCCATTTCCCTTTCCCATCAGTCAGCAAATCAACAATCTTTTAGAAATTTGGTTCTCTTACTAGTTTCTTGAACTTCAAACCTTTCTTTCTCTTGTTTAGATTGAAAGTTTGGTTGATCTTCTCCCTACTGAACGATATCCATTTACCTCTAACATACACAATCTTTTCCTTACGTCTACCCGTATTTGAGTAGAATTCTTTCACCACATCTACAAATCCAGGAGCCTTATTCTCACAGAAGAGGTGTCATCCACTCTTCTCAATTATTTCTTGGAAGGGTGAGATTAACCTGCTCAAATCTCTTTCACCAATAAAGTCCCTGTGTTGCAACTTGTCCCTCCAAGCGAAATAAGCAAGCTCTAAAACCAAATCGCTTGCTTTTTCCTTCCTTTTCTTAGCTCCAACTTCTTCAGCTCCTCTTTTTCTCTTTCTGGTTTCTTCAGTCGGTTGTTTGGTTTTTGTTCTTACTTCGGATCTTTCTCCCTCCTGCACTGTTCATGACTGAGTTTCTTGAACTTCTTCTTCCTCGCCCTATATGTACTCTTCCATCATTTCGTTCAGGTTAGGAACAAGGTGTGACGGCTCAGACATGGTCAGAATATGGTTTTGGGAATCTAGGGTTTTCGAAAGGATATGAGAAAGATTTGGTGAAGGAAGATGAGTGGGTTGATGGTTTATGAGGAAGTTGGTCTTTTAGATTTCAAAATTATCTACTTATGGGCCATATGTTTTGTTGTGCCTTCTTTAAATGTCGCGACAAATGCTAACCTAGGGTTTATTCCCTTTTTAATCCTATGTCGCGACATATTTTCTGCAATCAATTAAAGGCTAGGTCAATCTTTTGTTGCGACAGAGCAAGAATGTCATGACATAAAAATATGTTGTTCAAGTGTACTTATGTCGCGACAAAGAGGAATAATGTTGTGAAAAACACTTTCTTGAAAAATCGGAGTTTAGAACCAACTTTGTTGCGACAAAGAGAGATAATGTCGCAACCTAATTCATTCATCTCAATTTAAATAATTTCGCGACATAAAGAAATATGTCGCGACATACTTTCCTGCGACATCAAAAAGACTAGTCCATTCTTTGTCACGACAAAGAGAACCAATGTCACAACATAGTCAGAATAATGTCGCGACAAAAGATTGTCTATCGCAACAATCTTAAGGCTTTCCTCAAAGTTGCACAATTAACATTTTTCAACCTACAAACACAATACAATATGCAATATATTCATCTCACTCAAATCATACTTATGAAGAAACATCCAATCATCAAAGAACCTCAATTCAAGTATGAACAACACATCTCATTCCTTCACTCAAAATAATTAAACAAGATTATCATCAAGGTAGTCATGGAACGAGCACAACAAAGCTATTTCAAATTTCCTGCTCTAAAAAATTCACACTCCCCCAAACTTCAACTATGCATTCTTATTAAGGATGGTTAGGAAAAAAAACTCCCCACCTTAGCGCCCGGCCTAATCGTCGAGAAGGAATGATTCCAAATAATATTCACATTTCTAATACGACTTCATTGTCTGAAAAATTAACAAAATTTAAAGATAAAATTTCAAATAAAATTAAAAACTAAACTCGAACACAATTTAACAAAAGTAAGCATACTATGAAAATTAAAATTTTTCTTGGGGTTGCCTCTAAGTTTGCTTAATTTAATGTCTTTAGCTAGACATTATTGCAAAATGTTTCCTTCTGACCAAAATTCTCTTCTCTCTTCCAAAATGCGGAACTAATCTTCATTTATGTTCCCTCGAGATAATGCTTGATCTACAACCATTCACTTTAAACTCACTTCCAAAATCGGAGTTTTAGTGTCACTACTCCAAAGTTGTACTTGCTATTACTGTAAAGACCACTCCATCACGACTTCAGATTTTCACGGAAGCGGCTTGAGCTTAGGTGTATTAATAGGACTTGTTTTCCGACTTTGAATTCTTTCTCATAATTTTCTGATCATGCCACTTCTTTGTCTTATCTTTGTAGATCCTGGCATTATCATAAGCTTCATTTCTCAACTCTTCCCATTCATTCATTTGGAGTAATTTCTTTTCTTTGGCAACTTGAAAATCACAATTTAGTTTCTTGATGGCCCACATAGCTTTATATTCGAGTTCTAAAGGGAGATGACAAGGTTTTTCAAATACAATTCTGTATGGGGACATTCCAATGGGAGTTTTGTAAGCAGTTCTATAAGCACACAATGCATCATTTAGCTTTAGAGACTAGTCTTTTTTGCTTGAGTTCACTGTATTCTTTTGAATTTTATTTATCTCCCTATTGGAAATCTCAGCTTGCCCATTTGACTGAGGGTGATAAGCTAATCCCATTACATGTCTAATTTCATATCGGCTCATGAGTTTTGCAAAAACTTTGTTTGCAAAATTACTTCCCTCATCACTAATGATTGTTCTAGGTGCTCTAAATTTGCTCAAATGTTTCTTTGAATAAGCCCAACCACTGTGCTGACATCATTTCTGGGACAAGCTATTGCTTCCACCCATTAGGATACATAATCCACGGCTAAGAGAATGTAAAGATTTCCAAATGAGGATGGCAAAGGTCTCATGAAGTCTATCCCCCCATACATAAAAAATCTGCACCACCAAGATTCCTTGCAAAGGCATCTCATTTCTTATGCTTATGTTTCCCATTCTCTGACATTTATTACATTGTTTTACCCATCAAAATAGTCTTTGAATAAAGTAGGCTAATAAAAACCTAAATGGAGAATTTTATGGGTTGTTCTATCTCCTGCAAAGTGTCCTCCATATGGTGATTCATGACATTTATTAAAAATTTCACCTTGTTCTATTTCTGATACACATCTCCTAATAATCATATCTGCTTCTCTTTTGAAAAGTAGTGGATCATCCCAAATATAAAATCTGCTATCAATTCTCAATTTTCTTCTCTATTGGTGGCTGAACTCAGGTGGCATAATTCCATAAGCTAAGTTATTAACAATATCATCATACCAAGGTATTTGAACTGATAACACAAATAGCTGCTCATCAGGAAAGTTCTCTGCTATTTCAATTTCTTTTTCCTCTTCAATTTTCTTTTCCAATCTAGACAAGTGATCAGCTATCACATTGTCACTACCTTTCTTGTCTTTGATTTCCAAATCAAATTCTTGCAGTAATAATGCCCATCTGATTAGTCTTGGTTTGGCATCTGTTTAAAGACCAAATCTACCAGGTAATTAGCACTGCCACTAAAGACTATTCAGATGTTGGCAGCGGCTCCAAATACTTGTTAAGATGATTTTTACATAGACCAAAAACAGACTAATAGTTTAAGACCAATTTACTAAATATGATGAAGTCATTAGGTGCCACACTTCTGGTACCACCACCAAGAACTAATCAGTTCTTGTATCAATGGTGCCAAAAACTTGTTGACTACTGACCAAAATTATAAAATACTTTCTCTACCTTGGATTAGAAGGCTTCCATTGAGAAATGTGTTTTAGGTCTAGATCACTGCAAACGCACAAGTCTTTAGAGTAATAAAAGTGGATTTAAGTCCAGTTATCGTTCCTACAAGGATTGATGAGAAATCTAAACATCAATTACCCTATCTACTCAAGGTCCTTGCTATTTGAACTCCAAAACAATGGTTTTGGTTCTAACTAACGAGAAAAGTAAAACTAAATAAAATTCCCATAGCGTGTATGAATTTAAAATAATTGGATTGGAAAGTTCAGGTAAATTAACACTAGAAATTATATCGATGTCACGATTATCAATTTACGCATCATTTTTATAACATAGCTCGGCCACATTAGTTTGAAATCGAACTTGTCAAAGATGCAAGATAATAGCGTTTGGATTTCTCCATTAAACATACATTCCACGTAATTAGAGATCATATTCCTTCGAATCTGTAGGTAATTGATTCTTGTAAGAATAGAAACCTCTTTCTAAAATGCAGGTATTTTTCCTTTTCGTGCCACCCCGAATCATGGGACTAATGACCTCACCACCCCCTTCGGCGAAGCGGGTGTCTCGGCCACTCCACATAAATCCCGGTAGATTACCTCTAACGACTAGAAATTCCTGTGGCTTGGCCGTATTGCTGCTTAAACCTCGTATAAAAATTTTTCTTTTATTTTTCTAACTTGAGATTTCTTAAAACTCTTGGCAGCGGTAAAACCTCGCTGACATGGCAATTGCATCTGGAGACCAAATTCAAATCTGTAATACACACTTTACTTTATCCAAATATGGCAACCCCGGCAACTTGATACATTCTCCACAAAACTACACTATGTACATACATATGATCCAAAATACAAATTGAAGTGTTTCCTTACAAAATAATATTAATTCTGACCTTTGCACAAATGTCGGGAGAATCCTGCCTGCTCCATTTGTCAGTGCACATGCACGGAAAATAGTTTTTAAAAACAGAAAATAATGAGCTAAACGAGGCTTAGTGAGTGTATACTTTTATAAAGGTTTTGCTTTCCGGAGAGAACATCTGAAAGCGTAAAACTCTCTTTTTCGCAGAATATTTTCGAGCTTCCTTTGCTTACTAACATTTCTAAAACTTTACGCCTTGCCTTTTAAAGTTTATAAAACTTTTAATACTTGCTTGCTTGCTTTGCTTTGCTTTTCCTTAAAATCTTATAAAACTTTTAATGCTTGCTTGCTTGAAAGTTTATAAAACTTCTCTTGCTTGCTTGCTCTATCTTGCTTGAAAAGTTTCTTAAAACCTTTCACAAACCTTTTGCTTTAAAAGTTTCTCAAAACTTTATAAAAGCGAACCTAGGCTCAACCGTTTGTAACAAAAATCCTGCGAGTCACGGGCTCAGCGGTCGTTTGAAATCAAAGCGGGGCACAGTAACTCAGCCCGTTTGTTTAAATCTCTAGCAGGGCCTTGGCTTAGATTGCATCGAATCTCACGGGAGCCTATGCTCAGCCAATTGCACCAATGGTTGATTTTTCAAAACTATATGATCATGCTTATAAATCATGTATTGGGGCCTATACTTGCTTGTTGCCTTAGTGAACCACGGGGCACGGAATCGGCCGTGCGGGTGGAAGGACACGTGTCCGCATCGAACTTTCACGGTAAATATGGTGGAATTGACACGGGTCCTGCATCGCATAATTTGGTTAGAGCTCTTAACCTTATATACTCTTATACGTGCCACGGTCTCCTTTAAATGCATGATGCATGAACTAAATTTTCCGACCAGGCAAAACTAAAATGCATGTATGATATCCTAACTTCACCGTGCATGTACGGAATACCTTTGACCGGTTTGCTTGCTTAGGACTAGGGATTTTAGTTAGGCCTGTTTTCACAAATATTCTCTTTGCTTGCTTGTTTGCTTGCTCTTTGAAATATGGTTTTACAATTTAAAACCATTGCCCACTTCTGCTTGCTTGAAAAATGGTTTACAATTCAAAAACCATTTGCTTGCACTTGTGATTGAGAAAAATGGTTTAATAATTCAAAACCACTTGCTTACTTGCTTGCTTAGCGAAAAATGGTTTAATAATTCAAACCATTTGCTTGTTGCTTTAAACATGGTTTACAATCAAAACCATTTAAACACCAGTGCAAAACAGTTTATAATAATAATACACTAGTATTTGAAAAAGGTTTAGAACACTCACCTCTTCTGCTTACTAAACTTGAGAGCATGATTCCACACTTTTCCCGCCTTTGCTTTTAGCCTACACACTCAAATGAATACGACGAAATATTAATCTCCTACGTATAACGTAAACTTAACGTACTTTCTAGACTTAGTCATACTCAACGAATATCGCCGAGGAAAAGCAGAGCTTCGCCGAGGCGGCGAGGTACGTTACGTTTTTTGTCGAGTTCCAATCTCATTTGAACCTCTCTTAATCATTTAATAAGGTTCCCATGCTAACGGTGTATGAATTTAAGCTTAATTACGCAAAACTACACAATCTGGAGCACAGGCACACACATCTGGGAGTACACCTTTGGCTGTACCGGTCACGGGTTGTCCTGTTGGCCCTATACGATACGGAGTTGGACGCTGTCTGGGTCTGGGTTAACTACAGTGTAGATTTGTCTGAATCTGACCACATTACTGTCTTTGGTACACCCTCGGAAATTTGCCCATAATTGCTCCTTTTTGCCACTTTTGATACCAATTCTCTTCATACAACTTCCCCATTCCTTAATACCTCAAGAACCAACATGGAATTCATCTAAAACAACTTCATAACACTTGAATTGGTGATTTGGAACTCATACCACAAAACCCTAGGTAAAAATCCTATGAATTCACCCAAAGGTCCACCAATTCTTCTAAAACCATATAATTTTGATGATTCATGTTTATTTTGCACAGTGAGGTTTTACCCATAGCCTCAACAAAAATTTAGGAGTTTGGGTGACCTCTTCCAAAACCTAGACAAGGAAGGACAAATCTCCATGAATTTCATACGAAACCTTAGACATCCAAAATATGCTTGATTCCATTTTGTGTTGGACTTATACTTCTTCCTCCTCCTGTTCTTCCACTTCTTCCTCTTCTTTTTTCTCTGTCTCCTCTCTTCTCATGATTCATTAAATGAGACCAAAAATATGATTTTGGTTTGTCTCATGGCTATTTATAATATCAATTATCGATTTACAAGTTGGTCCTAAATTCTTTAAATATTGAAATTTTACTTCTTGTTATTTCTATTATGGCCCATCTCTACTCATTTTATGATTTTCTTATCCCTTATGTCAATTACAATTTTATCCTTATTCTAGTACCACAATTCTGGGTTCACTAAATTATCATTTCATATTTTCATCCCTAATAATAACTCCCAAAAGTATTTCAATTTCACTTGGTGCTCATTATACGCCCTAGTTTCCATGTCTTTATTACACTCTCGGGACGGGCGTTACAACTAAATGTGTGCCCTTTAGACGAGGATATTACAAGTTCAATCAATTGGTAACTCATCCATCGAATTTGATAAAACACTCTATATCCTTGATTAGATCTCTGCTAACATGGGATCAAGACCCTTCCATTAGATTGAGGAGAAACCTCTCATTAATTAAATTAATACATCATCCAACTATCTTCACACCATGAGTAGGTTAGTGATCTATCAAAGTAATTTTAAGAGCTCATTAGTTCCATAATATTAGTCTAACATACCCCCAAGTAACTGCTCAATACTCATAAAAATCTGTCTGCATGTCGCTCCGAGAACTTCTATCATCGAGCAAGATACAGTCCTTTTAAGATTTTACGCTACTAATATTCTGAACATATAACTTCCATATTATTATCAATTAAATAAATTCAAGATTTCGAATTATGACACTCTTCTATATTGAGCAGAAAACAATAATGAACATCGATACAATCCCAGGCAGGGCTAATCTTTGAAAATGGTTCTGACTAACATTGACTAGGCGTCGGGAAAATTCATTGAAATTGCAAGCAAACTGAATTAAATGAACTATAGAAAATTTCCAAATTCATTCAAGTTAGATAGTAATGAAAACAAAAATTTTTACAGGGAATCCAGCTCAAAACTTCACACTAGATCACTGTCCAATCCTAAAAAGAGCTAACTGAAAAGCTAATCTAAAACTACCTTAAAGAAAAGAAAAATAATATACAAGAGTCTTCAACTACCCAGAAATTCCTAGTTTGGCGAAAGTTGGGCACAATGCCCTAGATGTGTCTATTTATAGATTTTTAAAGGATGGGCCTCACTTTTGGGCACAAATTATGGATCCTCAAAAATTCTAGCTCAATTAGTAGCTTTGTCGCAACATAGTGTTCATCTTTGTCAACAAGCATCTTTTCGTGGCATGCAGTTTCTGTCATGACAAATTTTTATGCTTTCTTCTTGAATTTTATCGGGACATAATTTGGCAATGTCATGACATAGTTCTACTAATTTTATCTGGTTTATGTTGAGACCAGAGTGTCTTGTGTCATGACAATTCTTGGATGCCTTGCAACTTGAATACTTGTATAGTATGTCGCGACAGCAAAATTCTTTTTCACGACTGAGTTTCCTTCTACTATGCTGCTTTGTGTCACGACATAGAATTTTTGAGTCACGACAGAGTTTCTCAATCTTTTGCTTTCTTTTATGTCACGATCGAGTTTTGGAATGTTGCGACATAATTGAACTCTTTCTTATTCCTGACTGTGTCATGACACTCTTCTGTTCACTTCCAAGCATTCCTCTTCAATTTATATCGCGAACTAGCTTCCAATTGTAGTGACATAGTAAAACATTGCCGCGATAGAGTTTCTCATAGTTGCCTAGGTCTATTGTCACAACAGACTTTTTCTTTGTCGCGACATAATCATCTTTGATCCTAGTCGTTGGCTGAACTATTTGTTGCAACATTGAAGTCTTTGTTGCAACATACTTTTCTTGGTTGGTCTCATATCTCTTCTATTTTCTATCGCGACATAAAACTTTTCTGTTGCGATAGAAATCTTTCAACTGATTTTATTATCACATTATAATCTTAACATCATGACAGATTTACTATATGTTTTCTTTATTGTGTCGTAACATAAGTTTCTATGTCTCAACATAAGTTTTTTGTAATTCTTCACAAACATGTTGAGGCATTCAGCGTCTTTAATCGCCAACAAAGTTCACTTCAACCTCATGTTGTGACATAGTTTTCTTTTGTCGCGACTTATAATCTGCCTTGGTCTTGTCATAAGCTGAAATGTCTGTCTTTTGTCGTGACAGAGTTCATCTGATATCTTCATTTCTTTACGTCGCGACAGAGTTGTGAGATGTCGCAACAAAATTCCACTGCCATTTGCTTCATCAGTGTCGCAACAAAGTGAGGAATGTCGTGACATTCTTCATTATGAACTTCTCCAGCTTTGTCATAACATAAAAATCCATTGTCGTGACACAAATTAGTCAGTCTATCTAAAATTATGTCGTGGCCGGTCTTCAATTACGGCGAGTTCGACAGTCCTTGTTCTGCGACATAACTTCCTCTTTGGTTCTATTGGGATTACATCACGACATTCTAAAACTATCATCGCGATAGAATTATGCTCTGGACAATTTCTAATTTTCTTGCTAGGAATTATCTCATTTCATTTAAAGCACCACAAAACAAAAAGTTGGTGAATATTCCATAATTCAGCAAAAAAAATTAATCATAAACTTCTAGAAATATGCTAGAAAAATGGATTAAAAATAAATGAGTTTAGGACTCATCAGCATCCTTCTTTTCCATCTGATATTTAATAGCAGCATGATTAGTATGTATTATAACATGAGACCCTAATATGTAAGGCCTAAATTTTTCACAAGCAAACACCATTGACAGCATCCCCTTTTCTGTGGTAGAGTAATTCTCTTGTGCTTCATTGAAGGTTTTGCTGGAATAGTATATGGCCTTGAATATTTTCTCAGTTCTTTGTCCCAATATTGCTCCCATTGCATAGTCACTAGTATCACACATTATTTCAAACTCCTTGTTCCAGTCAGGTGTTACCATGATGGGAGCTGTAACCGATCTAGATTTAATTTCTTCAAATCACCGACTTTGCATGATTCATCAAAATCAAACCGCATCTTTTTCCGGCCAATGCATAATGGTCTAGAGATTTTTAAGAAATCCCTTATAAATCTTCTGTAAAATCCTACATGTCCTAGGAAACTTCTTATCCCTTTAACTGTTGTTGGTGCAAGGAGAGTCTTTATAATAGCAACTTTTGCTTGGTCTACTTCTAACCTAGCTGCAAAAATCTTGTGCCCTAAGACAATGCCCTTTGTTACCATGAAATGACATTTTTCCCAATTCAAAGTTAGATTTTTGTCTTGGCACCTTTGAAGTATTGTTTCCAAATTTTCTAAACATTTCTTAAAACTGGATCCATATACTGAGAAGTCATCCATGAAGATTTCCATAGCCTCTTCCACCAAGTCTGAAAACATAGACCTCATACATCTTTGAAAGTGGCAAGAGCATTAAATAATCTAAAAGGCATCCTTCTAAAAGCAAAGGTGCCATATGGACATGTGAATGTAGTCTTCTCCTGATCCTCAGGGGCTATGGCAATCTAGTTATATCTAGAATATCCATCAAGAAAACAGTAAAGTGGGTGTCCTGCTAACCTATCCAGCATTTGGTTAATGAAAGGTAGAGGATAATGATCCTTTCTTATAACAGTATTCAGCTTTTTGTACTCTATACACACCCTCCATCCTGTCACAATTCTTGTAAGAATCAATTCAGTCTTCTCATTTTTTATTATAGTAAATCCACCCTTCTTGGGAACCACATGAACTGGGCTCACCCAAGGGCTGTCTAAGATTGCATATATAAAGCCTGCATTCATCCATTTTAGTACTTCTTTTCTAACAACTTCTTTCATTACTAGATTTAGCCTTCTTTGATGTTCAATGGAAGTCTTTGCATTATATTCCAAAAGGATCTTGTGCATGCAGATAGAAGGACTGATTCCTTTCAAATCTTCTATAAACCAAGCAATTGCTTCCTTGTATTTTTTTAGAATTTCCAACAGTTTTTGTTCTTCAAGTTTAGTCAATGCAACTGATATAATAACAGGTCTTTCTTTTTCTGGTTCTATGAAAGCATACTTCAAATAATTGGGTAACTCCTTCAATGCTAACCCTTTTGAACTCTGTTTCTTCTTCTTTCTCCTTATTGCTACAGGATTTTTCTACATTATTTTCATCAATACTAAGCACTACCTCTTTTGATTCAAAATTGGAGTTCATAAATTCAACATCAAGAACATCAAGATACTGGAAATTCATCTCATTTTCATTCATTGAACTCTAAATCTTACAATCATTTATCAGTTCAGAACTAATGGGAACTTTTGTTTCTACAATCTTACAATCAATAGTATCAAATTCTGGTTGTTTCACACTGTGATTGAGATTAAAGTGCATTTCCTGATCTCCAACCCTTAGAGCAAGCTCTCATTTCTTCACATCCATCAAAGCTGCTCCTATAGCAAGGAAAGGTCTTCCTAGCATGAGTGGGACTTGTTTGTCTTCTTCAATATCAATAACCACAAAGTCCACTAGAAAAATTAACTTTCCCACTTTGATAAGCACATCCTCAAGAATGCCCTCAAGTTGAGCTAAGGTCCTGTCTGCCATCTATAGTGTCACGGCTGTGGGAGTAAGCTCCCCCAAACTTAGTCTTTTGACTACAAGGGCATCAAGTTTGTAACATCCCGAAAAATAGCCTTCTTGTCTTATTATTTTGCACTTATAGTATTCTATGCTATTATACATTTTATTTTATTTATTTGTTATTTTATGGTTTTAAGTGAAAAAAATAATAAAATAATAAAAAGCTGGAGATAATACAAGAGCCAGAGTTAAATTAGTAAAATGTCAAAATGAGGACCCCAGGTCATAAATGAAGAAAGAGTATATGCCAAAGTAGAAATGTGATAAGTTGTTATGCAAATGAAATAGAAATGAAGGGCTTAGTGCAAAAATGAAAAAAAAAAAAAAAACCAAAAAGGGGAAGGACAAACAAGGCCTTATACAAGATGGGACTAAGACCAAATTTGGTCTAGTGAAATGAGATCATTTCTCATTTAGGAAAAAGGGGAACTAGGGCTTACGGGTTCACATTTTTTAGAGAAGAATATCAAATTTTGGTGATTGCTCTTCAATGGCTTTGGAGATCTATTTGTGCTTGCAAAAGAAGAAGGAAGTAAAAAAAATGTGAGAGGAAAGTTCAAGAAGTCAAGTCAAGGCTACAGTTGAGAGAGGGGGAGAAGCCATCTTTGGACTCTACTTGTTCTGAAGAGGAAGGAAGAAGGACAACTAGAGGAATGTTCAAAAAGTATAAGGTATGGATACTTGTCTATGTTTGGGTATGGATTCACCTATTTGCTTGTTAGGAACCCTCCTAACTCCCTCTTTGATTGTGTTTGGATTGGTAAAACCATAATTTAGTATATATATGTTTGAGTTATAGTTCAAGCAGCCTTTTTACTTTTATTAGGATTGGTTTTGAGGAATTTTTGTATAAAGGAAATGTTAGGGTTTTAAGTGAGATGCTGTCAAAAATTTTCCAAACCCATGTGTTTGTTTTAGCCATAACTTGTCCATTACTCATCCAAATTGAGTGATTAAATTTTTGGGTAAACTAAACTTCCAGGAGAACAAATTTCCTTGAAATAAGTGTATTCAAATTTGGACTCCATTGGACATAAATTCGTCAGCCCCGAAGCTCTGTTTCGGGCAAGTGGTTCTATTTTGGTACAGTTTTAGTGTTTTGGTACAGTTTTGGTATTTAGGCCATAAGTTGAGTTTCACTCATCCAAATTGAGTGATTCAAATTAATGGGTAAATTGAACTTCTAGGAGAACAAATTTTCTTAAAATAAGTGTATTCAAATTTGGACCTCATTGGACCCATAAATTCATCAAAGTGAAGCATTGTTTTCAGGAAAATTCTGGTTCTATTTTGAAAATAAAGTAGTCCCTGTTGTTTAGGACATATCTTGAGTTTTGGTACTCCGAATTGAATGATTCCAATTTCTACTGAAAATAGACTCATAGAACTATTATTTTCTTAAAGGAAGTTCTGGAAAAATATGGCTTATTTGTTCCCATAAAATTTTACAAGTGAAGGTGTATTGGGTAAAAATCAACCCTAACTAGAAACACTAGCATGCATGACTAATTTTTCTTTGTTTGTTCTTTGATTATGACGTAATTGTAATGGATTAGGGGCTGGTGATGATAAAAACTGACCTAAGATCGGGATTCCGAGGATAGGAGACCAAAATCGATAACCTTTTTGGTTTGTTCTTCATACTTCTCTTCTTGTTTCAAGTTTTGTGTTTGTTTGTCAAACAAATCTGGAATGTTTGGAATGAAATCTATGTTTTTGGTTTGAACCAGTTAAATCTGAAATGTTTGACAAACATCTGCATATGTGCTTCTATTTGAATTATAAATGGATTTGTTTGAGTGTTGGTTAACTGATTTATAAATGAACTATGTAGTGGCAAACATGATGGGATTCACATATGTACAAATGAATCCGTCGAGAATGTTAATTGTATTGTGGAAATGTGAAATGGTATTTGTAAATGACTAATTATTAATGCCCTTAAAAATGTTAATTGTCATGAGGTCTGAATAGATTGAGTATACCAATAAGGGTCAATGTAGCAGTACTACAAACGAAATGATTTAAAGTGGCATACCGATCCATAGCCCACCGGGACAGTATCGGTAGTGTACACAAAATGCAAATGTAAATACTTGATCCGTAGCGGAGGACAGTCTTGAGTTATTAAAATGTTTTATACAAGCCATAATGACAGGACCAGGCCGATGATTCCGTTATCCTAGGCACCGAAAGTTTCGGTTAGATTCGTTTAAGGGCAAAATGATTAATAATTGTGTGGATTGTGTGAATTGAGTTGTGACAAGAATAATAACACATGGGAGCATGAAAGATGAGAATTATTGTATTTCTATATTTGAGACAAAATGAAAGTATGTTAAACTACTATAAAATTGTATATTTATAAATATTGCATGGATCACATGAGTAGTATGTTGAAAGGTTGTTTGGAAAATATATTGAATGTTTTTTAGATGATTAAGTGATGCATATAGAAAAAGTTAATTGTTATGCATATAGATGTGGTACAATTGTTTGAAATGAGAATAGAAATGCAAATAACCACTAAGCATGAAAATGCTTAGTGCGTTGGCTTTCCACGCTCAGGTACCAAGTAGATAGTAGCAGGACTGAAGCCCATAGAGCCCAGAGTCATCGTTAAATCGTGCGGAGTATAAGTAAATGCTCCATCTCATGCATACACTTCATTTCATGATATCATGTGACTACTTTGTATTGAAATCAAAGATGTAAGAGTCTTCATAAGAAGATTATATTTTTAATTTTTTTTTTATCATGGAATGTACTTTACATTGTGGATTTTCAAAGATAAGAGGTGAAATCTGAAAAATATTTTGTAAATGATTTGGAAAGGGCATGGAAATGCCATTTTGTTTAAATATTATACTAAAGTATAGTTATGGGCCCTTTAGAAAATATATAGTTCATACTTCTTATTTAATGAATGTGAATAAGTAGTGATATCATATTCACATATATAAATATGATTAAATGGATATTAAATATCCTATAGAAATGAGTATGTTTTACAGATAAATGGATTTAGTGGTCCACGTCCCCAGGTCCAGTCTAGCTGTTGGGTCGGATCAGGTTGGGTCAAAGGGGGGTGGGACAAAGTTGATGCTGGCTCTAGAATCACACAGTGCTTTTCCCATTTCAAAATTCCCTATTGTGTAAGGAATAGTAAAGCTACCTAGATCCTACATTTTCACTGGTGAAGAACTCTGAATAACTACACTACAAGTTGTTGTCAGGCTCATTACTCCTTAGCAATTTTTCTTTTTCTACTTAATATATCCTTCATAAATTTAGCATAGTGAGGCATTTGAGCCAGTGCCTCTAAAAAGGGATATTAACCTCTATTTTCTTGAACATGTTCAAGAATTTAGAGAATTGCTCTTCCAGCTTAGCTTTCTGCAACCTCTGAGGGAATGGGACTTGAGGCTTGTAAGCTTGAACCTCTTCTTTCTTCCTTAGATCTCCTTCTTCAACTTGCTACTTTTTCTGTTCTCTTTTCTTCAACAACCTCTTAACTGTACTACTTCAATTCTCCTCCAATTTCTCCTTTCTCTTCTCTTTCAGTCTTCTTCTCTTTTTCTTTTCTGGTTTCTATCTTTTTTCCACTTCTTAGAGCCACCACCATGCAATCCTTAGGATTCTTCTTTGTATCGATGGGGAAGGCATCCTTGGATTGATTTTGCATTGCTAGGGCCAGCTGCCCTACTTGTGTCTCTAGATTTTTCAGAGAGGCATTTGTGTTAGCCTGAAACACAATTGTGTTTGCCTAGAATGTTGCTAGCTCAGCAAACTTTTGCTCATGTATATTCAACAGCCTTTTGTTTTCTACCATAAAGCTTATCATCTGATCTTCAAAAGATTGGGACCTTCTCTAGCCCTGGTTCTTAACCCTCTGGTTGTTCTGCTGCTGCTTTTGTCCCTAGAAACCATGTTGATTATGTTGCTGTTGATAATTCTGCATCTGTCTATATCCTTGTTGTGTTGAAAGTCTATATGAGAAATTCTCATGGTTTCTCATGTTTCTGAAAGGTTGGTGTGTAGTGTGTAGGAAAGTTGAGGTTTAGCTTAAAATTGTAGCTTCTGTTAGCATTGAGAAACTGTGCCTCCTCAACTTGATAAGGACCCTCATAGGCTAGTCCTTCTTCAACACTACTATTCTACTCATTTATTTAAATTGTTCCCACTTCATGTGTTGAGTGCATTCTTCTTTCTTGGTTTCCCATCTTGTTCATTAATGCATCTAGCTTTTCTTCTATGGCAGTCATTTTGTTCAACTCTATCACCCAACTTCCTTTCATTCTACTGTATTTCTCCCTGAAGTTTTAGATGGAGATTTATAGTTGCATTTGGCAAGATCTTCAATCAATTGTCTTTCCTCCTCCACACTCTTCCTCTTGAATGCTCCACAACATACTACATCAATTATTCCCTTGGAAGTATAGTTCATAGAATGATAAAAGATGTCCATCTGTGTAGTTAGATCAATGTCATGCATTGGCCATCTTTTCAGTAATCTCTTGAATCTTTCCCATGCAGTGTAGAGACTTTCATCCTCTCCTTGTTTAAACACTATGATTTCCCCTCTCCTTTCTGAAGTGAGGGCAGGAGGGAAGAATCTACTCATATAAACCTCCACCAACTCTTCCTAAGTATCAGTCCATATGGTGATACAAAGTAAAGTAGCTACCACGTCTCTCGGTGAAAGCGAAGAGTTACTGACTTGATCGCCGGGTATGCTCCATTCAACTTCACTGTGTTTGCCATCCGCATAAATCTTCCCATATGCTCATTGGGATCTTCACTAGGATGCCCAGTGTATTGATGTTGTTGTACCATTGTGATCAAAGTTGGCTTCAGCTCGAAGTTGTTGACCTCTATAGCAGGTTGTCTCACAACAGAGTATTCATCTTGAATAGCTGGCCTCCAAAAAACCTCCATAGTCATTTGCCTCTCAGGTCTTTCTTCTACTACTTCTTCTGTGATAGGTTGCATCCTTTCTCTCTACTCTGCCATTGTTGTTGATTCAGCGCTTTTCACTTTTCTCATATTTCTCAATTTTCTTTCCAGTTCTGTATCGAGCGCGGTTTGCTTAGTTTTCTATCTGTTAAATCTTCCTAAAAATAGAAACATACTAGATCGGAATGGAAATGCGACGGAAACGGCTATATTCAATTTAAGATCATTGAAGATTTTTAGTAGCCTTCTTAGCTACTACAGTTAAAACTATTTTTGTAATTTTCTAAAATTTTTGATAAAACAAATAAAAATGTTCAAATTAGAAATTATCTCTTTGGTTGGAATATTGATATTTAGATTCTCATGTTCATCCTCTTGACGCCAAAAAAAAAAAAAAAATTAAACTTGTTAAGCAGCTAAACTATCAACAAAATCTTGACTTGGCTACCGAGAGGCTAATGTCTCGTCCTCAGCAACGGCGCCAAAAACTTGTTGATTAAATTTTTAACATAGACCCAAAATAATCGGATCTTGACATTGTTGTTTGGACAATTTTCTGACATTGCTACAAGAACTAAATCAATCCTTGGTAACAGCGCCAAAAACTTATTGAGATCCAAGAAAATAAAGATATGTTTGCTTTGTATGAAAAGGTTTCATTTGAAAATGTGTTTTGGTCTAGTTCATTACTAGTGTATAGGTCGTACAAGTAATAAAAGTTGATTTAAGTCCAGATATCGTTCTCACAAGGATTGATGAAAAATCTAAAGATTAATTACCCCGTCTTTTCGAGATCCTTACTATTTGAACTCCAAAGTTAAAAGTGATTTGGTTTTTAAACTAAAGAGATTATAAGAACTAATTAAATTTCTTTAACTGTATATGAAGAATTCAAAATAATTGGATTTAAAGTTTACTTGGTAAGTAACATTGGGAAATAGTTCAATGTATAATTATAAATTTCTACATCTGTTTTTATACATAGTTGACCATCAGTTTGAAATCTGAACTTGTCAAAGATGCAAGGGAGTATAGTTTGGATTTCTCCACACAATTTACATTTCACTAATTAGATTTTCATGTTCCTTTCAAACACATGAGTCTAATCAGTTACTTGTAAAATATAATCCTCTTTCTAAGATCTGGGTATTTTTCTTTCTCAGTACTTCACACACGAATCCTAGGATTGCAGAATTCTTGCACCTATAGATAAGGTAATGCAAGCCTTCCCCAATTTAATTGGTATCTCATCCATCTAATATGATAAAATTCTCTATCTCCTTGATTAGATCTTTGCTAACACGGGATCAAAATTCTTTCATCAGAAAGAGGAGAAACCTCTTATCAACTAAATTGATATATCATCCAACTAATCCTCACACCATGAGTAAATCAGTGATTTATCGAAGTAGTCCTTCAAAGTTCATTAGTTCCATAATATTAGTCTAACATACCCCGAAGTAACTGTTCAATACTCTCAGGATTCTCCATCTTTATGTCACTCAGAGGGCCTCCTGGAAATCAGAGTAAGATTTAGTCCTTTTCTAGGTACACGCTACTAATATTCTGAACAAGTAATTTCAAGAACAACACCAATCAAATAAATTCAAGATTTTGAACTATGACATTCTTTCAAGTTATGAAGAAAATTGTAATTAACATCAATTCATTCCCAGAGGGAGCTCAGTCTTTCAGAACTGGATTACAACTAACAATGACTAACTTATTAGGAAACATCGAGATTAGAAAAGCGGAAATAGATTCTCAAATTTCATTCCGTCAGGACAATAATGAAAACTAAGATTTTACAATAAACCCGGCCGACACTTTGCAAATCAGCATTTCAATGCGAAAAAAAAAAAAACTAAGCTAAGACTAAATTAACGAATAAAAAAATAAAAAAAATAAAAGTAAAAATAGTACACAAGGAGATTCTTGCTACCCAGATGTTCTTGGTTTTCGCAGAAGCTCCGCACAATGCCCTAGATGCTTCTATCTATAGATTTTCAAATGATGGGCCGCGCTTCAAATCTGAAATTGTGGATCCCCAAAAATTCTGGCCTAGTAGGTTGCTCTATCGCAACATAGGAATTTATGTCGCGACATAGTTCTCATCTTTGTTCCCCAACTTTTGTCGTGGCTTGCAGTTTTCTATCGCAACATGGTTTCGTGTTATCTTCTTGGATTCTGTCGCAACATAATTTGAAAATGTTGAAACAAAGTTCTATTGAAGTTGTCTAGTAATTTTCGTAACATATGTGTCTTGTGTCGCGACATAAAAACTCTGTTGCAACCAACTTGTCATTCATGGCTGCTCTTGAAAAATGTCACAACATGAAATTTCTTTGTCGTGACAAAGCTTCTTACCTTTCAGCTTGGTTTTATGTCGCGACAGAATTTTGAAATGTCGCAACATAAAACATTCTTCTGCTCACTGTGTGTAACACCCCGAAATATACCCTAGTCGTTTTCAACATGTTTAGGGTATTTTGTAGGCATACATTGAATTTTTCGTAATTGAAATGCGAAACATGGAAATTAAGAAAACCAGAAATTGTACAAGACATAAGAACAAAAGTGTAATTTGTCAAAAAGGGGCATAAAAGTCATGAGTTGATAAGATTAGAGGCCAAAGTGGAAATAACATAAATATGAATGCAAATAATAGAATGAAGGAGGACTAAAAGGCAAATAAAAGAAAGTTTAACAATAAAAAGGGGAAGGAGACAAAATTAACTCATTTTTGGTCTCCAAACAAGAGAGCTCATACGGGTTGGGAGGAAGAGGAAGAGGAAGAAGAGGAAGAAAGAGTCGAAGCAAGGTAGCAAATTCTAAAGTTTTGTATGGATTACGAAGTATGATTTGTACAAAAACTACTTGGGTATGGATTGCTAGGGTTTTCTTTGGATATTAGTTTTGTTCCCTTTCTAGGGTTTTATTAGGAATACATCTTAACTCTAGATTGATGGGAAGTTGGGTTGAAAATCCCTAGTTGATATCAATTAGATATGGAATCCTTCATAAGTGTATGGTTTTGTAAAGTTTGGTGAACTTTGGTATAAATCCTTGGATTCTTTGGCTAATTAAAAGTGTTTGTGGAGTTGTTTGGAGGGATTCCATGTTAGTTCTTGATGAAGGATGAAATATAAGAGAATTATGGAAGAAAGTGATTGAAAAGGGTGGATACGCCATTTAAGGCGGAGATCGCGACTTGAATGCCGTGCGAGAAGCAGGGGGTGAATGCAGGTACCATATCTGAGAGGCAAAATGAATGCAGGGTACCATCAAAGTGGTACCGAGTACCACTCTCGAGGCCGGTTTGGTACGGTACCAACCATGTGGTACCCGGTACCGCACTGGTTTCTGGCGGTTTTGGTATTTTGCATTGTGGTTATAATTCCACTCACCCAGAAATTGTTATTAGAACTCACAATAAATGAGATTAACGGGGGTTAAGATAAGAAGAAATGAAGTAGAAAAATGCCATGCCTCGGCAGGTTCAATGTGGGCAAACTTCATGCCACATATTAAGATAGGAAGTTTACGAATACATATGCCTTAGGAATGCCAAGGACCGGTATCAAATGACACGGCATACATTCGTGGGCGGGCACGTCACCGATTGCCGATACTCGATTAATTGCCAGTACTCACGATTAGTGCGCGGCACTCTCGGCCGTGCCCGGCACATTAGTACCCGGTACTCTCTGTTTGAAATACTTGGTAATCTACGATTAGTGCGGCGGCCTCTGTCGATCTTGGCACTCTACTTTGTGCTACGGCACGCCGATCTTGTATAGTATCTTTAGAGTACTTATTGTCTTTGTGTCTTACTCATTTATTATCTTGCGGTCTAGAGTATTCCCATAGTTATATGATAATAATAACCTGAATGAGGAATAAAAGTAAACAAATGTGCATCGTTCTGATCTGTAATACCTACGGGTACTTTTGAATAAGAATAAGCTACGTAACTTCCTCTGGGAGATCACAGACCAACTGATAAGTTTATTTGTAACTCCTACGGGAGATCGGAACAAGCATAAAGTTGCTATAAGTACAAGTATGAGTCATATGGGAGATCCGAATGAACATAAGTCTGTTAGAATCATAAGTAATTGTATAAGTTCCTTATATGAATGCATGAAAATTATGATATCTGTTATTGTTATACGCTTACTATAAATGTGTATATGCATATTACCTATGTTTCCCACTGGCGTAAAGCAACGCGGGTTGTCGGGTGTAGTGCAAGAAGGAGGCGATGGGATCTTCGCGACCTGGCCCGGGCGACACCTGCAGTAAGGGTTCATCGCGTGGGTTACAGCGCTCTGATCGGTAAATCTTAAATGTATAGTTTTTGTATAGGTAAATGGACTCGGGAGCGTATGTATGTGACAGTAGACACACCCAGCTAACAATTGGGATTACATGTTTGTATTTTTGTATACGACCTATATTGATCAGTTAAGCAGACTTAGACACACCAACGTCTAATAAAGCGGTAAGAGTCCCAATCCGAGTCTCGCGCCTCCCGAGGCGTGACATTGTCAATCTAGGAGTTTTCCTATTCTACTTAACTTCTCTTCATCTTATGTGCGTGACATAAAATTTCTTTATTCATGAAATGTTTTCCTTGACTCTTCAACTTTGTTGCGACAAATTTTTCTATGTTGCGACATTCTTTCTGTGGTTCTTCTCAACTTCGCAACAATATTATCTTTTGTCGTGACAGAGTTTCTCACAGTTGCATGTTGTTGTTGTCACGTTAGATATTTCTATGTCACGATATAATCTTGTTATCTTATACTGCTAAATCTGAACTCTATGTCGTGACATACCTTGAAAATGCCGCTACATATTTCCTTCCTTGATCATTGTCTATGAGGCAAATAATATTCGACATTCTTCTTCAAAAATTTTAATCATTAATAGTGACACGGAAGCTAATCCATTGTCGGGACAAGTTATGTCTTACGATTACCATTATGTTGCAACATTCATTTCTTTATCGTAACATTTATTATTCAATCTTTCTCATTTTATTGTCCACGACAAGGGATTGTAAAATGTCACAAAGAGCTCACTTCTAACCTTGAGTTCAACTTCAACTTTGTTTGCAACAGCAGCATTTCTTGTTTATGACATAGCTTTACAGCGGTTCTATTAAGGTTATGTCACGACATTCTGAATTATATCGCAATAATTTTTTTGCTTGATTTTATGTTTTTCTTCTTCAGATTGTCACTTTTGCATTAAAAACCTTCAAAACACAAAGTTGAGTGAATATTCCATAATTCAACATTCAAATCAATCATAAACTTCTAAAAATATACTAGAAAAAAAAAATAGATGAGTTTAGAATAACTATATGAAACCATCTATGGTAAGTATGGACATAAGACCTACATCCATATGTATTAGGTCTAAAATTCCATTGGCATGTTCACCCTTTCTGACAAATGGCAACTTGGTCATCTTTTCCCAACAAGCACGACTCACATATGTCAAATGATTCATAATCAAATGACCCCAAGCTGCCACTCTTGTGCAACTTAGTCATGCGCCTCTCACAATGCAACTATGCAATGAGTACGATGATTTCTAAGTATCTCCCTTTTACCTTTTATTATCATATGTAAATTCCATTGCTTAATGTACCACCATCATAAAAAACATCATAATGTAACAACCATTGTTACAAAATATAAGTGGAAACCCTTTGTGCTTTAAAATCTTCTTCATCAATGCTAGGACATAACATCAATCATCCAAATTTTAAAAAAAAAAATATCACAAGGGAGGTTAAAACATAAGTCCATGAAGCAACAGTTGCAAGTTTTGCACCATTGCCCACTTGAAGGTCGGACTCTCCCTTTGTGAGCTTCTTACTATTCCTTAGGCCCTGCATATCAATCCATATGTATGAACCACAGCTAGTATCATATACCCATGTGTTGTCAGGAGAAACAGTATTAATATCAATGAGATAAATACCTGAAGACGTTAGGGAATCACATGTCATATTCTTCTTCAACTCCAAGTAAGCCTTACATTCCTCTTCCAATGGCCAACTTGACCATAATAGAAGCAAGTCTCTTTTAGGGTAGTCTCTTTTACCTTCTTCTCAGCCAATTTTCCCTTAGCTATCTTGAGCATGTTGATCAACCCGAGTATGGTGGACACGATGTAGTTCATCCTATAGTCAAGCACAAGCTGTAGAAAACTATCGAGTAAACTTGCCAAAATCAAGTCCACACTCAATTCAAAATCCATCAAATAACCCAATTGATTCAATATCTCAATGCGTTCATACATCTTCAGTTCATGCTGCATTGGGGATGTCCCTTCCTCTATCTTGGAACCAAAAATCCGTTCAAAGACTTTGAATCTTTCAATTCTCACCTGCTCACTATAAAGTTTCCTTAGATGGCGTACTATGGAATATGCATCCACAGTCTTATGCTACTTTTGAAGCTCAAGTGACATGGAGGTGAGGATAATTAATCCTACACTCACACTATCAACTAAGCGCTTCTTATATGCCCTCTGAACTCTTTCAAATGCATCAGCAACTAGGGATTGAGGGAGTGGCTCAATGATGAGTATATAAAATACTCATATTAGCCCTATGTTTTACTTAGTTTTTAGTAGTGTTTATGTTAAATAAGTGTCTTAATTCTCTAAATGTTCATCTTTATTATTAGGAAAACCATTTGGTGGAATTGCGTGAAAATGAGCGAAAAATGAACGAAAATTAGCAAATTACGACTCTTGGAAGTTGAAGAAAGAAAATAAGAGCTCAAAAGTTACTAATTGGAGAATTTCGTAAATTTAGTATGTATCATCTTTTATAAAGTGTTATTTCTAGCCATATCTAGATTCTACACTTTAAGATCTTTCCAACAGTATGAAGAACACCCAAATCGAAATTCGATCTACAAAGTTATGGCATCTATGGTAACAAAAACGCCGAGACGTTAGGAAACCAATGTCACGATGTCAGAGAGTCGTAAACACCACGCCGCAACGCTGCTGCGACGTTGCTTAATGCTCGAGGTTGGTTTAGGACGATTTAACCCATACTATGGTTTTAAACCTCAAACCTTATAAACACGAGGAGGAATTTGTGGGTTTCTAGTGTGGAAAACACTTTGAAGATGAGAAATTTAAAGAAGGCTGAAGATTGAGAGGAGATTCAGTTTTCATCATCCAATTAGTTTATTTCTTTCCCCTTTTATAGTTTTTCCTCACTTCTATGGATGTATCTCTCACCATCATGAACTTATTTCGTAATCTAGGGTTTTGGTTGTATTTTGGACATGAATCTTATATCTGATTGTTGATTTTTTTTTCTATTGTCTATTTGCGATTTTCTATCTATTAATTCATACTTAGGTGTTATTTCATGTTGATTTCTAGCTAATCCTCAACATGGTAAGTGGTTCCTTGCGAGATCTGAGAAGGGAGTGAGGAATTTAACATAGATGAATTAACCTAGTTAAATGTAGTATAGAAATTATTGTGATTAGGAGGCAGGAGATTCTTGGTCTTAAAGCATCTCTAATTCCTCGGGTTGAACCGGAAGCAAGAAACCTAGTATTAGTTAGTAGATTATTCGAATCTTGAGAGAGGCTTCTAATTAAATTAGGCAAGAATCACCTTTGAGAGCTTTTCTAAGAGACAATATGATGGAATTTTAGCCTAGATATAATAGGATTGGGTCTAATTACACCAATTAATTCCTAGGAATTTATCATCTCTCGTATTGATTGTTGCCAAAATAGTGTTATTCTCTGCACTGCTTATTATAGGGTTTTCATGACTCATGCAATAATCAGCCGAATTAACCCGGTTAACACGTTAAGGTCCTAGCTATACTACTGATCGCTTTTTGTGGCAAATTTTGTAGTTTTTATGAACCAACCATGCCAAAGTTTTTGAATCAGCTAAATCACAGAGAATCCAAGTTGAACTCAGAGCTATAGGTCAGAAAGCTGAAGAAGAAAGCAGAGGATATGAGCAAAAGCAACACCCTTGGGTACTTGTAGAACCCTCGCGAAATTTCACAAGGTTGTAGGCTCAAGAACCCTCGCGAATTAAGTAGGCCGCAAATTTAGGCCTACAAAATTACCATGTTTGACTTTTTTTTTTTTCTTGTAATTTTTTTTATTTTTCCTGAATTGCCCTTCATGTAATAGTGGTCAATTCATATATTTTTGTAATTTTGCATAGCTGGGACACTATATAATCCCCAAGCTACACTGTAACATCATCTTGATCATTAATAAAGCTTTTTGGCACCAAGCTTTGGAAAGCTCCCGCCTCTTTCCATTTTCCTTCACTTTCATTTTTCGCTCTGGAATAACAACCTTCCAGGACAACTCGAGGATGAGTCGCTAAAACCCCTTTATCCTCAAGGAAGGCTATCGAGCAGTTAGATCTAAGGCAAGCTAAGGGGTTTCATACTACCGACGACATTTATGTGTTTTGAACTCTAGGTTTAGATCCGTTGCGCTTGAATGATCTCGTATTTGATAATCTTTTAGGTTCAGATGCTATTGCTAGATCCACTGAGATTCATACACGTCTATTAAAGTCATCAGCGTGACAAGGGAGACTTGTTTTCCATCAAGCCTAAGACCACTGATGCTCAGTGAGTACCATTTCCAAAGGATAGTTGTTTTAGGTCAATTTTTATAGCTAAATGAAGAACTGGTTCGGGAGATGACTATAGGCCATCCTCCCCAACACGAGGAAAAGACCCGAGAAACCCTCATTTTCCTTAAGAACCCAAGCCCAGTGTCCTGATACTTTAAGGAAATCTATTTTACATTTTAACTTATTTTACTTTTAGTTTCACCATCAAAACCCCCCTGTTTTTATCAAACCTTAAAATCCAAAACGACCACCATTTTGAATTTACTGTATCATTCAGGCGAAGAAACCCATCCCAGTGTTCAACCCTAGAGCCACTATACTGCAGTAGCAATGTTACGGCAATAGGAGGAAATAGGTACAAATTATGTTGATTCCGGATACCCTACTGGCTGCAAATGAAATGGCGTCATTGCTGGGGATGGTGCCTTAGTGCAAATGATGAACTACTAAACACTTGTGATCATCATCACAAGTACTGGTGAATTTTTCTTAACTTCATTTTTTTTTTCTAGCAGAACATTGCTAGGTTAATTCAATCATTTTACTGTCCATATATATTTTTTTTACTAACATTGACCCCTTTTGGTAGAGTTGTTTTTGTTTCTTGTTTGTGTTGTCCTGTGTTTCAGCTAGAAGTTTATGTTCCAATGGGATAGGAATACAACAGGCAGGTTAGTGAGAACCAGTATTCCACAAGAACTAGTTTGTGAAGTGGGCTTGAATTATGATCAAATGGAACCCCCACATGAGGAGCAGCAAAGTCAACAGGAAGTGGAGAGGAACCTCAATGCTTATAAGTCTATGAGGGACCATATACACCCTCCACAATTGAGTGCACCCTCCTGCATTGTGCCCCCAATGAAGGAAATGGTTGTTAGATCTATTCTGCGTCACCTCCTCCCTACTTTTGTATGGAGAGTGAAAATCCTTATGCACATATCAGGGAATTTGAGGAGGTCTCGTAACACATCTGCTGAGGACACCAACCAACTAGACCTAATGAGGCTCAAGCTCTTCGCCACACCAAAGCATGTGAGCCAAAATTTAGCTTAACTCCCTAAGGCCAAGAAGCATCATAAACTGACCGAAATGGGAAGTGCAGTTTTAAAGAAGTTCTTCCACCTTACGTAACCAACACACTGGCAGTAAGAATCTCCACATTTTCAGCCAATGAAAATGAGAAATTTTATCAATGTTGGGAAAGATACATGGAAGCACTTAATGTCTACCCCAGCCATGGATTCGACACTTGGCTGCTAGTGAGCTATTTTTATGATGGGATTTCTCCAAGCATGAAGCGGTTATTAGAAACCATGTGTGGAGGGGACTTTTTAAGCAAAAATCCAGAGAAGGCTTTTAACTTCCTGAATTATGTAGCCCAAGCTTCAAAAGATTAGGATGAGCCTAATCCAAGGGAATTAGAGAGAATGAGGCCTGCACCCAGTTCCAGGGGAGGCATGTATTCCTTTGAAGGCTAAACTTTCAACCCTATCCAAAAGGTTGGAGGAGCTAGAAATGAGAAATCAACATGAGGTGCGAGCGGTGACTGAGACTTCTGTGCTTAATAAGCCTTATTTCATCTGTCAGTCTACTGAGCAACCAGGAAAGCAATGCCCAACTGTTCCAACAATAAGGGAAATGCTAGTTGAGCAAGCTAATGTTATGGGTCAGTTCAAGCCGCCAACCAATGCCCCATATAGCAGCACATACAACCTCAATTGGAGGAACCACCTAAACCTCTCATGGAAGGCAAAGCCTTCACAGTATGCACCTCCTACTGTACAACCTCAGCATGGTTCCTCATCTCAGATACAACCACCACCATCAACATCTCCAGTTGAGTAAGTTATATTGAACTTGAGTAAAGTGGTGGGTAATTTTGTAGGGGAGCAAAAATCAGTGAATTTCCAGGCAAATCAGAAAATTAACACAGTGGAGAGCACTTTGAAAAAGAAAATTGAAAACCTGCAATTTGATATTGCTCAAAAATTTGATAACCTACAAGATTCAATCAAGCAGCTAACTAACCGCCATAGTACGTGAGGAAAATTCCCTTCCCAGTCCCAAGGGAGTCCATGAAGTAAGCTTTTCCTCAAGCACTAAAAGGCAAGAAGAAGAATAACCAAAGTTAAAATTTAGAAGTGTCGGTGGCAGTAAAAGAAAGTCAACATCTCCCTGTTATACATGATTAAACAAGTCCCAACATATGCCAAATTCTTAAAGGACTTATGCACAGTGAAAAGAGGGTTGAATATTGACAAGAAAGCCTTCCTAACATAACAAGTCGCATTATCCAAGGTAAGACCCCAAGAAGTACAAGACTTGGGTCAGTCTCTACCATCTCGTTGAATATTGAGGAATTCTCAGGTAGAAGGCAATTATCGACTGGGGGCCAAGATCAACTTGTCGCCTTATTCAAGATAGCCAAAATGCTAGGGCTGGGAGAACTGAAGCCTACCACCATCACACTATCCTTAACAGATAGATCGATAAAAATTCCCAAAGGCACTGTTGAGGATGTCTTGATACAGGTGGACAAATTCTACTACCTAGTGGATTTTGTTGTCCTAGATACTGAGCCTATTGCTATGGGGCCTAATGATGTGCCCATCATCCTTGGTAGGCCATTCTTGGCTACATGCAATGCAATCATCAATTGCCAGAATGGAGTAATGCAATTAACATTTAGGAATATGATGTTGGAACTTAATATTTTCCATTTAAGCAAGAAGCACATGCCCCTAGTTGAAGAAGATCAGGAGCAAGTTTGTTAAATTGATACCATTCTAGGTAAACATTATCAGCTGCAACAGCTATAGGAGGGGTTGACAGAGGAACCATGAGAAGTTGTTGATGAGTTATAGGATGCTGTAAAGTCTTGTACAATGCATGGACCTTGGAGAAAAAAAGAAGAAATCCTTCCTCTGTTGATTGAAGAGGACAGTAAGAGTGGAGACAGCATAAAACCTCAACAGCTTGACCTCAAACCACTCCCTGCAGAGCTGAAATATGCATTCTTGGATGAGGATAACCATTGCCTAGTGGTGATTTCTTCACTGCTAAATACCCTGCAGGAGGAAAGTCTTATGGAAACCCTCAAGAAGTGCAAGCAAGCCATTGGATGGAAAATTTCCGATTTAAAAGGGATTAGTCCTTTGGTTTGCACTCATCATATATACATGGAGGAGGAAGCCAAGCGTTGAGACAAAAAAAGGCTACCAACTATATGTAGCGCAAAGGCGCCGGTTCTCAAGCTCCCGCAAGCCGGCATCATTTACCCCATTTCGATAGTACCCGGTGAGTCCAACTTAGGTTGTTCCAAAGAAATCAGGGATGACCACTGTTCAGAATGAAAATGAGAGGATGTGCCCACCCGCCTTACCACGGGTTGGAGGGTATGCATTGACTACAAGAGGTTGAATGAAGTGATAAGGAAAGATCATTTTCCTTTACCCTTCATTGATCAACTTCTGAAGAGAATTTTCAGGCACCCATTCTACTGCTTCTTGGATGGTTATTCTGGATACTTTCAAATTGAGATTGTTGCAAAAGACCAAGAGAAAACCACCTTCACTTGCCCATTTGGCACGTATGCAATCGTAAGGATTTCCTTTTAGCCTTTGCAATGCACCCGCTCACTTTCCAAAGGTATGCTTAGAATCAAGAGATTTGTGGAGCGTATTATGAAGGTATATGGATGATATCACCTTATATGGTGATGCTTGAGGAATGCTTGACCAACCTAAACTCGTGTCTATCGATGCATTGAAAACTTGGTACTTAAATTAGAGAAACAAGTATTTTTATGGTGAATCAAGGGATCATCCTGGGGAATGTTATCTCCAACAAAGGGATTGAGGTGGACAAGGCCAAAGTTGAGCTGATTGCTAAGTTACCGTCTCCCACAAGTGTGAAGAAAGTGAGACAGTTCCTTGGGCATGCAAGCTTCTACAAGAGGTTCATCATGGATTTTTCAAAAATTGCCAAACCCCTGTATGAGCTACTAGAGAAGGATGCTAAATTGGTGTGGAGTGAATCCTGCCATAAGAGCTTTGAAGAGCTCAAATCCCACTTGACAACTGCACCTATAGTAAGAGCACCAAACTGGAAGCTGCCTTTTAAGGTCATGTGTGATGTAAGTGATCTTGCTATTGAAGCAGTTCTTGTTGGACAGAGAGAAGATGGGAAACCCTATGTGGTCTACTATGCAAGCAAAACTTTAAACGAAGCACAGAGAAACTACACTACCATAGAGAAGGAGCTGTTAGTAATGGTCTATGCCTTGGATAAATTTCGTGCATACTTAATGGGATCAGACATCATTATTTTTACCAATCATTCAGCTTTAAAGTACCTCCTTACCAAGCAAGATGCCAAAGCTAGACTTATTAGATGGGTCCTTCTGCTCCAGGAATTCAAGTTGCAGATTAAAGACAAAAAGGGGTAGAGAATGTCGTGGCATACCATCTCTCCAGACTAACCATAACGCACAACACTCACAATCCTCCAATCAATGATGAATTTCCTGAGGAGTCCTTGTTGCTAGTGGAAAATGCTCCATGGTTTGCTCACATTGCTAATTTCTTAGCAACAAGAGAAATCCCATCTGATTGGAAGGCATAGGACAAGAAGTATTTCTTCGCGAAAATTCATTCCTATTATTGGAAGGAGCCTTTCTTGTTCAAATACTGTGCATATCGGATTATTAAGGTGTAAGGTCCGAAGAAGAACAAATAGGAATTCTTAGTCATCGCTTACAAGAGGTCTCATGAGGTCACTTCTGGCTCTGTACACGCCTATGAAGGTGCTCTAATTTGGGTTTTACTAGCCTTCCCTCTTCAAGGATGCTCACAACATATGTAGAGGTTACGACAGATGCCAAAGATAAGAAAAGATCTCTCGCCATCATACAATGCCTCTAAACCCATTCTTGGTCACTTTATTCGATAGTTCGAGCATTGATTTATGAGGCCATTTCCCACCTCTTTCGGATATGCATATATATTGGTGAGGGTTGACCATGTGTCCAAATGGGCATCGCAACTCCAAGAGCAAATAGGGTGGTACTCAAGTTTTTGAAAGAAAATATCTTTTCCATATTTGGGGTACCTAAAGCCATAATTAGTGATGGAGGTTCACATTTCTACAACAAGCCTTTTGAAAACCTCCTAGCTAAATATGGTGTAAAGCACAAAGTGGCCACTCCTTACCATCCTCAGACTAGCGGTCAGGTTGAGCTCGCCAACAGATAAATCAAGACTATTTTGATGAAAGTGGTGAACTCTAACAGGAAGGACTGGTCCCTCAAACTACTAGACTCCTTGTGGGCCTACAGAATAGCATTCACAACAATTCTTAGGATGTCTCCCTATCGCCTGGTTTATGGCAAGGCATGCCACCTCCCAGTGGAAATTGAGTATAAGGCATGGTAGGCAATCAAGAAGCTGAACCTGAATTTGGGAAGAGCCAGCCTCAAAAGGTTCCTAGACATCAATGAATTGGAGCTATTACGAAATGATGCCTACTTGAACTCAAAAATTACAAAGGGCAAATTGGAAAAATGGCATGATCAGATGATAGCCCGTAAGAATTTAGGCAGGAGGGATGACTGAGCCCCGACACGACCGATTGGCGTAGTCTCGAACCGAAACCTGGGACGCCTTTATTTCTTTTAAAGACATTAATTAAATCTCTGAAGTCAAGCTTTATTAAATTTTCATTTTCAAAAGTGTCGCGACCGAATCCCTTACTTGACCCTACATGGATCCAGTTATCTCTGCTTACTCGACGCACGCTTAATCATCTTATCAAAACATTTCGTCATTTTATTCATTTTAGATTTTGTAATTTCGCCGAAGCAATTCATTTTGGCAAGCCCATAAAACATTTATAAATTAACAAAAGATTTATAACGTGCTACATTTAACAAAATGCCTTTACAAAAATAAGGATTCGTAGTTCAAACCGTTTTTTTACATCAATGTTCAAAGAAATGGAGACGTACATGACTCGAAAGCATAATTCGTAATTCCTTCTCTATGAATCCGAGCCCTCGATCTTGGTCTTGCTTCATGTTCATCACTCTGCACTGCGCATTGATAAAAATAATACGCTAAGCATTTTCATGCTTAGTGGTTCTATACAGTTCTGTATTCCATTTTCGTTCATATAAATCATGCATATATCAAAATAATGCATTTATACAATATCAGTGTAATGTAAAGATACATAAACAAATACACTTTTCAATACCATCATTTCATTGTTCGGTTTGTGATTTCACATATAACTATAGAATTTACATCCTACAGATTCAGCTTGGTGAACGCCTCGCTTGTCATTCAAGCACGTGGTTTCATGATTCAATATTACTGCCTCACATATGACTATAGAATTCGACATCACTTCCACAGATCTGGGCCAGAATCCGCCCCGTTTGTCGTCCAAGAGAAATGTGATTTCTCGTTCAATATTTACCGTCTTCACATATGACTATAGTCGACATCTCATGACATTCGCCCAGGAATCCCGTCATGTCCGTCATTCAATAGCAATGTGATTTCCGCACAGGGCAAATACAGCACCTTCATGACGAATTCCACTTGGTGAATTCCACATGTTGGTCATTCAATAATACGTTTCAAATCAATTTACTTTATGCAATGAATTCTTAGCTCAAATACACGCATACATGCATATTGTCAAACATTTCAAATACTAATCATTCAAATCGATATATATGCATATTTCGCAAATAGAGAGCAATATGAGAATAAAGAGCGTGTGGTGAACACACTAGAATAAAGAACAAGTATAGAACAAGTAAAGAATAAAGAACGGGTATAGAACAGACCAATTATTGATTCCGTTTCTTTCTCGAGGTCAATCCTAGGCCAGTTGTCGTTCTTTCACCTCGCACTCCTAGTCAAATACACCATTCACTCTTAGTGATTAGGCAAATAATCAGACTAAACGACCTCGCTTTGCCTCGGCGGCCCGGTATGGAAATGTTTGACTTCACCTCATTCTTATTCCTCTATGAGTCTACTTTACTTTAGAATTGGAATCATTCCAATCGAATTATCCAAACTAGTGTTATGGCATAACTAGTCTGCCATCGGATTAAACTGGGAACAGTTTGTATTACTAATTTTTCCGGGTCTTAACTCCATTTGACTCTATGTCTTTGTACTCATTTAAAGCTACGGTGCTAAGGGTTCTATTCCAACTGAATCACCTAATTCGAGCACCGAACTGCATGTCCAAAAACAACCTTACTACTCTATGTCCAAAGCTGATGCAGGAATTTTTCGCATTAATGCTACTCCCACTGAGTGAATTTTTAGATCACTTAGATCCGAATTTGACGATTATTTCTCTTTAAGTTTGGTCTTCCTTGAATTATTTACGTAGCCAGCTTGAATCACTCAACGGATAAGAAATGAGGAAGTTATGGCCAAAATACGAAACTCGGGTCGAACAGAAAATTAGAACAAGTCCTACCGTGATTCTAACTTCTACCTAGGACTTGGCCAAAAATGACACCGTGCCCCACCGACTTCTACCGGTAGAACTTCTCCGGTGCCTTAATGTGTTTTCTTACATTTTTCCATATGTTTCAACTCCAATCAACTCTATACCTCATAAATACTTAAGACCACTTCAAATTCACTTTATGGTCTCTTTTCTACTAATTTATCATTCAGTCCTCTTATTTTCAAAGACCTATTATGAATTTCTTCAAAATCATTCTATTGGCGGGTTCAACCCATACACATACTAAGTAATTAAGATTTGTTAGGTTTGATCAAACCCTAACTCAATTTCCTTTCATTTAACATGTATCCAACCCAAAAGGGAGGATTCTATACCTACCTTGTTCCATATGGGGTTTTACCAACCCTAATTTCAAGAGATCCGTTGGGGAAATGAATTCTAACAAAACCCTAGCTTTTTGAGACAAGCTATTAACTAAAACCAAGCCTTAGAATTCCATAACCATACTTGAATTGCTTCCTTACAAAACTAAAGTTCCATACCTTAGTTTGGCTTTGATCTTACCCTTCTCCTCTTCTCTTCTTCCTTCTTCTTGTTCTCTCTTCTTTTCTCCTTCTCACACGCTTGCTAGGCAAAAATGAGACAATGAGTCAGGTTGTTCTTTTTTATACTTTTTAAATTTTCAACCTTTCATAATTTGCAACTAGCCTCATCTCTTAAATTTGCAATTTAACTTGTTTAATTTCTGTTGTGGCTCATCTCCTCACTCCTTTATGATTTTATATCCCTTATGGCATTTACAATTTTTTCCTTGTTCTAGTGCCAAAATTTCCCAAGTTCACTAAATTTAATATTTCATAACTTGTCAATTCTACCACTTTTCCTTAAACTCCAAGTTTTGCCTAATTCATACCCAGAATGAGTATATAATAAAATTATTATAAAATTTAGGTATTTTTTGGGGCAAGCATACCTTCCCTCACTTAAGAAAATTTCGTCCTCGAAATTTACCTTAGTTAAACAGTTGCGGATACTGCTGCCGCATCGTTTCTTCACTCTCCCAAGTGGCTTCTTCGGTCTTGTGGTTTCTCCACAACACTTTGACTAACAGAATCTTCTTGTTCCGTAGTTCTTTCACTTCACGAGCCAAAATCTCTACTGGTTCTTTCATATGTCAACCGTCTAATTGTCTCCGAAGAGACTACATGTGTCGGATCCGGTCCCGTAGCATTGAGACATAGAAACATTATGGATCTTTCCAAGTCCGGGAGGTAATGCTAACTGTGATGCTAATGGACCCACTTTTTCGACACCATGGGCCAATAAATCTGGGGCTCAACTTGCCCTTTTCCCCTAATCTCATCACCTTCTTCCAAGGCGATACTTTTAAAATGACTTCTCACCGACCTCATATCGAATATCTTTCTTCATGTCGGTATATGACTGGCTCCGTCGGTGGCTACTTTCAATTTCTCTCTAATCATTTTAGCTTTTTCTTGGAGTCTCTTGTATCAAATCGGGCCAATCACTTTCTTTCACTCAATCTCATTCAACACAGCACCATGGTGTGTTCTACATTTCTTCCATATAGGGCCTTATATGCCACCCAATACTCTTGATTGAAACCGTTGTTGTACAATAAATTCAACGCCAGCGGAGGCGCGTCGATCCCAACTTCCCTCATATAGTCGATCGCACAACTCCTTAACATATCTTCCGTAATTTGGATCACTCTCTGATTGTCCATCCGGTCTCGCGGGTGTGGAACGCATCGAATTCAGCCTGATGTCTGCTGGCCTCTGCACTCTTCCAAAATCTCGAAGTAAACCTCGGATCTCGATCTGAAATAATGGATACAGGAATCCCGTGTAACCGAACTATTTCCTTGATATATAGCTCTGCTAGCTTGTCAAGCGAATAGTCGGTCCTCACTGGTAGGAAGTGAGCTGACTTGGTCAATCTGTCCACTACGACCCAAACTGAGTCATGCTTCCTCCCTGTCAATGGTAACCCAACCACAAAATCCATGGTGATTCGGTCCCATTTCCACTGCATTCTCGATAGGTCGCATTAATCCCGGCGACTTGATGCTCACTTTACTCTTGACACACCAACACTCAAATTCTCGATACATCTCTTTTTCATTCCTATCACCTCAATGAGATTTTCAAATCTTGAAGATCTTTTGTTGTCTGGGATGATAGCAAAGATCCACCATGTGCCTCTTCAAGTATGGCTTTTCTCAATCCATCATCATCGGGTACACAAACCTGATCCTTATAATACAACACTCCATTTTCATTCACTGTGAAATCAGTTTCTTTACCATCTCCAATTTGTTTCATTATGGCGAAACTTTCATCATTCTTCAGGCCTCTAGCACTTGATTCAACAACTGGGTCTCGCTTATTAATTTCGCTACAACTCCGCATCCATCATCCGATAATGACAAATTGAATTTAACGTCAAGCGCTTGCACCGTCTTCCTACTCAAGGCATCGCCCACTACATTGGCCTTTCCCGTGATAGCCGTAATCACGCAACATAATCTTTTATCAATTCCATCCACCTCCGTTTGTCTCAAGTTAAGCCTCGCAGGAGGGCAAATACTTAAGACTCTATGATCGGGTGTAAATGTTATTTTCCATACAAGTAATGTTCCAAATTTTCAGTGCAAATACAATTGCGACTAATTCCAAGACATGCGTGGGGTAGTTCTTTCATGTGGCTTCAATTGTCTCAAGCATAGGCTAACATCTCACTTTCTGCATTAGGACACATCCGAGTCCATTTGAAGTGGAAGCATCACTATAGATCACATATTCTTTACCGTAGGGCTCACTGAAAGGCACCTGAGCCCGGTTAAGAATGCTTTTAGCTTTTCGAACTTCCTTCTTGACATTTTTCGCCCATTCAAACTTTACATTTTTCCTGAGCACCCTGCCATTCCGGCCGCAATCATAGAAACCCCTTAACAAATCTTCTGTAGTAACTCGCTAGTCCCGTAAACTACGTATCAGAACATTTCTGGTGGCTTCCATTCGACAACCACTTCTATTTTCTTTGATCCACTGATTCCTCTTTCGACATACGATGTGCCCTAGAAAGGACACTTCGGCCAACCAAAATTCACTTGCCGAGTTTCGCATACAACCTGGTTTTTCAAAATTCCTACCACTACCCGAAGGTATGTGTCATGACTTTCGATCTTTCGAATACACAAGAATGTCAGTTTATGAACACTACGATAAACCGATCCACATACGGGTCGGAAAACACGATTCATTAAGTCCATGAAAGCCACCGGAGTATCAATAAACCAAACGGCATTACAAGGAACTCATAATGTCCATATCGCGGTTCTTAAACGCTGGCCTTATGCACATCGTCATCTTTAATTTTCAACTGATGATACCCAGATCTCAAGTCAATCTTCGAAAAGATACTTGCACCTTTCAATTGGTCGAACAAATCATCAATTCTGGGTAACGGATACTTATTCTTTACGGTCAACTTGTTCAGTTGTCTAATCACATAAATGGGCGGTGTACCATCTTTCTTCTCTTGACAAAAGCACTTCAGAGCTCCCCATGGTGATACACTTGGTCGAATAAATCCCTTTTTTAACAGTTCTTGCAACTGCAATTTCAATTCCTTTAGCTCCAGTGGAGCCATTCTGTATGGTGTAATGGATGCCTGCAGGCACCCGCATAACGTCGATAGCAAATTCAATCTCCCTCTGTGGAGGCAATCTTGGCAACTCTTCCGGAAATACGTCCGGAAAGTCACTAACGGTAGGAATATCGGATACACTAGGCCTTGCCTTTACCGTATCGATCACATAAGCCAAATAGGCTTCACATCCTTTTTGCACCATCTTTCTCGCAACTGCTGCGGATATTACATTAGAGAGGTGATTCGGCCTCTCGCCGATGAAAATAACCTCACTGTCATTCGGTGTCCTTAAGGTCACTCTTTTCATTCTACAATCGACTATCGCTTCTATGGCTCCGGATAACCAAATTCCATCCCTAATATTACATCAAATTCCAAGGATAACTCCAAGAATCAACCTCCAAAAAATTAGTATCAGATTTTTAGCTGGACAATCTCACACACTTTGTTCACAATAACATCATGCCCGAGCGGGTTCATTCACCAAGATATCATACCGGTTTCACTCCTCGGTAAATTATCCTAGCTGGCACCACAAGATCCGCATCGAGTCATATTATCCTTTATACGCAAATGCAAGATGTCATAAACAATTTCAAATCATTTACAAACAATTTCAAAATCACTTCAGAGAACCCCTAAACCTAGGCCTCCGATACCACTAAAGTTGTGGCTGACCCCCGAGCCCCGACTCGAATCTGATTGGCGTAGTCCGAACCAAACCCTGCACGCCAGTTATTTCTTTTAAAGACATTAATTAAATCTCTTTAGTTATCGTTTATTAAATTTTCATTTTCAAAAGTGTCGCGACCCAACCCTTACTTGACCTGCCACTGGATCCAAGCTTAGAGCCTGGTTTATCTGACGCTTAATCATCTTATCAAAACATTTATTTGTCTTATTCATTTTAGATTTT
Organism: Tetrastigma voinierianum; assembly: GCA_016808115.1. NCBI lineage: Eukaryota > Viridiplantae > Streptophyta > Magnoliopsida > Vitales > Vitaceae > Tetrastigma > Tetrastigma voinierianum. The sequence continues at coordinate 2,694 of JAEQBH010004044.1, read as the reverse complement.
GTAATTTCTCGCTTAAGCAATTCATTTCCAAAGCCCAGGCAAACATTTGCTACCAATAGATTATAACGTTTACATTTAACAAAATGCCTTATGTGCTGGTAGATTCGAGTTCAAATCGTTTACAAAATATCAATGTTCAAAGAAATGGAGTGACTGTAATATGACGAGCATAACTGTAATTCCTTCCTCTATGAATCAGCTCCTCGATCTTGGTCTGCTTCGATGTCTATCACTCGTACCAAGGCATTGATAAAAATAATACGCTAAGCATTTCTCATGCTTAGTGGTTCTATACAAATTGTATTCCATTTTCAAGCCTATATAAATCATGCATATATCAAAATAATGCATTTATACACATCAAATGGTAATAAAGATACATAAACAAAATACACTATCACTCATCAGCCTCATTAACTGTCAGAGATCACATATAACTATAGAATTCGAAGATCCACGATGTGATTCAATGGTGAATCCCGCCCCGCTTGTCATTCAAGAGGTAATGTGGTTTCACATCTCGGTTGTCATCTGGCCTCACATATGACTATAGAATTCGACATTCACGCATGTATCTGGGCTTGGTGAATCCTGGCCCCCGCTGTCATTCAAAGAGAAATGTGATTTCGCTGGGCTCAATATTACCGGCTCACATATGACTTATAGAAAATACATTCATGACAAATTCGCTTGGTGAATCACATGTCTCTGTCATTCAATAGCAATGATTTCAAGATTAGCAACACGGCACTTCATGACGACCCGCTTGGTGAATTCCAGCCATGTTGGTCATTCAATACGTTTCAAATCAATTTACTTTATGCAATGAATTCTTGTAGCTCCAAAATACACGCATAAGCATGGATATTTATCAACATTCGTTATTTAATCATTCAAATCGATATATATGCATATTTCCCGCAAATAGAGAGCAATATGAGAATAAAGAGCTGTAGGATCACACTAGGAATAAAGAACAAGTATAGAACAAGTAAAGAATATATCCGGTATAGAAATGCACTAATTATTGATTCCCGTTTCTTCTAGAGGTCAACTTGAGTGCCAGTTGTCTTCTTCCACCCGCACCTAGTCAAATACAATTCATTCACTCTTAGTGATTATGCAATAATCAGACTAAACGATTCGCTTGGCTCTCGGCGGCCCGGTATGGCACAGCCTTGACTTAGACTCATTCCCATTCCCTCTATGAGTCTACTTTTACTTAGGAATTGGAATCATTCCAATCGAATTATCCAAATCAAAGTTATATATCTCATGCCAATTACTTTCCATGCACTTGATTAAACTGGGAACAGCTTGTATTACTAATTTTTCCGGGGTCTTAACCCATATTTGACTCTATGTCTTTACTCATTTAAAGTTAAGGTGCTAAGGGTCTAGTCCACTAGAACGCCCAATTCGAGCACCGAAACCCAAGTTACGTCCGAACAACCCTGACTACTCATGTCCAAAGCTGATGCAGGAATTTTTCTTGCAGACGCCCTACCTTTGAGTGAATTTTTAGATCACTTAGGAATCAAATTTGACGATTATTTTAAGTTTGGTTCTCTTGAATTTATTTACGGTAGCCACTCTGAATCTCACCCAAATCGGATAAGAAAATGATGGTTAGTGGCTAAAATACGAAACTCGGTCAACAGAAACCAGAACAAGTCCTACCGGTAGGACTTAACTTCTACCGCAGGATTCTGGCCAAAATGACCGACCGAAAGTTCTACCGGTAGGACTTAACTTCTACCGGTAGAACTCTCCGAAAAGTGCCTTAATGTGTGTTTTCTTACATTTTTCCATATGTTTCAACCTGAAATCAACTCTATACCTCATAAATACTTCATGACTAATTTCAAATTCATCTTATGATTCTTTTCTACTCAATTTATCATTCAACTTTCTTATTTCAAAGACCTATTATGAATTTCTTCAAAAAACCATTCTAATATGGGTCTTAACCCATACACATACTAAGTAATTAAGATTTGTTAGGCTTGACTAAAAACTCCTAACTCCAATTTCCTTTCATTTAACATGTATCCAACCTTAGTGCGGAGGATTCTATACCTAATTTTGTTCCACATATGGGGTTTACCTTAACCCCACTCTAAGAGAGATCCAAGGTTAGAAATGAATTCTAACAAAACCCTAGCTTTTGAGACAAGCTATTAACTAAAAACTACCTTAGGAATTCCATGCTAAATCCATACTACTCAATCTCATTTTCCTTACAAAAACTAAAGTTCCATAATCTTAGTTCGTTGATTCGGCTCCTTCTTCCTTCTCTTCTTCCTTCTTCTTCTTGTTCTCTCTCTTCTTTTCCTCTCACACGTTTTTGCTAGGGCAAAAAATGAGACAATGAGTTGTGTTTGTCTCAACCTCCCCTTTTTTTATACTTTTTAAATTTTCAACCTTTCATAATTTGCAACTAGCCCTCATCTCTTTAAATTTGCAATTTAACTTGTTTAATTTCTGTTGTGGCCCATCTCTACTCCCTTTATGATTTTTATATCCCTTATGGCATTTACAATTTTGTCCTTGTTCTAGTGCCAAAATTTCCGGGTTCACTAAATTTATCATTTCATAACTTGTCAATTTACCAATTTTCCTTTAAAACCTAAGTTTTCATAATTCATACCTGTGTAATATATATAATAAAATTATTATAAAATTTAGGGTATT